>VZRN01003046.1:144130-164292 GCA_013397935.1 Dasyornis broadbenti | reverse complement strand
TTTTTTTTTTTTTTTACTGGTGTCCTATGGTCCATCCAAACAATGAGCAGAGGGGAAAAAGAGAAACTGTAAATAAATTTTACGGTGTCATTAAGAGCGTTCACATTAAGGGGAAGTATTTTGAGGCGATGCCAGGTCTTAATAAATTGCTTTTATTCGGGCGTTTTTGTGAGGAGAAAAGAAGGGAAAAAGCAGGAACAATGGAAGAATGGAAACTGCTCCATCATTCCTTTTGATAATAAATATTCCCAGGCTGTTCTCCTGGCAAAGGAGGGGCCAAAGTTTTTATTTTTGCTTTTTTTTGTGTGTCTCTCTGAAAGGCAGGGGCGTAAAAAAGACCCTGAGTCGGCTGGCTGAGCTGCCTTCCCTCAGTTTTCCCTGGATTTCTGGGCCACGGTACCAGCCCTGGGGCTGAACACGCACCTTGGGCTCACCTGGGCAGCCCAGGGTGACTCCAGATCCCAAGCGCAGCCCCTGGAAGGAGGAAAGGCCTTCCCAGCTGGTGAATCCCTCCAAGGAACATCACCGCTCCTGGTTTTCCTCAGAAGGATTCCCATGGTCCTGATTCCCTTGTTTGCTTTAATCTCCTGGACACGGAATCCCCATGGTCCATTTCACCAAGAATTCCATCCTGATCTTCCCCTGGAGTCCAAGCTCATCCTTCCTGAAGCTGCATCTCCTGGGGGCTCCTGATTTAACTCTCCAGGACCACGGGGATTTTGTGAGGAAATTTCTGAACAGCAATGAGATTTCATGGAAAACCCTACTTTTGGGCAGCACAGAGAGGGTCTTTTCCCACAGAATTCCTGTCACTGAATATGGGAATGGGGGTTCAGATTCCAGGGGACCCAGCAAGGTTCTTTTTCTTTCCTCTTTTTCCAATTTTTTGGGGTTTTTTTTCAGGGATGAGATACTTGATCTGTATCTATTCTACAGCCCCCATGGGTTTAATTCCCACCTGCAAGGTTTCTGGGAAGCTTTTCCTGGCATCTCCAAAGCTAAAGTCATCCAGGAGTGGGGTATGGAATGCGTGGCTGTGCTGGAAACGGGACATTAGGAATGTGGATACCCCATCAGACTTGGAAAATCCAATCCTGAGCTGACCTTGACAGGTCCTGGATCCCCAGGCAGGAGCAGGGACAGCCTGGAAAAAATGGCAGAGGACTCAGCTTTCAAAGGGAAGAACAGAATCCCAGAATCCTGGAATGGTTTGGGCTGGAAGGGACCAAAACCCATCCAGCCCCACCCCTGCCATGGCAGGGACACCTTCCACTGTCCCAGGCTGCTCCAAGCCCCAGTGTCCAACCTGGCCTTGGGCACTGCCAGGGATCCAGGGGCAGCCACAGCTGCTCTGGGAATTCCATCCCAGTCCCTCCCCACCCTCCCAGGGAACAATTCCTTCCCAAGATCCCATCCAGCCCTGCCCTGGGAGCTTGGGACAGTCCATGGAGAACGTTGTCATCTTCTCTCTGGCTGCTGTGGCCTCTGGAGCTGCACCCAGGAAGCCTGGGATTTGTGCAGGAAAGGTGGATTTTCCAACAGGGAAAGGGCAAATCCTGCTGGAGTGAGAGCAGAGGAGCCTGAGGGGACAGGGACAGAGGCCAGGAGCGGCTGGAGCTGGGCCAGGGCAGGCTCAGGGAAAGGTTCTTCCCCCAGAGGCCGCTGGGCACTGCCCAGGCTCCCCAGGGAATGGGCACGGCCCCGAGGCTGCCAGAGCTCCAGGAGCGTTTGGACAGCGCTGCCAGGGATGCCCAGGCTGGGATTGCTGGGGCCAGGGCTGGCGCTGGATGATCCCTGTGGGTCCTTTCCCACTCAGGACATTCCCTGATTCCATGATCTCCCATTGACTGATGACCCTGGGCCTGACCGAGCTCTTTGCCTTTTGCCCAGGGGAGCTTTTAAAATGAGATATGGGCCCAGTGATCCAAAGGGAGTCCGAGCCCTTGGATGCGCTTCCACGTTTGCTCGGTGGGGCAATTTTAATGAGTAATTGATTGCTAATTACAGCTGCTGAAACATCCTGGTCCTTCCACACCGACCAAGAACTGAGAGTTTCTCCTGGGCTTGGTTTTCATCCAAACCTCGGGCCTGCTGATCCGGACGGGGCATTTTGTGCCTGATTAATTGCCTGCTTTGTCCTGGCTGAGTGCTGATTAATTGCTGAATACCAGATCCATTTTAATGAAGCTCCCACTGCTGCTTTAGGGCCACGGGGGGCCCCGTTATTCCTTTGGCTCCATGGGTCAGTGTTTTGTTAGGCCTCAATAGGAAAACTCCTGGCACTGCTTCCCACTTCCCTGCAAGTGAGGAGACAACAGCAGAGCTCAAAGGGACAACAAACTTCATTAAACTCACATGGACATCCATAAAAAAGAGAAATGTTGGAGCAAGCTGCTCACACTCCTGGGCCAAGAGCAACAAAAATCCTGTTCAGTAGGAACTCCCAATCCAGGTGCGCTCAGGGAAAAAGGGAACGGCAGCTGGTGCCAGGCAGTAAAATAAAATAAAAGGGAAAATAAACTGCAGATCTTGAGGAGAAGTGGCCCAGAAACCCTGGGCTGATCCTCAGTGTGGGCAGCAGGAAAGGAACTGGGATTGTGCCCCTGTGCTCAGGGGAGAGCCCACCTGCAGAGCTGCTCCAGCCCTGGGGCCCAGCACAGGAAGGAGCTGGAGCTGCTGGAGAGAGTCCATGGAGGCAGCAGGGTGAGCAGAGGGATGGAGCAGCTCTGCTGGGAGGAAAGGCTGGCAGAGCTGGGATTGTTCAGCCTGGAGAGGAGAAGCTTTGGGCTGAGCTCAGTGTGGCCTTGCAGGGCCTGAAGGAGCCCCAGGAAACATGGAGAGAGACAATTTGCAAGGAATGGAGGGCCAGGACCCAGGGAATGGCTTCCCAGTGCCAGAGGGCAGGGCTGGATGGGATCTTGGGAAGGAATTGTTCCCTGCGAGGGTGGGGAGGCCCTGGGATGGAATTCCCAGAGAAGCTGTGGCTGCCCCTGGATCCCTGGCAGTGCCCAAGGCCAGGTTGGACACTGGGGCTTGGAGCAGCCTGGGACAGTGGAAGCTGTCCCTGCCCATTGGAATGGGATGATCATTAAGATCCTTTCCATCCCAACCCATTCCACGATTCCATGACTGACAAAAGGAATTTTCACCCCTGTTCATCCATGCACGGTGAGGATGGAACTGGACTGGGCTGGATTAACCCCTTTTGATCTTTGCTCTCACCCACATCCCTTCCCTCATTCCCACAGAAATCCCTCTTTGCTGCCATTCCCACGGCTCTTTCCTGGCACGCTTCTCCCAGGAATCTCTGCTCAGGGGACGCTGCAGTCCCCTGGGAAGGCAGGAGGGTGCAGGTGATGTGTCCATGCACAGCCGTGGCTTCTCCCAAAGAGCTTTTATCTTCATCTCAGTTTTTCTTGGGAACGGCCAGAGGAATGTGCAGGGAGAAGGAAAGGCATGGAAAAGGCAGAGCGGGTTTGTGCTGCACTGAAATCCTGAGTGCTCCTCATTATGGAAAACGCATCAGAAAGAGCGGGAATAAACAGGAATTTTGGGCCCCAGCAGTGCAAATAAAAGCTTTATTAGCTGGGATGGGTGTTTGGGTTTCTCCCTTCCTTTGTGGGACGCTGGAGAGGAAGCAGATTAGGGATTGCCAGCCCTGGCAAAACCCACTGGTGGCATCATAATGAGCTCATTACGGGCTGTAATTAGCTCAGAGCCCAATTACGAGTGCAGGGAAAAAACACCTCAGGAGTGCCCGCAGGTGTGGGGTTAACCCTTCCCGTGCTGGGATCCAGCTCCAGCCATGGCCTGGAGCTCTGGGAGCTGGGAAAGGCTTGGATCCAGCAGCTGCGGTGGCCGAGTGCAGCTGCATTTCCTCCTGTCCATCTGCAATGCAAACAAAAATCCTCGGCTGCTTGTTTGCCTGGCTGCCGGTGACTGGGAATCACGGAATCCCAGAATCCTTGGATTCTGGGAAAAATAGATCCCGGCTCCTGGAAGGAGCGGGCCGCGGCCTTTGGCAAGGCCGGGAGTGGCTGGGCTGCTCCGTGAGCAGGGGGAAACAGGGAGAGCAGCTTTGGGATTGAGGGGGAAAGGTGAGGGATGAGGGCTGATATCCACAGCTTCTGCTCCTCGGGGCCTGCAGGGAAGGAGATTTGGGACACAGTGGGAGCATCCGGGATGGACAAAATCATTTCCTCCTGTCCATCTGCAGTGCAAACAAAAATCCTCGGTTGTTCGTTTGCCTGGCTGCCAGTGACTGGGAATCCCAGAATCCCGGAATCCCTGAGGCTGGAAAAACATTGCTGACCCCTCATCCCTGTCTCCATCACTTTTTGCCTCTCCTTTTCCGTTCCCTAAGTCTCAACATCGCTTCTCACATTGGGATTACGGGAAAATCTCCCAGAATGTCCTTGTTAGCCACAGAGAGCTCTTCCATATCTTCTCCTGTTTCCTGGACGTGACAATAATTTCCAGAAATTCCAAAAATAAATTCCAAAAATTTGGAATGGGAACATGGAAGCTCGGAATACACGGGACACTCTGCAAAGCCAAACTTTCCCAAATATTTTTATGATGCGGGAAGAGCAGGAATGAAGCGCTTGTTGAGGCACCTCTGCTGTGACTCAGAACTCCGGGGTTCCTCTGCCAGGAAAGGTCCTGGACAACGTGAGATCCCAGCCAGGCACGGTTTTATGGAAGTGTTGGTACAGTGGGAGCATCTGGGATGGGTAAAAGCATGGCCAGGCCTCCCTGTATCGACCACAAATCCATAAAAATGTAGAAAGTCCGGAGATTGTCCTAAATATCTAAAAAATATCCTAAAACCAGGCCAAATTTTGAGGCAGAAGAAGAGCCTGGGGTCCAGAAAATCTGAGCAGATGGGAACAAAGGCACCTTAACATAAAGACATCGCTGTTCCAGGGATATCTGAGCTTATGGATCCTCTTTGCTCATGGAATTGTGTCTGGATTTCGGTATTTAGTGCCAGGACACAGGGAATGGCTTCCCAGTGCCAGAGGGCAGGGAGAGATGGGATCTTGGGAAGGAATTGTTCCCTGGGAGGGTGGGGAGGCCCTGGGATGGAATTCCAGGATGGAATTCCCAGAGCAGCTGTGGCTGCCCCTGGATCCCTGGTAGTGCCCAAGGCCAGGCTGGGCACTGGGGCTTGGAGCAGCCTGGGACAGTGGAAGTGGAATGGGATGGGACTGGATGGGCTTTAAGGTCCCTCCCATCCCAATCCAGTCTGGGATTTTTTGTTTTCAGACTCCCTTTTCCTGTTTTCTCCCACAGCAGCCGTGAGCTCTGGCTGCTGCCAGCTCTGCCCTGCAGGATTTTCTCCTGAAGCGCTGCCATCCCTGCTCTGCATCCATTTATTGTCTCCCATCACTGCCCATAAAATCCCTGGAGCAGAGCTGAGTTTTTTTTGCTGTTCCCACCAAACCTGGAGCCAGAGTTTCTCAGCAACATGGATTGACAGGAAGTAATGACATCCCCTGGGTGGCAGGGATAACAAATCCAGGCAATTCCCAGTGGGAATGATGCAGCAGGATGGGATTCTAATTATCCTGCAAGGTCAGGAGAACCAGGAGATTGCGGAATCACAGAAGGAACTGGGTTGGGAGGGACCTTAAATCCCATCCAGCCCCACCCCTGCCATGGCAGGGACACCTTCCACTGTCCCAGGCTGCTCCAAGCCCCAGTGTCCAACCTGGCCTTGGGCACTGCCAGGGATCCAGGGGCAGCCACAGCTTCTCTGGGAATTCCATCCCAGGGCCTCCCCACCCTCCCAGGGAACAATTCCTTCCCAAGATCCCATCCAGCCCTGCCCTCTGGCACTGGGAAGCCATTCCCTGTGTCCTGGCCCTAAATACCAAAATCCAGATGCCATTCCATGAGAAAAGAGGATCCGTGAGCTCAGGTATCCAGGGAACAGCGATGTCTTTATGTGGGACACTTCCAGGGATATGGGAAAGTGTCCCAGCCCATGGCAGGGGGTGGAACGAGATGATCTTTAATCCAAACCCAGACCATTCTGGGATTCCATGATCCACTCTCCCTTATTTTATTGTCCCTAGGGCTCGTTCTGTGGGTGATGGACATTAAGGAACAGACTCATTCCCAGCCACCATCGCTTCCAGGCTGGAACAGCTCCTGGAGGAGCTGTGCTGCAGATCCTGCTGGAAAACCAGACTGAGCCGAAATCTCTGCAGCGCTGCTTCAATCTCTGACCTGTCAAAGCCATGACAAATGTCCCTCCGCAGTGACAAATTCCAGGAGAGGCTGGAGCGGGATCAATGCTGCTTTATCCCGCTCCACGCTGTCCTTGCCAGCAGGGATGACTCCGTGCAGATGGAGAGGGAAGAAAAGACGGCTGGGACGGCTCCTGAGCCGCATCCAGGGAGGAGAAGGAGCCATTGTTCAGTGCAGCTGCGCCACCGCCGCCTCTGGGGCTCCTGGAAGGAGCGGGCAGTGGCCTTTGGCAAGGCCGGGAGTGGCTGGGAAACAGGGAAAAGAGTGGGAAACAGGGAAAAGAGTGGGAAACAGGGAAAAGAGTGGGAAACAGCAGCTTTGGGGTTGAGGGGGAAATGTGAGGGATGAGGGCCAATATCCACAGTTCCTGCTCCTCAGAGTCTGCAGGGAAGGACCAAGGGGTTTTTGGATACAGTGGGAGAATCTGGGATGGGCAAAAGCATGGCCAGGCCTCCCTGTATCTACAAATCCAGAAATCCAAACTGACATAGAAATCCCTGAAATTGTCCTAAATATCGGAAAACCAGGCAGAATTTCTAGGCAGAAGAAGAGCTTCGGGTCCAGAAAATCTGAGCAGATGGGAACAAAGGCACCTTTAACATAAAGACATCGCTGTTCCAGGGATATCTGAGCTTATGGATCCTCTTTGCTCATGGAATTGTGTCTGGATTTTGGTATTTAGTGCCAGGACACAGGGGGAATGGCTTCAAATTGACACAGACTAGGACTGGATGGGATTTTGGGAAGGAATTGTTCCCTGCGAGGGTGGGGAGGCCCTGGCCCAGGTTTTGGAGCTGGCAGGGGGTGCTTTGGATGGGGCTCTGCTCCAACATTTATTCCTTCCAAGCCGATTTCCTGCCTTAGAACTGGTTTTTAATGAGTGTTTTGAGCAGTGGCTGGTGACAAGCGGAGAATTCTGCACAGGGACCCCTCAGGAGCGTCAAGGTCGTCTGGGAAGGGCTGTGGATTTTCCCTGGAGACACCCGGAGGTTCTTCTGTGGGAACTCTGTTTGCTCAAACAGAAAAGGGATCATCTAAGATCTGAGAATCATGGGATGGTTTGGATTGGATCTCAAAGCCCATCCAGCCCCACCCCTGCCATGGCAGGGACACCTTCCACTGTCCCAGGCTGCTCCAAGCCCCAGTGTCCAACCTGGCCTTGGACACTGCCAGGGATCCAGGGGCAGCCGCAGCTTCTCTGGGCAAAGGGCAGTTTTCTGCTGCCCCTGAAGCCATCCAGGATTTTCAGATCCATTCCGGCACTGGGCAGCCCTAAATCACCTGGAAAACAGTGACCTATGGACAGTTATTCCCTAAAATGACCTGGAGCACATCTGGATTTAGGAATTCCATAACCAGACCCTCGGTGGTCTGTACTGGTTCCACTGGAGCAGCTCAGATTCCCACTGGGTGGAGATGTGGCTGTGAAGATCCTAGGATTTTGCAGTTTTTCCCATTTAGGGCCAGGTTTCCGAGGAGCTGGTGCTCATCCTCTGTTCCCAGTCCGTGACTCAAACCCGGTTCTGCTGCAGCCGTCACTATTTTCCTTCTTTTCTGATCCTTCTGGAAGCCAGAGGGGAAAAAAGTCCAGCAAACACGAGGCAGGAGCTTCCTGCTGCAGTGCCACGAATGTTTCATGGAGAGGAGCCAGCTTTGTTCCCTGTGGATGCAGAGCATTCCCGTGGGGACAATGAACATTTCACCTGGAAGAGCAGCAGCTTTGGGCCTTCCAGGGCCTGACGTGGAGGGTGGCATCCATAAAATCCTTCATTCATGGCAGCAAAGAGCTGCATTCCCGTGGCCCAGCTGCTTCCCTGTTTGCCTGCTCCGAAGGTGAATCCTGCCACCGGCACGGGGAATGAATCCAGGAGTGAAAGTTTGGTAGGAAAACAATGGGAGGAACTGGACACTTTCCAAGAACAATGAGTGGGCTTTAAGGAAGGGGTACCGGAGGGTGAAAATTCCTGGTAATGTGCAGCTCTCCTCGGGAGGATCCAACACCCAGCAGAAATATGCAGGGATACGTGGGAACAAGACTGTTCTTGTAGGGAAAACAAAATCATCCTGTCCCGAGCTCTAATGAAATCCCAGGTACCTTGGAGGTGAAGCAAAAACTTCCACTGATTCTGGATAAGGTCCAAGCAGTGGGATCATCCCTTTGGTCAGGAAAGTGGTTGGGAAATGGTTGCACTCTGGGAAGGCTCTCCATGGAAAAGATTCCATCCCTATGGGACTTGTGGGAACCATCATTCCTACAGACAGGACCCCAGACACAATTCCCTGCTTCCCCTGGGACGGGAAAACCACAGGATCACCAAGGTGGGAAAAGACCCTCAAGGTCATCCAGACAGGGAAGTGACCTGGATTCAAACTGGGATGGGATGAGGGAAAGTGAGGAAGGTGAAGGAGACCCAGAAAGGGGATACAGGGAAGGGTGGTGAGCCAAGGAACCGAAGATCCCAGGGAAAAGCACCAGAGGACTGAGGGGACAGCTGGTGAGGGGCACTTGGAAATGATTCTGAAGGGAAAGAGAAACTGAAACACGGGAGAACGTTGGGAATCCGGGACAGCTTCCTATGATTATCCTCAAAAAACGGCAGGGCACTGCTGGGATTCTGTGCTTTGTATTTAGAGGAGTTTATTCCTCAGCGTTCCCCCGTTCCCTCAGGCTGGAATTTCTCCCCAAAACATCACTGGAAGGAAAAAAAAGATGGAGGGATTTTTGTTGGTTTATCTGAGCTGCCCTTTTCTTCCAGGAAGAGCCTGAAGCTGTTCCCAGTGAAGCCAATGGAAAAGCTCCCACTGACGTTTCTTTAGGGAACACGGCATGGAGGAGATTTGGAAACCCTGCACACCAAACAGCCCCAGAACAAGTGCTGCAACCGGATCAGGGAGTCATGGAATACGCACAGGGGAGGGCAGAGGTTGCTCTGGCGGGGTTTGCTGGAACCCAGGAGATCGATGCTGCCTTCTCATCGGTGCCTTCCCATCTCCAGCATCCTACAGAATCCAGAATTTCCCCCATTTGTGGCAAGCATTCCATGGATTTCCTGCTGGTGTTGCCCACGCCGTTCCCTGGCACAACTCTTTTACAAGAACTCACTCTTTTGGGATCACCCCACAAATTCGCCCCCTGTGAGGCTCTACCAGCTCCCTACCCTGGGATTCCTTTGCCTGAACTCTGTGGGAGACGGATCAGGTCCTTAAAAGAGGAAAAAAGGTGTCCATGTTCTCGGGAGGGGCTGTCTGTTCTGAGGGAAGCTCCTGGTTTCGGATTTCGCCTTGAAGGCTTCAGGTTTGTGCCTGCCCAGGGGGAGAGGCTTGGGGATGAAACCTCACCCCCAGTCGTGCCTTTCCCAGTTCTGTCAAAGAAAAAAAAAAAAAAAAAAAACAACCAACATTGGGGAATTTTCTAGATTCCACCCAATCCATAATAACTTTTGAAAAGTTAATGTGCTGCAGCTGCTTTATAACTCCTCCTAAGGCCACAACTCCACATGATTACACAACCACAGCAACTTTTATGGCTGAGTGCAAACACCACCCTGGTTTTGTTGTTCTGCAAGAGCCAATATTTGGTTTAAAGATTCCCTGGGATTTTTAATCCACTCTGCTACGGAATCTCACAGGCCACCAGAATTTTTAGAGCCTCACATTTTTAGAGCCTTTAGAGCTCTTGGGCCTCCTGCTTGTCACATCTCTGAGGGGTTTGCTGCACTTTGGGGCCAAATTGTGTCCAGCAGGAGCAGGGCAGGGATTGTCCCTCGGTGCTGGGCACTGAGAGGCCCCTCCAGGGCTGGCTCCAGTTCTGGCTCCTGCAGGAGAGACCTGGAGGGGCTGGAGCGTGTCCAGGGAAGGGAACGGAGCTGGGAAGGGGCTGGAGCCCCAGGAGCGGCTGAGGGAGCTGGGAAAGGGCTGAGGCTGGAGCAGAGGAGGCTCAGGGGGAACCTTGTGGCTCTGCACAGCTCCTGACAGGAGGGGGCAGCCGGGGGGGTCGGGCTGTGCTGCCAGGGAACAGGGACAGGAGGAGAGGGAACGGCCTCAGGCTGGGCCAGGGGAGGCTCAGCTTGGACAGCAGCAGGAATTTCTCCATGGAAAGGGTGGCCAGGCCTTGGCAGGGGCTGCCCAGGGAGCTTTGGAGTCCCCATCCCTGCAGGTGTCCAAGGAAGGCCTGGCCGTGGCACTCAGTGCTCTGGGCTGGGGACAAGGTGGGCATCGGGCACGGCTTGGCCTCCATGGGCTGGGAGGGCTTTTCCAGCCTCAGGGATCCTGGGATATTGGAAAAAAACCCCAATTTCATCTGCTGGGGTGTGAAACCCATCCCCGGTGTCTCCTGTCGGGGTCCCCTCGCAGGCCTGGCCTGGCTCTGAGCTCAGCCCCCATTCCTGGTCCCTGCCCTCCCCTCCCGTGCAGAGCCGAGGGTTGGACATGAACCCCGCCGGGCCCTGGCTGTGCTAAGAAAAGTTCTGCTCTGAGCCAGCTTTGCCCGAGGACTCTGTCAGCCAAAATCACAAGGAGATTTCTATTTAAATCCCATCCAGTGTGTGCGCATTGGGAATATTTTTACCCTGGTAGCACACACGCCACTACCAATAATGGGGGATTGTTGTTATAAGTTGGCTGTTCAAATCCGGCCTGGACTAAAAATTGTCAGAGGAAGTCTCAGTCTAGGAGGGATTTGTTTGTTTGGACAGGTTATTTAAGATAAGGAATGAAAATAATGAGCGGCTATGGGCTCCTACCTCGCATTTCTCTGTTTAAAAAGGTCTTCAATGATATTTTTCTGGGGATTGGACCCTGAAAAAAATCTCGTATGTTGGACAGGGAATTAAAAACTTAGCAGGCAAATTCTAGGGCTCTTTTTAAGGAAAAAAAAGATCTTCAGGATGAGAACAACTGCCCAGCAAGTCTGGAGTGTTTCCCCACTGAGAATGCAGCAGGAATATTCAGTGACTGTGGAATAAACAGGAGTAGAAAGAATAATAACAATAATAATAACAATTATTATTATTGTTATTATTATTATTGCATTTCCCTGTGATTAGAGCCTTTCCACCCTTAACATTCTGAGCCTCTGGAAGGCCTGAAGAGATGGAACTGTGCTCCTGGATCTCCTTCATCCACAGGGGGAAGCGATTGGCTCAGGGAGATGAGTCCCCACCAGATCAGCCTTGTGAACTGAACACACCTAAATCCACGTATGAACAACTGGCCTGATATCCAGGGAACTCCAGGAATTCCACAGAGCCGTGGGATCTGAGGCATGTGGACCATGGATGTCAAAAATCAGGCTCCTAAATCCATGCTCGGCCCAACAAACAAACACACACCTGATTTTGGGGCTGCTGAGCAGCAGGGGCTCGGCCCCAGGTCCCAGAGCTTCGGCTGACGTGACTCGGCTGAAGCCACACGGGAAATCTGCCGCAATTCCAGGAGCAGAGCGCAGATCCTGGGCTTTAACCACAGGCTGCCTCTGCTTTCCCTGGCGGCGCTCATTCCCACGCGGGAGTTACAGCCAAGATCTCGCTGTGGCCACAGGCAGAGCGGGGAATGGGGTTAAAGACGTTCCTTGCTCCCTGAGCTTGGGGCTGTGGGGAGACCCTGGGTCTCCTCGGGACGCCCAGGATGAGACCCCTGAGCTCAAGGACACTGCTCAGGGAAAAAAGGTGGGGAAAGGGCGGGCTGGAAGAGCTGGAGGTCCGGAGAGGTGGGATAAGAGCTTTAATTTCCTTAACGAGCTGCCTGGGGGGTACCCAGCAGGACAGATCCTCCGGACACGGGTGATGATGGAATCATGGAATTTTCAGCTGGTTTGGGTTGGGAAGGAGCTTAAAGGTCCTCCATGGGCAGGGACACCTTCCACTGTTCCAGGCTGCTCCAACCTGGCCTTGGACACTGCCAGGGATCCAGGGGCAGCCACAGCTTCTTGGAGCAACCTGGGCCTCGCAGAAAAGGATTCCTTCCCAATATCCCATCTAACCCTGCCCTGCTCCCCTTGGAAGCCATTCCCCCTTGTCCTGTTTCTGTCCAAGAGCTTGAATTGGTTCATCCACGATTATTGTGCAGCTGAGGAGGTGCTGAGGGAACACAATGCGTCGAGGCAGAGTTTTTGTGAAGGAAATGCTGAGTTTCTCCTCAGGGTCTGTGCGTTTGCCATCGTGCAGGCCCCACCCGTGGGCTCCCGGTGACACCTGATGTAATTCCTGAGTTAAAATTGATAAAAGCTCTGTGCTGAGTCAAAGAACCAGAAGTAAAATCTCCCTGAACATTGTACTCGCGCACGTCTTGCTAAACCAGCCTGGACAATTACAAATGACAAAGCAGAAAATGTTTGAATGTTCATTTCCAGATTTCTCCTATCGAGGCAAACCACACACTCCTCTCCGGCAGATGCCAAGTGCGGGGATTTAAAGGAAATGTTCCCGGAGTTGTCCGAGTGCGAGGAGCATTGCAGGGATTGTCTGAACGGTTTGGGTTGTTCTGTTCTAACCTGAACAGATTTTCTCCTCTCTTTAAGGGAAACACGTGAAACTCTGGCCTGAGAGCAAACCCAGCAGATTCCAGGCTGTGCAATAGGAAGGGGGCGGGAATTGGGAATTGTCAGCGACAAGTGAGTTCTACTGGAAGCGCCTTCTCGGTCTCAACAATGGGATTGGTGTCTTGATCCTTGCAGTTAAGAAATGTGGATTTCCACATCGGCCCCATCTTGCACGAATTACTGCAGATCTGACAAATCTGAGCTGTTGGGCTCCTCCTGGGAGGTTTTTCCGAGCCAATTGTAACAACAGCTGATGGGAACCAGCTGCTCCATCAGAATGAGGAACCAGATCCTTGGCATTTGATGAATTAATAAACCCAGGCACAATACAAATGTCAGCAGCAGCCAGCGATTCTCCGGGAGAATGGGGAGCAAAAGGAAAAGAGCAGGAATCCGATTGCAGCAGCTGCTTGGCCAACAGGTAGGGGGGAGCTGTTTCTTCATGGCAAGGGCTTGGAAAGAATCTTCCAAGATTCCCCCAAAAAAGGAGCTCCTTGCAGCTAGATAATAACAGAAGTGGAGGGTTTGAATGAATTTCTGGCTGTTCATTTGAGGAAAAGCCAGGGAAGGAGAGAGGGATTGCACATGGATTGTCTGGAAATGCTGGGCCAGAGGAGGCCAGGCCTGTGTGGTTTGGGAATGTGAAATCCTTTCACTGTCGCAGTTACAATTCCAGAGGCGAGAGGAGGGATCTGAGTGCAAAGAAAAATTGGAAAAAAGGGGCAGAGGGGCTTTGTAATAACTGCAGCACTGACCTTGATTGGGTCAGGGTTTTCCATTTGGATCAAACAGAAGTTCCCATGGAGAAGGATCTCAGTGCAGGGGACAACCTGAATCCCAGAATCCCAGAATCATGGAATGGTTTGGGTTGGAAGGACCTTAAAGCCCATCCAGCCCCACCCCTGCCATGGCAGGGACACCTTCCACTGCCCCAGGCTGCTCCAAGCCCCAGTGTCCAACCTGGCCTTGGGCACTGCCAGGGATCCAGGGGCAGCCACAGCTGCTCTGGGAATTCCATCCCAGGGCCTCCCCACCCTCGCAGGGAACAATTCCTTCCCAAGATCCCATCCAGCCCTGCCCTCTGGCACTGGGAAGCCATTCCCTGGGTCCTGGCCCTCCATTCCTTGCAAATTGTCTCTCTCCGTGTTTCCTGGGGCTCCTTCAGGCCCTGCAAGGCCACACTGAGCTCAGCCCAAAGCTTCTCCTCTCCAGGCTGAACAATCCCAGCTCTGCCAGCCTTTCCTCCCAGCAGAGCTGCTCCATCCCTCTGCTCTCCCTGCTGCCTCCATGGGCTCTCTCCAGCAGCTCCAGCTCCTTCCTGTGCTGGGCCCCAGGGCTGGAGCAGCTCTGCAGGTGGGCTCTCCCCTGAGCACAGGGGCACAATCCCAATCCCTTTCCTGGGGAACCAGCCCAGGGAATGATCAAGGCCAGGTTGGACACTGGGGCTTGGAGCAGCCTGGGACAGTGGAAGGTGTCCCTGCCCATGGCAGGGGTGGAATGAGATGATCCTGAAGCTCCTTCCAGTCCAAACCATTGTGGAATTCTACAATTCCATTCACTAATACAATTAGAGAATTCCTTCAAAGGGGTGTTTTTTCCATGGAACACAAAGGTTTTGCACAAATTACTTTTTGGGGGGAAGTGTGCTTTATATTTTTCACTGGATGTCATGAAGTTACATCCTTTTATCTTCCCTGGAAAAACCTTCCCTCACCAAATGGAATTGGCCCATTGGGATCTACTTCCTGGGATCTGGTCGTGGCATTGTCCAATTCCCAGCGTGGATTTATCCAGGATATCAAACACGAGTTAACCCTGGCGCCTGACCTCAGTTAACAACAAACACTCCACTGAAATATCCACAAGATTTATTCTTTTTCCCACAGGAAAAATCCCAATCAATTCTCAGCTGGTCAAAATAGGTTAAAAATTGCTGCATCAAGGTAGTATTCGAAACCCTAAATATTCAGTTTTCATGGAGAAAGTCAGTCAAGGATTTTCCAGGGGGAATTCTACTGTTTCGCTGCTTTACTACGGAATAGTCAAATATTCCAGGCCTTGAGCCTTTCCTAAAGTTATTTAAACAGATTAAAGTCAGATAAGGGAAGCTATTAATTTTTCAATCATATGATCTTATATTTATTCTTGTAATCAAATCCCATTCCCACCCCTTCAGTCCCACGAAATAAATGTGGATCTCAAACTCTGCCTCCAGTTCAAAAAAGAAATTAAATTACAATGAGTTTGCTTTATATGGAATTGCTTCATCAGAAGGCAGAGTTCGTCTAATCATATTTAAATATAGGCCCTGGAAGCCAAACACTGACCCGGGGTCAAAGGAATATTATGGGTGATTTAATGGAAACCCATTTATAGAGCACAAAGAGAATTTTTAAATCATGTGGGGGGAAATTGAGATGATCCCAAAGGCAGCCGTGAACTTCCACAGCCACTGCCATGTCTTGGAAATGGGATTATTTTAAATTCTTCCTGGAAAGGGTGGCCAGGCCTTGGCAGGGGCTGCCCAGGGAGCTTTGGAGTCCCCATCCCTGCAGGTGTCCAAGGAAGGCCTGGCCGTGGCACTCAGTGCTCTGGGCTGGGGACAAGGTGGGCATCGGGCACGGCTTGAACTCCATGGGCCGGGAGGGCTTTTCCAGCCTCAGGGATTCTGGGATTCACAGCTCTTTTGCCACTGCCTGTGGATCTCCGGAGTCTTTCTCCAGCCTCCCTGTGCCCCTCCGTGAAGGAGTGCACAGGGAAGGGCAAACTGAGAAATTGCGGCATTTCAAAAAACCCAAAATCAAGCAAAGGGGGAGCAAGGAGGGAGCGCAGGGAAGGTGGAATGGGAAGCTCCTCAACCTCACTCCTCCTCAACCAACACCTTGTGCTGGAAGTGCCATCTCCATGAGTCTCCTCAGGGACCTCAGTTCAGAGGTGCTGGGGTTTTTCTCTCGAACCTTCCAGCTTGGCCTCAGCAGGGTCATTTCACCTCGCCCTGGCCCTCCCAGCATTCCCTATGGAATATCTCGAGGCTACACAGCCACAAATCCTAGAGAAACAATATTTAAGTTTTCGAAGACAATTGCCTTGTTTTTAAAGCCAACCACTTGCTTGGCCCAGGGCGTGGATTTTGTGCCCGGCAATCTCCAATCCGCACCAGATGCGAAGGAAAAAATATTCCCTACGCATCCCCCAAAGTGCCCAAATTCCTTCTCCTTTGTGTTCGCTCAACCTCAGCTTCCACCCCACATAACTCCCCTCACCTCAACTATGTTCTGTGGAATAACACTGAATTTTGGTCAGTTCATTGCTGGCTGTGTTTGCCCTCGGTGCGTTCCAGCCTTGGCTGGGATCGCTGTGGAGAAGGAATCCAAGATGGCAATCCAATCCTTTGCCTGCTCCTGCAGGAATAGTTTCCATTCTGGCCCCTATTTTTCACACTCTCCTAACTTTCCAAAACACTCACCTTTGGACATGGAGTTTTCCATGGGTGGTGTTTGCCTGGGGGTGAAATTTGCCTGGGCGAGTGAAAGTTGGAGCAAAGACGTCACTTTTATTTTATGGGAGAGTGGAAAAACCCCACATTTTTTTTTCCAGGTTGGGGAGAAAATTGTGTAACCACATTTCTAAGCAGGGCAAATCCGCGGAGGGCTGGGATTTGACAGCGCAGCCAGAGCTGTTGGACCCATCCCTGTGCCTGCAGGGGACAATTTGTGTCCAGCAGCCCAACCAAGCAGCCATCCCAGCTCATTCCTGGCCCTTTTCCCCTGTGTAAGCGCAATCCCAGGAGCTGGGTTATCCCCAAGGGTTTGGAAATGCTAAAATGAAATTTCTGATCATTTGCTGGAATGTTTCATGGGTTTGTGTGTCAGGGAGTGTGTCCAGTTAAACCAGGAGAACTGAGTGGGATCAAAAGTGTCGGAATCTTCCTCGTGCCATTGCTTTTCCTTTTCCTGATTAAAGCGTGCACCTGGTGTCTGGATGAGGGCCTGGAGCTGGAATAGCAGCCGAGGAATCCCACGTGGAGCCTGGCTGATAGGGATCGTTGTTGTGGGACTACATCCTGCTGTGGAATCATGGAATCCCAGGCTGGTTTGGCTTGGAAGGGACCTTGAGGCCCATCCCATCCCGTGGGCAGGGACACCTTCCCCTATCCCAGGCTGCTCCAAGCCCCATCCAGCCTGGCCTGGGACACTTCCATGGCTGCACTGCTGAGAAGGCACTTTCAGGTCACCTTCATTAATGGACAGTAATTAGCAGCTCATCAGGGATGAACAGCGGTGGAAGTGGTGGGAAGTTGTAGCTCCACAGGTGACACTGGACAGGGGAGGACCCCCCCGGCCACTGCCTGGGTCATTCCAGCAGAATTCCAGAGCAGGAGCGGTGGATGAACAAACCCAGGGATCCCTGTCTGTGCGTGCAACACTCGCAGCTGCTCTGGAGAAGGAGCAGAGCACCCCATCCGTCTCCCTGGAGGGAATTCCATAGGTTTGGCAGTTTTCCCACAAATCCCAGCAGGATTTCAGGCCAGCTCAAGCCTTCCCCTCGGTCTGGATTTCTCTGCAGCACGAGGCCACACCAGACAGCTCCCGAGGGCACCCCCAGCCTGACGTGTCCCGTGATCCCACAGCACATTCCAGGGCAGCTGCTGGGTGGCTTTGCCATGTGTCCCCTGGGGCAGTGCCACCAGGGAACTCAGCAGGGCCGTGCATAGCACGGAATATTCCCTGCTCCCACCGCCCAGCATGTGGGAAAGCATTTCCTCCTTTTTGGTGGATGGGTGTTGTCCTACGGTGCTCCCCAAATCCACCACACACAAAGGGTTTGGTGTCTGGGCCTCTCAGAGCCCCACAATCCCTGTCCTTCCTGGAAAAGTCCCAGCTGCTGCTCCTGCAGGGTGTTTGTCCTGCTGCTGGGATTATGTCCACTTCCATCATCCAAATATCCATGGGGAGTTCAGCCCCATCCTGAGCTCCTGCCAAGTGTATCCTGAATGCCTGGGAGAAATCAAAGAATCATGGAATATCCTGAGCGGGAAGGGACCCACAGGGATCATCCAGTGCCAGCCCTGGCCCTGCCCAGAGCCCCCAACGATCCCAGCCTGGGCATCCCTGGCAGCGCTGTCCAAACGCTCCTGGAGCTCTGGCAGCCTCGGGGCCGTGCCCATTCCCTGGGGAGCCTGGGCAGTGCCCAGCAGCCTCTGGGGGAAGAACCTTTCCCTGAGCTCCAGCCTGAGCCTGCCCTGCCAGGATCCTGTCCCTGTCGCAGGGAGCATAGCTCGGAGCTGTCCCTTTTCCCCTCACATGGAAGCTGTACCTGCAATGAGTTTCCCCTCGATCTCCTCTTCTCTGAACACCCCAAGTGGGGCATTTCCTCACCCCCTTGCTGGTTCTGCTCCTGTGGAGGCAGCGCTGGGACACTGGGAATGCTGTGTCCATGGGGTGAGACGCAAGGGACAGAGGTGAGGAATGTCCTGCAGGTCAGCGAGTGCAGAGCGAGGCACGTGTGGTCAAAATCGTCTGTGGCTGACAAGTGCAATCCTGTGGGCGAGGACCAGCAACCAGCGCTGGCCTCACACAGAGGAGCTTCTGGCAAGGAATCGTTCCTGAAAGTCGGCTCCCATTTCACTGCACATCTGGAACCACTGGCAACGTGCAATTCCAGAGGTCACCCACATTCCCTGTGCCCAGGGAGGAAGCTGGGGGGTTATCACATGCTGGCCTGACCTTTTTCTTCTCCAGCCTGCAAGGCACAGCTCAGATCCCTCTGCCAGCTGCTCGTGGCAGCGGCTCAAGGATAAGGGAGATTTGCTCTTCTGCTTCCCAAACTCCTCGGTGACAGAGGCTGGGAAAAAGGGGGTTCACAGAATTCTCCTCAAAGATGACAAAAATCCAGAGGATCAAAAAAAGGTGGAGCTGAAACAGAGCCTCAGGACCCTCAGTTCTCTGCTGGCCCCATGTGAAGGAGCTCCCTGGCCCGGAGGGTCCCATTGCAGCTCCTCCCGAGGGACAGCTCTGAGCTCTGCTCCCTGGGACAGGGCCAGGATCCTGGCTGGAGCTGGGCCAGGGCAGGCTCAGGCTGGAGATCAGGGAAAGGTTCTTCCCCCAGAGGCTGCTGGGCACTGCCCAGGCTCCCCAGGGAATGGGCACGGCCCCGAGGCTGCCAGAGCTCCAGGAGCGTTTGGACAGCGCTGCCAGGGATGCCCAGGCTGGGATTGTTGGGGGGCCCTGATCAAAGCAGGAACAGGCAGATCTGTGGGGGACTGGGGTGACCTCAAAGAAAAAAAATCTCCTTGGATTTGGTAGCTGGAGCCCACTCGTGGCCTTCTACCAGGAGGGATCTCAGTGCTGCTGCTCAGCACCCAGCACTGCCACCTGTGTGACATCTGTGCCCCAGCTCTGGCTGCTCCTCGTCACTGGTGGAGGCACTCCCTGACTTCAGCAATGTTGGCTCCACCTCATTTTCTCCACGGCCTCCCTGACGTAGATCCCAGAATCCCAGGATCCCTGAGGCTGGAAAAGCCGTCCCAGCCCATGGAGGCCAAGCCGTGCCCGATGCCCACCTTGTCCCCAGCCCAGAGCACTGAGTGCCACGGCCAGGCCTTCCTTGGACACCTGCAGGGATGGGGACTCCAAAGCTCCCTGGGCAGCCCCTGCCAAGGCCTGGCCACCCTTTCCATGGAGAAATTCCTGATGCTGTCCAAGCTCAGCCTCCCCTGGCCCAGCCTGAGGCCGTTCCCTCTCCTCCTGTCCCTGTTCCCTGGCAGCACAGCCCGACCCCCCCGGCTGCCCCTTCCTGTCAGGAGCTGTGCAGAGCCACAAGGTTCCCCCTGAGCCTCCTCTGCTCCAGCCTGAGTCCTTTCCCAGCTCCCTCAGGAGGGTTTTCCTGTCCCTGGGCTTCCTGGAAGTCTCCACAGCTGAGGCAGAAGTCTCTCTCCCCATCTCACGCAGTTGCTCTTCCTCCTGATCTTGAAGGAATCCTTTAAATTTTTTCCCCTTTGCCCTCCAATTTGCCTTCCCCCCAGGTTGGCCGGAGACCTCCCTGATTCCCACAGCTGCTGCAGCTCTGCTCTATGAAATAAATATCCCTGCAGGCAACATCTCCAGGGATCCAGGGGCAGCCACAGCTGCTCTGGGCACCCTGGGCCAGGGCCTCCCCACCCTCCCGGGGAAGGATTTCTCCCTAATATCCCACGTAACCCCACTCTGTGTCAGCCCCTGCTTTTGGGATGTGTCAGGGCTCAGCATGAAACTCATTATGCAAATGAGGCAGGCTCCCGGTGTTATTCCTCACTAACGAGCAGCAGACCTTGAATTGTGACCTTTCCCTGTTGCTGGGTTTTCTCGGCTGGGCACTTTGTGGGGCTTTT
>VZRN01003046.1:34412-126623 GCA_013397935.1 Dasyornis broadbenti | reverse complement strand
CTCCACTCCCTCTCTTTGCTCTCCACCCCCTTGTTCTCCATTCACCCCCCTTGCTCTCCAGTGTGTGCCCCTGCCCTTGTTCTCCGGCCTCTTCCTTGCTCTGCAGCCCCCTTCTTTGATATCCAGCCTCTCCCTTCTTGCTCACAGACCCCTCTCCTTCTTCTCCAGTCCCCCCATTTTAGTTCTCCACTCCTCTCCTTTCTCTCCGGCCTCCCCTTCCTTATTTTTGAGACATTCCCCTCTTGCTCTGCAGCTCCCGTTTCTTGTTCTCCAGCCCAGGGCAGAGCTGGGGTGGAATGAGGGCAGCCACAGCTTCTCTGGGCACCCTGGGCCAGGGCCTCCCCACCCTCCCAGGGAGCAATTCCTTCCCAATGTTCCATCCAGCCCTGCCCTCTGGCAGTTTAAAACCATTCCCCCTTGTCCTGTCACTCAATGCCCATTTTAAAAAGTCCCTCTCCATCCTTTTTTAGTCCCTTTAGGCACTGGAAGGGGCTCTAAAGTCTCCCTGGAGCCTTCCCTTCTCCAGATTGGACTAATCCCAGTTCTCCCAGCCTGGGGATCACCTTTGTGATCCCTGATGATGCTCAGGGATCCACAGTGGAACAGTCTGATGTGCCCCTGGCATTTCTGGGTTTGCTTTGATTTTAATCCAGACAATGTGACTGAAACATCCCATCTGCCCTTTTCCTATTTTCCAGAGTTTGGAGCATGTAAGAAGCTGCCAGAGAAATCACTCATATTTTAATTTCTGCTTAGCCAGGTATGAAGATCTTGATGTTTTTGTAATTGTTTTTGATGTTGCTTGGGTTGGAACCTTGAGTTGATCCAAAACCAGAACCACAGAAGGTTTGGGTTGGAAAGGATCTTAAGGATCATCTCATTCCAAGCCCTGTCACGGGCTGGGACAGCTTCCAGGTTGCTCAGAGCCCCATCCAGCCTGGCCTGGGTGAATGAAACCTCTTTTCCAGCTCAGAAATGTTGCATTTCAATGCACTCAGGTAACTCAGTAGCCCAGTGCTTCCCGAGGCCTCGTGGCTGGAGCGGTTCAGCAATCCCCAAAGGAATTCTGTGGGAATGGTGGAGTTGTTGGCAGGCAGGCTGAGCTGTCCAGCCGGGACACCTCCAGAGGGTTCTGATGCTGTGGGTGTTGTGTGGTGCCCCAGGGCTCTCCGTGCTCTGCAGGCAATGCCCCAGAGCTGGGCTGTGGCTCCTGTGGAGGGCTGGAGCTGCAATCCAGGGGCTGGGAGCCCTGGATTCAATTCCATGCTCCACCACAGGCCTCCCCCGGGCCGGGGGCCCAGCTGGGGGGGCTGCCTTGCACAAGGCAGAGTTGGGCAGAGATGCTGGGGTTGGAATCAGGGCTGATCCCAAGCTCTGGGATGTGGTGCAGCCTTCCCTGAGGGACACGAGCCTCTGGAATGAGTTGTGACCTCTGTGCCTGCTCTGCAGCCAGAGGATCCCAGAGCATTTGGAGTTCCCAGGGGATTGCTGACCCAGCACCAAGGTGGGACAGGGACAGAGCCTCTCCTCTTTCCCATCTGCGGGAATCTGATCTGCTTCACCAAACACAATTCCCTGGGACAAGGCTGCACACACAGCACAGAATCCCAGAATCCCGGGATGGTTTGGGTTGGGATTGACCTTAAAACCCACCCAGTGCCCTGCCATGGGTGCCACCGCTTCCACTGTCCCAGGTTGCTCCAAGCCCTGTCCAAGCTGGCCTTGGACACTTCCAGGGATCCAGAGGCAGCCCCGATGGGATGGGTCACCTCGTGAGCACAGCAGCCTTGCAGGGAACAATTCCCTCCCATTTGTTAAGGAATAAAACCTCAGAGGAGACCTGGGAGTGAGCAGGTGGTGCCTGGGGGCTGCAATCCCAGGGAATCCATGTGGGGCTGGTCCCCTTTATCCCATGGTGGATTGGCTGGTGGGGCAAATATCAGGGAATACCTGGCAGAGCCTCGGGCAGAGCCTGGAGCTCCTGCCCCTCCTCACGTGGCTGCACACGAGAGCTCCGTCGCTGGCGCTGAGGGGAGCAGTGCCCTTCACCGGGGCCCGGGCTGTGCCCCTGTTTGCCAAGGGAGCCTGCATTTTCCTGGGGCCGGAACAATGCCTGCCTGTGGATGTGTTCCCGGCTCCTATCTGTGCCTTATCTCCTCGGCAAAGGCAAACACGCAATTCCAGCTGTTTATTTGCCTGCGGGCTTTTAAGATATCCCAACCTTGAAAGCGGTGATGGAGCTTTTTCGCTCTTGCGCTGATGACCTCAGTGCTCATGAATGGGGTGTTTTAAATGTGGAGTGAATCCTGGAATCCTGGAATCCTGGGATGGTTTGGGTTGGAAGGGACCTCAAAGCCCATCCATTCCCACCCCTGCCATGGCAGGGACACCTTCCACTGTCCCAGGCTGCTCCAAGCCCCAGTGTCCAACCTGGCCTTGGGCACTGCCAGGGATCCAGGGGCAGCCACAGCTGCTCTGGGCAAAATCCTCTCCCCTTCCCACTTTCCTCTCCCTGCCCTGTGCTCCAGTCTCACCTGTTTTTTTCAATCCTGAGGTTTCAGCTGGATTTAATAAGGGCTGGGATCAGATGGAGACTGGAAAAGCCAGAGATGACGTGGGGAGAAGTGTTCTGCCTCTGGAGGCTGGTGGGATGTGGGAATGCAGGCTGGAGGGAGCAGGGACATTCCCACTGAGTTCCAGCTGCACAAGGCACTGTGGGAATGAGCAGCACAAGTGTCAGCTCTCCCAGGAAACACTTTGGGATTACAGGAAACAGGAGAGAGACTTTGGACAAGGGCATGGAGTGACAGGAGAAGGGGGAATGGCCTCAAGCTGGAGGAGGGCAGGGACAGATGGGATCTTGGGAAGGAGTTGTTCCCTGGGAGGGTGGGGAGGGTGCCCAGAGCAGCTGTGGCTGCCCCTGGATCCCTGGCAGTGTCCAAGGCCAGGCTGGAGCAGCCTGCGATGGTGGAAGGTGTCCCTGCCCGTGGCAGGGGTGGGATGGGATGATCTCTGAGGTCCTTCCAAGCCAAACCATTCCAGGATTCCATCGTTCTATGAAGTGAAAATCCCATTTTTTTGGAGGTATAACACTCCTGACTCATCAGTTCACAACCACCCCGACATTTTCCCAACAGGAAAAGGAGCTGCAAAATCAGGATCAACACAGAAGCAGCGAGTGACAAACAGGAATTTGGTGGTGGTGGCCACTCCAGGGCTTTGGCATAGTTGGATCTTGGTGACAGAGATCTCTGGAGGTGTGGGAATGTTTCCAGAGGGGGTGAGGGGAAAAGGAGAGGAGAGGACGCCCTGGCTGGATAAATTCGATAAATTAGAACATCTCCCCAGAGCTGCCTGAGCAGGGCAGGAGCTGCAGGATTTCCTTGGCTCCTTGCAGAAAACTCAGCGTGGTGGTGATTTATTCATCCCAGCTCTGCACTGCGCTGGAATATTCCCTCCTGCTTTTCCACTCTTGTCCCATGCTCAGGAAAGGTCTCCAGGGGTTAATTTGGCTTCCAGCAGCTGAAGAGGTGGAGCAGAGAGCCAAGGGCAGTGTGAGCTGCAGCCTTGAGCATCCCCTCAGGCTCTTCGTCCCAGGAATTCAGCTCTGGAATGGTTGGTGACCGCTGGGGGCTGCAGGGAGTGCTTGGCTTGCTGGTGTTGTTACGGGCTGATACCTATTTCTGTAGGTTAGGAGGGAGAGTTTAATTAATCAGTCACAGAGAACTGCTAAATTAGAGGATTGATGAGGCATCCAGGCTCCAGCCAGAGCAGGTGGGCTCCTCCCAGAGCCCCAAGGCAGAGGAGCTGTGTCCCCTCAGACCCCAGCACAGCCAGGCAGGGGGAGCACACCCAGAGGCAGCCGTGTTTTCCGTGTTTTCCATGTTTTCCTGGGGCAGCTGCCAGGATGTGGGATCCCATCCCCAGCACCTGCCCCGGGGCTGTCAAAGCCCTGTCCTGCTGCTGTCGCTCACCCACAAAGGTCCCTGGAGGTCACTGGGGAAACACTGGCAGGCAGAGGAGCCCGGCACAGGGGCAGGGTGGACTCATCAGCAGCTTGCCTCGTTCTCTTTTCATTCCCATTCCTTCAGGGAGTTCATCCTGCTGTAATTCCCATTCCTTCAGGAGCTCATTCTGCTTTATTTTCCATTTCTCCGAGATGCTGCTGCCCTGCCCTGTGCCTCCTGGAGTGTGACCCGCCCCGGTCCTGGGGCACCCCGCAGCCGAGATGGTGGCCTTTAACTGGAAGGTGAGGCTTTGCACGTTCCCAAAGCAGGGATTGCTGCTCTTTCCATGTGGGATGTGTGGGGTGGGTGCTGTGTTGAAGGATCTGCCAGGGGAGGGTTCTTTACCCACCCCACTCGCAGGGACAGGGGATTTGCTGTTGTTGCCCCTCCTTGCCAGACGTGTTTGCCCCAGGATTTGCTGTTGGGGCCTCACACTTCAGACCTGAGCTCAAAAATCTCCTGCTCCTCCTACCTTTCCTCTTTCCAGGCTTTCCTCTGGCTGCTTTTCCCTCAGCTCCTTTTGTGACTTGGGTTTCTCCTCTGTGGTTTTGTGGTGTTTTGGGGCCATAAAAGCTTTGCAGGGTCACGTGTGAGGCCCCACAGTGTTGGAGCAGGTCCCTCCTGCATGGAGCTGCTGGAGAGAGTCCATGGAGGCAGCAGGGTGAGCAGAGGGATGGAGCAGCTCTGCTGGGAGGAAAGGCTGGCAGAGCTGGGATTGTTCAGCCTGGAGAGGAGAAGCTTTGGGCTGAGCTCAGTGTGGCCTTGCAGGGCCTGAAGGAGCCCCAGGAAACATGGAGAGAGACAATTTGCAAGGAATGGAGGGCCAGGACCCAGGGAATGGCTTCCCAGTGCCAGAGGGCAGGGCTGGATGGGATCTTGGGAAGGAATTGTTCCCTGCGAGGGTGGGGAGGCCCTGGGATGGAATTCCCAGAGAAGCTGTGGCTGCCCCTGGATCCCTGGCAGTGTCCAAGGACAGGCTGGACACTGGGGCTTGGAGCAGCCTGGGACAGTGGAAGGTGTCCCTGCCATGGCAGGGGTGGCAGCTTGGATGATCCCTAAAATCCTTTCCAATCCAGACCATTCCAGAATTCTTTAATGAACAGTTTTAACAAATGAAATCCAACCGTTCCCCAGCCCTGCCCTCTGTTCCGTGCTGATTCAGAGCCGTTGTTGGGACCGTGGGGAGATTGACAGAGCCCGGTGCTGTTTTCCCAAACTCCCTGCTGGGGTATGGACACAAGGCTTGGCCTAAATTCAGAGCTTTGGTGGTGTCCTGACAGCTCTGGGAGAAGCTGGAAGGCTGAGGGGACAGGGAGTATTCCAAGTCCGCAGTGTTATCACGGAATCATGGAATATCCTGATTTGGGGGGGACCCACAGGAATCATCCAGGCCCTGCTGCTCCCCACAGATCCATCGCCTTTGAGGGTGGTTCAGCAGCATTTCCACTTCCACCATTTCCCTAAAATACTCAGTTTTTCCCCTTTTTCCAGCTGCGGATGGTGCAAACATTGCAGTAAAACAAGCAGAAGTGGCTTCAGGACTTGAGGGAAGGGGTTTTTCCTTTGGTTTAAATTCCCACAGAAATAAAAACCACGGAGAGAGAGGAGCGTTCCCGTTGAAAGGCAAGATGCGGAAGATCCCTGTAAATTCATTTTTAACTGTCCAAGAGTTCCAGAGGTGCCTGAATAGATCCTTTTGCATTCCAGGCTCTGGAGAACTTCCCCCTGCTGATGTACATTTTGGCAGCCAAAACACTGATCCTCTGCTTGGCCTTTGCTGGAGTCAAAATGTACCAGAGCAAGAAAATTGAGGAGAAGCTGAAGAGGGAACGTGAGGAGAAACTGAAGGCAGAAGCAGAGAAGAAGGATGAGTGAGGAGTCCCTCAGGTATGGAACTGATCCCACGTCCTGGGCTCTGGGAATGACATTTTGATCCCACTGGGATTGATTTGGAATGTGCAATTAGCAGGGGAGCTGAGCTCTTGGAATATTTGGGATGTTTCAGGGGATTTGCTCACTCGTTCTTTGTGGGAGTTGCGTTAACCACTGGAAAACTTGACAAAAATCCGTGTTTGAGGGTATTTTAGCACAACATTCCCTCTCTGTTCTTCATCTCCCAGGATTTTTATCCCTGACGCACAAAGGGAGGGATAAGTTGGGAATAACTGCAGGAAGGCAGCCTGGCAGGATGCAGCAGTCAGAGCTCTGGGCCTTAAGTCCCGTAATGAAGATGGAAGATAATCAGGCTTTCCAGAATAGTGAAATAATTGACAGGCTGGGGGTGGCTCAGCTGGAAAGGCCAAATCCCACGCCACGGAATTCCCAGAGCGACAGGTTACGCCACGGAACATCCACCCTGCATAATTCCCTGAGAAAAATACCCATTTTTCTGCTTGAAAAAAAAAAAAAAAAAAAAAAAAACCAAAAACCAGAAAATTCCTTAAATTTGGGGTTTTCATCCTGAAATCCCTGAATTCCTTCCAGAGTTTAAGCAATCCCTGCTTTCTTGGATCAAATCCATGAGCAGGATGAATCCTGCCTGGTGCTAAGATTCTATTCCCTGCCTTGCTTGTCGTTTTTGAAGCAGTTTCCTTCCCTTCTCCCTGTTCTGCAGCAAAATGGGAATTCTGTTCCTGCCTGCCCTTTGGAAGCTCAGCGGGAATTAGCTGGAATGTTGCTCTTTATTCAAATCAAAACCTGATTTCCCCTTCTGAGGTCATCCCCTCCCATCTAAAGACACTTTCAGTTCTTCAGATCTGGATTTCATTTCAAACCTGTCCCTATTTTATTCCCTGCAACAAAATTTGGGAGTTGTGCCTAGAAGTGAAGCTCTGGGAATAACCATGGGAACGAAATTTTTTCTGCTTGCACAGAAAAAAAACAAAACAAAACCAAAAAAACCCCAACAAAACCAAAGGGGTTTTTCAGTCTCCTGTTTCCAGAAGATTCCAGGCAGATTTGAGCCACTTCCCTGGAAAAGGGAAGGTTGGACAAGGCTTGGAGCAGCCTGGGACAGTGGGAGGTGTCCCTGCCCATGGCAAGGGTGGAATGGGATGAGCTTTAAGATCCCTCCGAACCCAGACCAGTCTGGGATTCTGGGATTCTGTGCAGTTATCCCAGGGAATTCTGCTTGGCAAAACCCAGAGCTCCAGGGATTTCTGCACCGGGGTCGGGAGCTCATCCCACAAAACCTCTGTGCCCAGGAGGTGACAACTGGCGCTAAAACCTCTCTGATTCCAGAGAAATTTCCCTGCCCAGTCCCCAGAGCTGCCCATTCCTGAATTCCCCCAGGCCTCTCTTTCCACCCTGGGAATGGGAGGAGCAGGAATTCCCCCACGGAGCAGCTCCAGAGGTGCACTGGAGCCCCTGTGCTGCCTGTGCCCGCTGTTCTCACTGCTGTCTCCCCACCCTGCAGATTCCCCACACTTGGCAGCTGCCTTGGGATTCCTTTCCCAGGAGGATGAAGCCTTCCTGGAAAAGAAGGATGAGCAAGCTCAGAGTAGCACTGAAGTGATCCCCATTTTAATGTGGACAGCGAAGTCTTGAGCCTTGATGGGTGCAATAAAAACGCTTTTGTTAAAAAAAAAAAATCAACTTGGATTCTGCTTCCTTCAGGGATTGGAGCTGCAGGGGAGGCACTTGGGAAAGGTCAGCTGCAAGGAGGTGGCTGGGATGAGAGAGGAAAACACTCTGGAGGGAAAATGTGAGGAGAAAAGTGCTCTGGATCCATCCTGGGATGGTCCAGAATTCATGGAGAGACAGAAGGAAGTGGAGAGGGCTCAGTGCAGCTCTGCAGAGCAGCTGCCTCCTGCAGGGATCAGTCTGTGGGGTATCCATGGAATCCACGTGGACAAACCCGGGAGAGGAGCTTTTCCAGGCACTTTGTGCGCCCAGGACTTCCTGGGATCCATGGAAATCATGGCACCGCCTTCAGGGAAGTGCCACGGACGGAGGTTTATCCTGAGAACTCTGGTTCCCAGTTTTCTGCTGAGCCTTGGGGGCAGCTGTTCCTGTGCAGTGACACCAAATCCTGGAGGAGAACTTGGCCATGGAATCCTGGAATGGTTTGGGTTGGAAGAGACCTAAAATCACCTTGTTCCACCCTCCCACTGCTGCTCCAAGCCCCAGTGTCCAACCTGGCCTTGGACACTGCCAGGGATCCAGGGGCAGCCACAGCTGCTCTGGGAATTCCATCCCAGTCCCTCCCCACCCTCCCAGGGAACAATTCCTTCCCAAGATCCCATCCAGCCCTGCCCTCTGGCACTGGGAAGCCATTCCCTGGGTCCTGGCCCTCCAGCCCTTGTCCTCAGTCCCTCTCCAGCTCTCCTGGAGCCCCTTCAGGCCCTGGAGCCTTCCCTTCTCCAGGCAGGACATTCCCAGCTCTCCCAGCCTGGCTCCAGAGCAGATTCAGGTTCATCAACAGAGAAACACAGAAATGCAGCTGCAAAGGCTCAGCTGTGGCAGTGCCTCAGGTACCTTTGCCTTCCCATTCCCATTCCCAAGAACTTCCCAGACCCTTCTGGAAATTAAGGAGAAGCAGGAATCTGCCAGTGGAGTAGGCAATGGAGGGAAGAGGAGGGTGGAGAAAGCTTGGGAATGCAGCTGCCCTGGGCCCCCAGCCCGCACCTGAGTGGGATGCTCAGGGAGCTCTGGCTCTGCTGGAATCACTCCTGGAACTGCAGGGCTGTGGAAAATCCCACTTTTCCTGCTGTTTCCTTGGAGACTGGAGAACAAAAGCAGTGCAGAAACCCATTCCCAGCACAGAGAAATACCGTGCTGTATCCTAGAGAAATGTCCCTGCTGTGGCAGCCTCAGCAATTCCCAGAATCCCAGGTAATGCAGCAGTTTTCGTCTGTCCCCACCTGCGCATTCCAGGCTGAATTGGGTGGGAGCTGGATCCAATCCCCGTGGTGTCAGGGAGGACAGCCTGGCACCCACCTGCCTTCAGGGCTGCTGAGGGAAACCCAGGAATTCTGGTGGAATTCCACACCCTCAGGGAAATGCCAGGTCTGTGCAGGGTCCCCCAGCTCCAAAAGCCACCGGTGGCTTGGCTCTGTGCAGCCCCTTGATTATTTTTGGATATTTGCCCCAGTCTGGAGCTTTTAGCCTCTCAAGAGTCGATTTTTCCCGACAAATAATAACGGTAAAGAGCTTTATTTTTAGGTTTTTTTCCACTGCTCCACTACAGCTGCTGCGTGAGCGGAACCAAAGGGACGCGGTCTCCCTTGAAAGCTGCTCGTTCACCCACTGGGTGCCCTTTAGCACCCAAAAGAATCAAGACTGGCCTCAAGTGTTGGTGCCTTCCCTGCCAGAGACGTGCAGGAAGGGAATCAGTGCTCCCTGTGTGCCCCTGGTTGGGCTGGAGGGGAAGGAGCTGTGAGGAGGCTCCTCAGAAATCCCCCAAATGATCGCCTCCTTGCCTCTGCAGCCAAATCAGAAAAACCTTTGCGGGTGAAGACCTCAGATCTGGTCCAACCTGATGTTTGGAATCCCGGAATGGTTTGGGGTGGGAGGGATTTTAAGGATCATCCCATTCCACCCCATCCACGGGCAGGGACACCTTCCACTGTCCCAGGCTGCTCCAATCTGGCCTTGGACACTGCCAGGGATCCAGGGGCAGCCACAGCTGCTCTGGGAATTCTATCCCAGTCTCTCCCTACCCTCCCAGGGAACAATTCCTCCCCAATATCCCATCTTTCCCTGCCTTCCTCCTGCTTGAGGCCATTCCTAAACTTCAGTGTAGCATCAGAGCTCAGACATGCCCAGACCTTGGGATGGGGATTATCCTATCATTTCCAGTGTAAGAACAGGTCTTATCCCTTCCCAAACGGAGCCAATCCCTGCTCCCTGGCATTCCAGGGAAGGGTTTGACCTGTGCTGTCACAGGTTCCAGGTGGTTTTACCTTTGGGAATCCCGAGTGCCACAACTTGAACAGGAAAAAGTGCTGACACTGGGGGGAGACAGCAGCTCAGCTTTGCTACAGTTGCTCCTTCAGGAACCAGCTGGTGACCTCGAATTCTGAAAGAATCCCAGAATCCCAGAGTCCCAGAATCCCAGGATCGCTGAGGCTGGAAAAGCCCTCCCAGCCCATGGAGTCCAAGCCGTGTCCCATGCCCACCTTGTCCCCAGCCCAGAGCACTGAGTGCCACGTCCTTGGACATGGTAAGGTTTTATCCTTAAAAACACATTTAGAAGAGGAATAGAGAATTCAATTCAGCTCATTGAGGGAGAGGAGGCAGCAAGGATAGGGAGCCTTGGAGCGCTCAGTGAATCCCAGAATCACCAAGGTGGGAAGAGCCCTTCAGGATCATCCAGTGCCACCCTCACCCCAAACCCTTTCCCCGAGGGCCACATGCACAGCTTCAGCAGCAGGGGATCTGCACAGGAACCTCCTGTAGATATTCCCATTCCCTTGATGTTCCCATTCCCTCACTCTGGTGCCCACAGAACCGCAGGGTCTCTCCTTCTCCCCTATTCCGTAAAATTCTCTTTTCCAAAGCAGTGCTCAGGCTGTACTTCCCTTCTCCCGCTGTTTTCTGATATTGTTGTTGTCACCAGACAGAAAATAAAAGCGTTTCTGGGTTCTACACTTCCAGTGTTTGCACCCTCAGGGTTCCCTTTACCCACAGGAAGTCTGGGTGGTTTTGAACAGAAGCTGAAATCCTCATGGAGTGATCAGGCAAGGAGCTGTTGGGATTTGACGGGAAACAAATGAAGCTTTCCCAAGGTCTGAGGTGACTCAAGAGGCTGCTGGAACAGGGAGCTCAGGGCTGAGGGGTGTCCGTGCTCCTCCGAGTGAAAAATCAGCTTTCGTCGGGAAGTTTGGGCCTCAGAGCTTGGGCTCAGCTTAATTTTAGTCCCACTTCAAGCTTTTAGTCCGAGACTTGTGCCAGAGCCAGCCCAGGCTGGGGCTGGAGGGAGGCAGAGCTCCCTGAGCAGCCTCAATGCCAGAATTTCCCTCCCCACTTTTCCTCTTGGGAATCAGCAATTCCCCTGCTTTTTCCTGCTTTGCTCAGGTAAAGCCCTGCAAATGTTCTGTGTGGGGGAGAATCCTTCATAATTCCTTGGAATCCCAGCTCCAGAATTGCTTCCAAGGATTCGTTAACCTGTTGCATCCTCTGATTATAGCATCTGTGATACATTTAATTAGTTAATATTCATTAATTATGTATTAACCTCAGCCTTCAAGGCTAGTGGGGAGCTGATGGACCTCACCTGAGGGAGCTGGAATATCCTGAGGGAATATCCCTGGGAAGGGACCCACAGGGATGATCCCGAGCCCCTGAGGAGTCTCCCCTCGGTCTCCTCCAGCTGGACATTCCAGGTGCCCTCAGCTGCTCCTCCCGTGGCCCCTCCAGACCCTTCCCCATCCCTTGGACACTCCAGGAGCTTTGGATCTCTCTTACATTACAGCACCACGTGGAAAACACCCCAATGTCCACCCCACGAGTGTGTGGGGACAGCTCAGGCAAAACTTCCCAAACCGGGGTTGTTTTCCCCCTGGATTTGTTCCAGGGGCCTCCCAGGACTCCCCAGTTTGGTTCTGGCTTTGGTTTGTCTTGGAGCTGGAGCGATTCCAGCGTGTCTGGGCTCAGCAGTTTGGGATAATGCCAGCAGCAGCTGATAACGGGAATTCCTGGCAGCTGCTCCAGGTTATCCCGCAGAAATGGGCTCCCTGTGTGCTCCTGCACAGGGAAAGTTTGTTTGGGCACAAGTGAGAGATTAGGCTTTTATCCGTGTGTGTTTCCATATGGAAGCCATTCCTCCTGGATCCGAGACAAATATCCACGTGTACACGGAAATATCCATGTGCACAGCATCCCTGCAAGGCTGTTCCCAGGCTGTCCCAGGCTGGCACACGGAGCAGGATGGATGTGGCTGCTTCCTGTTGATCCCCAGGAGCACAGATGGGTGACTCTCCTTTTTGATTATCCCATTTTTTTTTTTTTCCCTGACTTCCTCCTGCTGCTTGCCTTTGCTCCGCAGTGCCTCAGCTTCCAACGGCGTGGCCCTTTCGCCGTCCCCCAGCCCTTTTTGATCTGCCCTGACTCATTTCTCTGGCCTGAACTTGGGCTCATTCCCAGCCTGGTGCTGCTCCTCAGGGATGTGAGGAGGCTCCGAGCCAAGCACCAGGAAACGGCAGCTCCTGGCAGTGGAGCTGGAGCCACAGAAATGAGGCTGGGCCTCGTGTTTGTGCTCTGAACCAGGTTTATTATTTTGCTTTTCTCCCACTGACCGTCATTCGTGTGTTCCCTCTTCTTTCCAAGCCTTCTCCTCTCCCACATGGGCCCTACAGGGAGAAATTCCAAGGAATGAGTTCACGGGGACAGAGGATGAGCTTTGAGTGATTTCGGGATTTGAGGGCTCTTCCAGCCTCAGGGATTCTGGGATCCTGGCTTTCCATTCCTGGCCACCCTTCTCGCACTTTTCCATGGGCTCCGCTTTGCCTGCTCACTCACAAAAGTTCTCATCCCAGAATCCCAAATCACCCAGCTCGGGAGAGACCTCCAGGGCCACCCAGTCCCACCAGAATCACCCCTAAATTACGTCCCCAAGTGCTTTTGGCCCAGGCTTGAAGAGAGCTGTCAGGACTGAGGACTTGAAAATGGGGGGGAAAAATGCTGAAAAAAGATGAGTTTTCAGCTCCTTCCAACCCAATCCAGACCTGCTCCAAGAGCTGGGGGGAAAAGAAACGTTTGTGGGTATTTTTTTGCTTGAAGACGAGGCTTGGTAAAGCATTTAGAAGTCATTAGGCAATGAGACATGGTGGAAATTCAGGGGATTTGCACTCCAGCTCAGCAGAGGGACATCTGTGACAGCTTCTGCCCCAACATTTCCATCTGATCTGCCCCTCGTCCCTATGCAAAGATCCTTTCGTCATTTTATTCCACATTTTAGAGAAAATCTCCGAGATTCCTGAGTGGGACCAGAGCTTTGCTTTGCTCTCCTGCAGTGATCAAGTGAGCCTCGCTCCAAGAGCTCCTGCAGGCAAACCTCATCAAATAATTGGGATTTCAAGGCTGCTGAGGAGCTGGGGTGTTATTTCAAGGGCTCTTGACTAAGGTGCTGCTGTTGGGTAACATCCTCCCATTAACTTGAGTCAGATGTCCGAGGAATTGCTTGTCATCCCAAATTACCAGTTGAGTCACAACTGGATGAGCCACAATATTTGTCTCCCCCACGAAGGGTTACGGGGTTTTGTGGAAAACATGGGCTGTAATTATCCCATCCAGCAGCAAAGGGGGAGTGGAGGAGAGACAAGGACTCGTCTTGGAGGGGTTTCTGCGAATCCCAAAATTCCTTGGGTTTCAGACTCAGCTCTTTTTCCTGCCCACACATTTCCATCCTCGTTAAATGGGATTGGGGAGGAAAGTTTTGCCAGGCCTCAGCCTCCCAGAGGGAAGGGGTTTCACAAAGCTTCCCCAGCCCTTTTCAGGAAATGGAGATTGTTCTGGTTTTCCCTTCTTTTGCTGGGAAACTGGCAGCAAACACTTCCTCTTTCCTAGTGCTTGTTTCCATGAAATCCTTCATGGGGGCTTCACCCTCGTTTTCCCAAGAACACAAACCAGGAAAAACAATTCCTGTGATACAAATTGCTTCCTTTGGATACTTTCTTGGTACTAAAATGGTGGAAAGCAGGTGATTGGAGTTGTCCAGCCTGGAGAAGGGAAGGTTCTGGGGAGAATCTTCTCAGAGCCTTCCCAGGGCCTAAAGGGGCTCCAGGAGAGCTGGAGAGGGACTGGGGACAAGGGATGGAGGGACAGGACACAGGGAATAATTTTAAGATGAGGGAGGGCAGGGCTAGATGGGATTTTGGGAAGGAATTGTTCCCCGGGAGGGTGGGGAAGGGCTGGGATGGAATTCCCAGAGAAGCTGTGGCTGCCCCTGGATCCCTGGCAGTGTCCAAGGCCAGGTTGGACACTGGGGCCTGGAGCAGCCTGGGACAGTGGGAGGAGGATGGAACAAGATGAGTTTTAAGGTTCTTCCAACCCAAACCATTCCACGATTGGGTGACTCCGTGATCCCGTTCCTGCTCCCATGGGCTGTGCTGTGTCAGGGATGGCAGGACACACCTTTCCATGGAAGCAGCGTGGAAACACTGCCTGGCATCCACAGCTCCCGAGCCCTGGCACCAAATCCCAGCGAGGCAGCAGAGCCAGGACTCCGATCCCTTCAGCTCCGGGCTTTTCCTCCTACCTGTGGATCCCAAGCACAGCACTGGAGCTCTGGGATTGGTGCTGGTGTGCCCGGAGCTGTTCCGTGTCCGCAGGCCCCGGGAGCTGCCGGCGGGGCAGGGCAGGGCAGGGCAGGGCCGCAGTCACTGGGCCAGGGGTGGCAGCTGCTGTGTCCCAAGAAAAGCCCAGAGCTGTGCAATCCCTGCCTTTCCCCGGGACACGGAGCCACCGCAGCTGTTCCTTTCCTCATTCTCATTTCGCAGCGCTCCGAATCCATCGGCACGGCCTGGGAGGAGCGGCTGAGGGAGCTGGGAAAGGGCTCAGTGTGGAGCAGAGGAGGCTCAGGGGGGCCCTCACTGCTCTGCACAGCTCCTGACAGGAGGGGCAGGGAAAGGACGAGAGGAAATGGCCTCAGATTGCACCAGGGGAGGCTCAGATGAAGGACTGGAAACAATTGTTCCCTCACAGAGTGCTCAGGCCTTGGAATGAGCTGCCCAGGGAGGCGGTGGAGTCCCAGTGTCCCAGAGGTGTCCGGGTGTGGCCCTTGGGGACAGCGTTTGGGGTGAGGACGGCACTGGATCATCCCGAGGGTCTCCTCCCACCTGGGTGACTCCGGGATTCTGTGACTCCGGGATTTTTCTTCAGCCACAAAGGACCATCCCAGGTGTCCCCCTCCACAAGGAATTAAGGACAGCGCATCCTCTGTGGGCCTCTGAGCTTCAGCCGTGGAGTTATTGGAATATTTAGAGACAGGATTTTACCTGAGTATTTTTATAAAATGATAAATCTATAAATAAATAATTTTATCATTTCAAATAGATATAAAAGAAGTAATTTTATAAAATATTTTTAGGAATATTTTGGGGCTAGCAGCCAGCATTCCAGCAGATCAGCCATTCCTGTAGCACCCAGATCCTACATGTTCAGGAGGAGTCTGGATGTGGCCCTTGGGGACAGGGTTTGGGGTGATGCTGGTGCTGCTGGGGTGGCACTGGCTGATCCTGAAGGGCTCTTCCCACCTGGATTATTCTGGGATATTTACTGGAGCAATTGCTGCTTCAAGACAATGGGAAATTATGGTCAGGGTTAGGATACCAGGACCAAAAAAAAAAAAAAATCATTGCTGGCTCTCCCTTCCCTCTTCCCTCCATTTCCCATTCCCTGCTGCTTCCCTGATGTAAAACACGAGCAGATGTTTCTGCTGAGGAATCTGAAGCAGAAAAAGCTGATTATTTTTCTTTTCCTATTCACACCTCAGCTCTGGAGAATGAAATTTGTGGATTCTTCTGAAGGTAGATGAGGCTCCCTTGGTTCAGATCTCTCTCTGCCACAGAAATCCCCATTTCAGTGATTTCCACACGCAGGAAAAACTCAGCACAGGTTTGTCTCTTTAGAGAACCATAACCTCTTTATGTTTTTATGGTTTCAATTCTCTTAGAAATCCACAAGAAAAAGTAATGAGCACCACAATGGAAATTGGGAGCCACTTCTAAAAGAAAAAAAAAAAAAAAAGAAGGAAAATGTTCCATGAGCTTAGAAAAACTCTTTTGGAAAATACCACTTTGCATCCCTCAGCAGCTCTGGAACTCAATTCCATGAGAAATCACTGGATTTCACTCATTAATGGCATGGGGAATGAAAATCTGTCACAATGAGGTGCCGGATTTTATCCTGAGACACTGAATCCATGCCTTAAAGCCTGAACCAACCCCTAATTGTTGGGAATTTCCCTTCCAGGGAATTTTTCCTACCTGTCCATGAGCAGTTCCTTGCAGACTGGTGGAAGTGAAGGGCTTGGTGCTGGGAACCACTGAGCTGGCACCAGCTTTTAGGGGGAAAATTGGAATTTCCCATTTCCACCAGCTTTTGATGTGTCTGCAGTGGGAAATCGGAATTCTTCAGCCTTTTTCAATTCCCTGCTCAGGAGCTGATCCCCCTTTGGGGTCAAAGATGGGCTTGACCTATGGAATTCATTTTCCAGCCCTCGGATGTGTACATCCAAGGCATGGTCTCATGGCTCCCACAGCAGGAACTGGCCACGAGGGTGGTGAAACCGGATTTTTGGCCCATTTTTGTGTAATCTAACTGTCCCTTCCTGGCTCAGTCCTAGCACAGATGCACCAAAACGAAACACTTGGATTCCAAATTCTCCCTTTCATTCCTGTTCCTTTAATATTTGCTTTTGTCCTCGATAAATGCGTGGCAAGAGCAGAACCCGGCAGGGATGATCCTGCTGGAATTACTGGTTTTGCAAAGGGCACATTGGAAGGCCTGACTGCGGCCTGAGGTTCCCCCCAAAAAACCCCATTCATGGGTCTCACTATTAAAGAATGGCACGGAAAGTGTGGAAAGAACTTTCTGGAGGGAATTATTCCCAGATTGTTTCGGTGCAAATCCTGTTCTCCGGAATAGACCCAGGGGATTCTCCTCTGTCCCAGTCCTATAGAAAATGACATCAACCACCACATTTGCCACTGAGCCCTGAGCAAAGTCCCTATTAATGGAGCAATTAGGACGGTAATTATCCCTTACACCCTAATTAGCCGGCACGGGGGCCATTATGTCATTAGCTCACCAGTCACCCCATTTGAGATTCCTGCTAAAAATCATCACGAACTCTGTATTTTAAAAATCATCACAAACTCTTTATTTTCAAACGCCAAATAAAAACATCGTGAAATACAGAACATAATGAAATACACGGAGACACAAGGATTTTTTTTTTTTTTTTTTACTGCTGTATTATATTACAGCTAAAATTAGGTTTGAAATCCAATATTTTATTTTTACCCAAATTAAATGTTTTGTAGGTTTAATTTTCCCCCCAAACCAATGCTCCGCAGGGAATTTGGTTCTCTCCCAGTCTTACACAAAATGACAAAGATTAGGATTCTTTTTCTAACCAATGCCATCCCCAATAGAAATAATCTCTTCTCCCTCCTGCTGCCTGCTGAACTCCTGAGCATGAGCTGAAATCCCAAGCCAAAGTTGTATTTCTGGTGTCAAAAATCCTTCCCAAAAGTGTAATTTTAGCTCTGCTGGAACCAATAGAGGAAAACTTGCCCAAATTACAAAAGGCCTCAGAATGGAAACAGGAAAAGGTGGAAAATTTAGAAAACTAATTAAGACAATAATTAAATTAAGAGCTTGAAACGCCTCAGAACAGAATCAGTAGAAGAGCTGGCGGTTCCCTGCTAAACCTGGGAGAGGCTTGGTGCAAACTGCAGGAATTTGGGGCTCAGCATTAGGAATTCTCATCCGAGGCAGAGTTTATCCCCTCCCCTTGGCTGGCTTCTGCCTCCTCACAGCCACAATTCCAGGTGGAAATCCTGCACGTTCCTTGCCTGGATTCCGTAGGATCAGGATTTCTTTAGGAGCTGGAGCTTTTCCTCAGCTGCATCTCCCTGGGGCGGGGAGGGAAAGCTCCAAGGGGCTGGGACAGAGTGGTTGGGAAGGGGACAAAGCCACCAGATCCGTCCAATCCAGTGGGCAGGATCCGATTTTCCTTTTCCTTTTGGAATGCAGAGCTCCCAGGGCAGAGGGAAGGACTCATCTCACCCCAGCTGCAGGAGCTGGTGAAGGTGTGAGCAGGAATGGGCTCATTCCCAAGGGAGTATCAGAGTTCTGCCATCCTCCAGCAGGGAATTTGGTTTTGGAAGCTCAGTTTGCCCTTCCCTGTGGAATTCAGCTTCCAACCTGGCACTTCCTTGTACAGCAGCCGCTGCTGCAGGAGGTGAAATCCCTGCCCGGAAGCTGGAGTGGGTGATGGATGCCTGGGACCTGGATCTCCCCATGGAATGAGGCACCTCTGGAACCTGGACCTCCTCATGGAATGGGGCAGCTCTGGAACCTGGATCTCCTCATGGAATGCGGCAGCTGTGGAACCTGGATCTCCTCATGGAATGGGGCAGCTCTGGAACCTGGATCTCCCCAGGGAATGAGGCACCTCTGGAACCTGGATCTCCCCAGGGAATGAGGCACCTCTGGAACCTGGATCTCCCCAGGGAATGAGGCACCTCTGGAACCTGGATCTCCCCAGGGAATGAGGCACCTCTGGATCCTGGAGCTGACCAGGGAATGAGGCACCTCTGGAACCTGGATCTCCCGAGGGAATGAGGCACCTCTGGAACCTGGATCTCCTCATGGAATGAGGCACCTCTGGAACCTGGATCTCCCCAGGGAATGAGGCACCTCTGGAACCTGGATCTGACCAGGGAATGAGGCACCCCTGACTCCGGTGCCTGATGCCGTTGCATGGAAACATGGAGAAGCTGGGTGTGCAAAGCAGGAATTGTCAGAGCTGCGGGAAGTCGGGCTGGAATCTCCTCTCAGTGCTGGCACAGCAGGAATTGGATCCAGTTTTGGATGGTGCCACCTGTCCCCTCCTGGAAAACAGCCACACGTGGGGCAGAAGGAACAAACCCGGAAGCTGGAAATGTTGTTTCTACCTTCAAACATCTCCCATTTTCCTGCCGAGCAGCAGCAATGGGAATGTGGCTGCCGGGAGCAGGAATTGCGGATCCCGGCTCTGACAGAGCCGACACAGCAGGGACACCAGAGGAACGGGATCCAAAACCAACTCCAATCCCTAACTGGCCGCTGCTGGAGCCGGTGGCTGGGGAATATCCACCTGCCCAAAAAAGGAGAGGTCTCTGCTGGAAAGCTGAAACACTGGAATTCCAAGGACAAGTGTGGAAAGCCAAGAGAGCGGTTCGGATTTTGTCTTGGATATTAGCTGGAAGTAGCAGCCTTGGAAGAGTTCTGAGGAGATCAGACTTTGGAAACTCCCCTCAAGGCTGGGGCCCACATGGAATAAATCAATTCCAGGCGGTTGGATTGGCCCAAACAGTGGCAAAATCCCGTAACAACCACATGGCATGGCAGGAAAGGAAACAGGAAAAACAGGGAGAGAAAAACATCACAGGAGCAAAACGTGAAGTTACAGACAGAGCAAAAACCTCTGGAAGGAGAATCAGGAAATAACGCTTCCTATAAAATTGTTGGGAATTTTTTTTCCTATCAGGAACAATGAGCAAACACACAAAGGAACACAGAGGAGGCCGAGTGGAACGCCCAACACTTACCCCCCCAGACTCACAGTTTTACAGGATTTCATAGGATTTTTTACTCCTATAACAAAATGCCTCAAAGTTCTCACAGAATCTGCCCCACTGGTCTCCAGCCATTCGGGTTTGCAGACTCCAGAGCTTTTCCCAATGAATTCTTGGACCAAGGGTAGCAAGGTGGAACCCTCTACCAGCACCTGCCTCTCCACACCTCCCATCCTGGATTCCAGGGCTCTGCAGGGCAGGGACTGAGCGCTCCTGAGCCCTGCAGAAGGAACCCCAAAAACTGCAACCCCGCCCGTTGTTCCTGTAACCCCTGGGGAAGCAGCAGCAGCTCCACGGGATTCCGTGAGGAGAGGATTGGCACTGAACACTGAAGGAATGGTTTGGGATTGTGGGCACAATTCCCAAGGGCTGAAGCTGAGAATTGTCAGCCCTGAGGCTGCCCAGGGGGGCTCTGGGAAGGATGTCAGGAGCATGGGATGGGTTGGATTGGAAGGACCTTGGAGATCATCCCATCCCACCCCTGCCATGGCAGGGACACCTTCCACTGTCCCAGGCTGCTCCAAGCCCCAGTGTCCAACCTGGCCTTGGACACTGCCAGGGATCCAGGGGCAGCCACAGCTTCTCTGGGAATTCCATCCCAGGGCCTCCCCACCCTCCCAGGGAACAATTCCTTCCCAAGATCCCATCCAGCCCTGCCTTCTGGCAGCTCCAGGCCATTCCCTGTGTCCTGTCTCCGAGCCCTTGGGAATGGGATGTCCTGGCTTCCTCATTTGACTCGTTCAGGGCTGCCACGTGTGGAAGAGCTGCTGAGAAATGCATGACCACTGTCCAAACACCGCCGCCGACCAAGCAAGTCCATGTCCAATACGTGCCTCCAGATCCTTGGAAAAACCTTCATTCCTTCTGGGATGGACACGGATCATCCTCCCTTTCCCATCATTTCCCATCATTCCCAGCCTCCCTCAGGGAGGCTGCAGTGGCTGTTTCCGCTGGCACAGTAACAGCCAGGCCTCGCTGGCACCCAAATAAATTAGGGAATAAAGAACACCGGGAAGCAGGAACAGAGACATTGTCCCAGCTGGACATGTCCTGGCCCTGCTGGAAGCAACAGCAAAGGAAGGGTGATCCCTTCTCCCGAGAGCCAAGCCGTGAAAACGTGATAGGAGCAGCCACGGGAGAGCAGCCCAGCAGGGAATTCATCTCCAACCTCTCACCCAAGGCCTGGAGCTGGAATAACACAGGTTTCACTCCAGTGCCCTCCCAGCTGCACGTGGAGAGCCTCCACAGGAGCCGTGTCTGTCCTGGCACCGCTCCCCGGGAAGGAGAATGATCCCTGGGTGGGCTGAACAGAAGGAAAACGAAACCAAACCATTTTCACACATCCCTGAGGGCCGAGTTTCTGCTCAGCCCCTCCGTCCCCGGGGTGGTTTTGCCCTCCTGCCTCTGCAGCTCCAGGAAGGCAGAGCTGTTGATGATCACAAAGGTGTCCTTGCTCTCCTTTCCCGGCAGCTCCAGCTGGCTCCGGGCTGGGCCCAGCTTCCCGGAGTACAGATAATCCATGTAGTTCTCGGGCTTGCTGGAGACGATGTTGCTGAGCATCATCACGAAGAGGAGGAAGCCGAAGAAGCCGACGATGATGAGGATGTAGAAGGAGGCCATGATCTCCTCCTGCAGCTCCAGGGCGGGGTTGCTGTAGTTGTTGAACCTCAGGGCCTTTTTCTGCTCGGCGAACGTGTGGAGCAAACTGGGCAGCACCGAGCTGCTGTTGGTGTGGTTGCTCAGAGCCATGGCAGCTTCCAGGCCAGGGGCCAGATCTGAACAAAACAGAGCCAGAAAAAGCAATCAGCTGAGCCCAGGGCCTTCACACCATTCCTGCTCCGGCGCTCTGGGGATTCCTGCGCTTGGAATGTTCCGCTGGAGGAGCCTCAGGGCAGAGCTGACCTGAGGGCAGCTCCAATCTCTGCTCCCTAGGACAGGGACAGGATCCTGGCTGGAGCTGGGCCAGGGCAGGCTCAGGCTGGAGATCAGGGAAAGGTTCTTCCCCCAGAGGCCGCTGGGCACTGCCCAGGCTCCCCAGGGAATGGGCACGGCCCCGAGGCTGCCAGAGCTCCAGGAGCGTTTGGACAGCGCTGCCAGGGATGCCCAGGGTGGGGGTGCTGGGGGCTCTGGGCAGGGCCAGGAGCTGGAGCCATGATCCCTGTGGGTCCCTTCCAGCTCAGGATATTCCATGATTCCATCCTCCAGCTGCAAACCTGATAGGCAAAGAGCCACAGTGAAAGCCAGTGGCAAGTTAGGGCAGAAATTCAGGGAATCCAGGGCTGTGCTGTCTGCATGGAAAACGGGCATGGAATGAGCATTTCCATGCACGGGCACATGGAACTCCTCCGAGCTGGTTTTGTTCTGCTGGTGATTCAGCATCCAAGGCAGAACAGCGGAATAGCGCTGCCAGTTCCAGGGATTATCTCAGTGGAAATGGGACGAAAAGCAACAACACCAAGAGGAGAGGAAATCAGTACTGGGATTGTCACAGAATCATGGAATGGTTTGGGTTGGAAGGGACCTTAAAGCTCATCCCATTCCATGGGCAGGGAGACCTTCCACTGTCCCAGGCTGCTCCAAGCCCCAGTGTCCAACCTGGCCTTGGACACTGCCAGGGATCCAGGGGCAGCCACAGCTGCTCTGGGCAAACCACTGCCTCTAAGCAAACCACAAAATCCTGCCATTCTGAAAAACCTAAAGATGAAAAATTTTTATTCCATCTCCCAATCCCACAGCCAAAAAAAATCAGCTTTTGGCAGCAACAATTTCCCAATTTTGATAGAAATCCATGGATCATTTTTAGCTCTCTGAAATGCCTTCTTTGAGAAGAATGCGACCATCCTGGAAAAGCTTTGTGCCAATCCGCCCATGAGGTCTGGAAATAGAAGCCAAGAGTTTCATCCCAACCATGCTCTTCCCTAATTTAAAGTCATTCCCTTTCCTGGTGCTGAGGCCCTGGGATAGAATTCCCAGAGAAGCTGTGGCTGCCCCTGGATCCCTGGAAGTGTCCAAGGCCAGGTTGGAGCAGCCTGGGACAGTGGAAGGTGTCCCTGCCATGGCAGGGGTGGCACTGGAATTTGAAGTCCCTTCCAACCCAAACCGTTCCACGATTCCTTGTTGCAGTTTTCCTTGTTTTTCAGCCACTGTTGTTTGACATCGGCTCCGAAGGGTCTTTGAAAAAGACGAAACAGCCAGAGCTGAGGTGCTTCACAACACCTGAGGGGTCGGCTCTGCCTGAAATCACCTCCAGGAACCCATTTAAAAAGTGAGTTTAAAAGTTTTAAAAGTCGGTTCAACAGACCTACGAGAAAGTCGGCTTACATTTAAAATCTAAAATTAATGGGAATAACAGAATAAATAAAAAATTTTTAAAAATCTGATAAAATATGGAGATTACAGAGCAGGTCTTCCTGCCCATCTCCCCTGGCATATTTGGAGGGTTTTCCTTGGAAAAGAGAGCACCTGAGCCCCAGGCTGGCACCCCTGCCTGCCAGCTTCCTTCCCTTTCCCATCCTGCCGCCAGGAATTGTCTTCTCCTCCCTCCTCTGCCTGGCAGGGGCAAGCTCAGCGCTCCTGACTCAGGGAATGGCGGCATTTCCTCCCTGCTCCAGCCGGGATGAGCCGATCCCAGCCCCCTGGAGTGCCCCCCGGCTGGCTGGGATGGCCTGGACATCCTGGATGAGTAAGGATGGCCATTCCCGGTGAGGATTCCTCCTTCCTGCAGCCATTCCCTGCTAATGGCTGTGTTTATCCTGCCGGGCTCTGACTGCTCCGCCTGGAATCTCCTCGTGCCCAAATAACCGCGGTGGGGCTGCGGGAGCCCCGTGTGGAGTCTGGCGGATCCAGGATTGGGGATATTTACAGGCAAAACACGGGAGCTGGGGATGTTCCAGTGGAATCCAAGGAATTCCAGCAGCTGAGGGGGTGTGGGATCGCGTGGCTCAGGTGGAGCTTTGAGCTAAACGGGAATTTTTTTGTCCCTATAGGAAAAATAGAAAGGCAAAATCCTTTCCAGATTCCAAGCAGAACTGTCCATGGATTATAAAACTCTTCCCTCTGCCCCAGCCCAATCCAGCTACATAAAATCATGGAATAATTTGGGGTGGAAGGGAATTAAAGATCATCCCATTCCACCTTCCACCATCCCAGGCTGCTCCAAGCCCCAGTGTCCAGCCTGGCCTTGGACACTGCCAGGGATCCAGGGGCAGCCACAGCTTCTCTGGGAATTCCATCCCAGGGCCTCCCCACCCTCCCAGGGAACAATTCCTTCCCAAAATCCCATCTATCCCCGCCCTCTGGCAGTTGGAGCCATTCCCCCATCCTGTCCCCACATGCTCCTGTAAATATTCCCTCCCCAGGGATTTGTCTGCACTGGAATCCCTGAGCTCAGGAGTGAAATCCCTCTGGGTGTTCCCGTCTCAGACACAGCACAAAAATTGGGATTTATTCCTTGGCTGAACCCTAGGTGAAGGTTTTATGCCGGCAAAGACGGACCGAAAATCCCCTGTTTTTTCCTGCTAAGATTTTCTCCTTTCCTGTCTCTGCCCCTCCAGCCTGTTCCGCTCCGTGAAAACCCCACAGGACCAGAGTTCAGGGATGAACCCGTGCTCCTTCCTCCTCCTGACAGATGGAATTCCAAACTTTCTGCAATCCCACCCCAAAAAAATTCCCTCAAAACCCCACCACCAAACTACCCTTACCCAAAATTCTATTTATTTGCTGTCACAGAAAGCTGAGACTGAGCTTTGGATGCTCCTATCCACGTTTTTTATGGACGCCTGCAGCCTGGGATAGTGGAAGGTGTCTCCGTCCACGGCACGGGTGGGAATGGGATGATCCTGAAGGTTCCTTCCAAACCTGGAATTCTGTGGGCTCCCCACTGGAACGGGGTGGGGGTTTAAAATTGAACATAAAAGCCCATTTTTTGACTTTCAGCTCCTCAGACTTTGCTTTCCAAGGAAAACAGCGTTTTCTGCCCAGTGGAATGTTGGACAGGCACTTCAAATCTCAACATATATATATATATAAAAAATCTCTATATATAAAAACCTCAATATAGATCTATTTAAAAATCCCAGTATTTATATATAAAAAAATCCCAATAATTATATATATTTAAAAATCTCAGTATATATAAAAAAATCTCAGTATAACAACTAAAATCCCAAGATATGTATTTAAAAAATCCCAATATATATTAAAAAATTCTCAAGATGTGTTAAAAAAAATCTCTCAATATAACAACAAAAATCTCAATATAACAACAAAAATCTCTCAATATATATTAAAAAAACTCAATATAACTAAAATCTCAATTGTATATATATAAAAAATCCCAATATATATTAAAAAATCGCTATATAACAATAAAAATCCCAATATATATTTAAAAATCCAACATATATTAAAATAAATTCTCAATATATATATATTAAACAAACCTCTCAGTATAACACCAAAAATCTCTGCGAGTGAAGCCATCACTGAGCCATGTCCCACTTGACTCCATGAACCTCCTGCCCACACAAAAAACATTTGGGAGGGGAAAAATCCATTCCAGCTTCCCTCACACTTTTCCTTCCCGTGCAAAATACCTCAGGAAAACAACAGGAGAGGGACCAATTCCCAGAAAATAACGAGGGGCCTGAGGCAAACGGCACAGGGAGCAGCAGGGGATGAGGGGTGCCCGTTACTCCTGGGACGCCACCGAACGGCAGAAGCTGAGTTTTCACCCCAAAATGAGGGGGAAAAGCAAGTTTAGTGTAGGATCTGCCCTTAGAGACAATGAAGGAAGGATTAGTGGCTGCTCTTGGGCAACTGCAGGCATCCAGGAAAGAGCAAACAGGTTTTGTGTAAATAAATTGGGTGTTAATTGTCCGTGTGCAGTTCACAGACGGCGCTGGGAAGAGCTTGGAATCATCGAGACCAGGTTGGGAAAAATCTCCAGGATCAGCGGCTCCAACCTCTGAGCCATGCCCAGCTTGTCCGTGTGAGGGACTGGGGTGGATATGAAGATCCCGGGATGCCCCATCAGCTCTGTGCTGCTCCTTTCCCCCTGGTGTTGTATTAAACAGCTCAAAAATCAGATTTATTTATTTATTTTTTTGTCCAAGCTGGGACTCAGCCCTTTCCCCACGGCTTTTCCACAGCCCAGGGATTGCTGTGACCCTTTTTTCCGCGTGTGCCGAGGCGTGGCCCACACAAACACAATCGAACTGCCAAGGGAGCAGCGTTAGATTAGATTGGGTGGTGGGAGAAATCCTTCCCGGAGAGGCCCTGGAAAGGATTCCCCACAGAAGCTGGATCCCTGGAAGTGTCCAGGGCTAGACTGGACAGGGCTTGGAGGACCCGGGATACTGGAAGGTGTCCCTGGATGAGCTGCAATGTCCCTCATTTCCAACCCAACCCATTCCTGCCTCATAAACAGGAACGAATCCACGCACACAGAGAAACCGGCATCGATTTCTCCTCCCCCTACCCACACAAACACACATGAAAATACAAAACCACTTCAAACACCCGTGAAAATACAAAAACAAAGCTGCCAGCCTAGTGCCACACTTAGCTCGTTTTTAAAAAGCATTACTGGCAATTGGAGCGCTGAACAGAGCTGATTTGCAAGGAGAAAAAATCCAACAAACGCGTCCAAACCAATGAAAGATGGACATGAATAATTAAAGCGGCGCTTACATATCATTAGCAGAGGAAATTGCAGACGCTGTGACAGCATCCCTGGATTGTCCCAGCTCCCGGTGCTCCCTCACCTGCAGCGCTGGCTCTGTCCCGGAGCTGCACCTCTCCCCTCTGGCTGGATTTATTTAACTATTTAAGGAGCGGAGGGGAGGAGTGGCCTCCCCTGCCCGCCTGGGATAATCACAGGCACGGGGCGCAGGAGGGAGTGTCCGGGCAGGCGGGAACAGGATCCCAGAGCCCGGGAGCCTCCCGCTCCAGGGGCTCCCGGAGAAGGGCAAAATGTGTGCCTTGATGGGGCGCGGGGGGAGAAAAACCTGGGTGAGCACTCAGGTGTGTCCGTAGTGGGGAAAATAAGGCGGGAATGTTGTTTGGGAATGGCGTTTGGTGTTGAACGAGAGAGGAGACGGAGGGCCCGGGGGGATTTGTGGTTGTTGGACATCAATCCCCATAAATGGGGGTTATTTTAAACTCGGGGACGGGCAGGAATCCCCGGGTGCCCCCTCGATGTGTTTGGATACGGCTCCTGTCCCAGCGGAGGAGTCCTGAGTTGGGAAGGACCCATCAGGATCCTGGATTCCGATCTCCTTCCCCGCCAGACCCCCGGGAATGCCCCCATCCCTGGGCGGGCAGAGGCTGTCCCTGCTCAGGGCACACCCCCAGCCCTCCTGGAGAAAGGATGGGCGAAGAAAGTAGCCAGGAACAGCGAAGAGGATGCGGGGTGAAGCAATCCCTATCTGAGCTCCCATCTGCCTGCCCCAAGCCCTTCCAGCCTGTTCTGCCAGCTGGGCAGGGGTGTTTTATCCCATTCATTCCTGGCAAATCAGGAGTTCCACCCTTTCCCAGCCAAATCCCGTCAGGAGCAACACCAAACAGCAGCCAGGCCTTGCAACATCCCGGATTTAGCTGGGATTTGGAGCACAGGCAGCTCCTGGCTGAGCTTCCTCAGTGCAACCAGCGCAGCTGAGGGAGGGGGAGAGCTCAGCTCGTTTTTCCTGGGAAGCAGGAGGAAGAACTGGGAACTTTTGGGAAGCAGCAGCAGCAGTTATGTCCAGTCTCCTCTGGAGAGCACACAGAGTTGAAAAGTCTCAGCAGCTCGTGAGTGAGCTCCACCTTTGGCTAACAAATGCAGAAATGGGAGGAAAAGCAGAAGCAGGGAGCTGCTGCTTGGAGGGAGGGAGGCCTGAGGGCTCCCAGGGGGAAGGAGAGGCCTGGGAAACTCCCAAATTCCTGTAAAACCCAAGTGCTGCCAGGCTGAGCCAGCTGTTCACAGCCAAATCCCAGATTTTGGGGCAAAATCCCAAATTTTGATGCTGAGAGGTTTAAAGGCACCGTTCCAAAAAACCGAACCCCACAGCTCTGGTCCTCAGAGCTGGAGTGTGGAGATGGAAAATCCAAGTGGTGTCACAGAATCCCAGGATCATCAGGGTGGGAAGAGCCCTCCAGGATCAGCCAGCGCCACCCCAGCAGCACCAGCATCACCCCAAACCCTGTCCCCAGGGGCCACATCCAGACTCCTCCTGAGCACTCCCACACACAGGGACTCCAGCACCTCCCTGGGCAGCTCATTCCAAGGCCTGACCGCTCTCCCAGGGAAATTTTCTTTCCCGATCTCCAACCTGAGCCTCCCCTGGTGCAATCTGAGGCCATTTCCTCTCGTCCTTTCCCTGCCCCTCCTGTCAGGAGCTGTGCAGAGCAGTGAGGGCCCCCCTGAGCCTCCTCTGCTCCACACTGAGCCCTTTCCCAGCTCCCTCAGCCGCTCCTCCCAGGATGGGTTTTCCAGCCCCTTCCCAGCTCCATTCGCTTCTCTGGACACGCTCCAGCCCCTCAAAGTTTCAGTTTCAGACTCTTCCCTGGATTTGATGGTTCTTTTTTCTTGGGAGCCGGTTCCAGTGGCAATGCGGAAGGATAAACATGGATAACAATTCCTTGGGAACGATGGGCCTTGGATCACCTGCACTTGGGGGAACGAGCGATTTTGGTGGATCTGTTTCATTGCCAGGGATTCTGTGGGAGTTTTCCTGGTTCTCAGGGAGGGACGCGGAATCCATGAGTCCCAGCTGCCCTGGAGAGGAGCTGGATTAATGACCACTTAACGACCATAATCAATTAATGACCCTGATTAGTGCCAGCCTCTGATTGGTGACAGGAAAAGTGCTGGGGGATGGATTCCCCCCCACAACATTCCCAGGAAAAAGGTGCAGGATTCCTCCTTGTCCTCAGCAGGGATCCCCACATCCTCCAGAGGAGCATCCAGCTGCCATTCCTGGGGTGGGAACGGAGGAGCTGGGGTAGGGGTGTCCAGAGGGAGGGTGGGAATTCTGGGAATGTGGATGGAGAGGGACGCACGGACACAGCCGTGTCCCCTGAGCCATTCCAAAGGTGCCCAGAAGCATCACCCTCCCTCCTCCAGGCACAGCCCTGGAGTCTGGGCTTTGCCAAAGGAATGAAGGATAAAGGAATGGGTTTGGAGCAGGAGCAGCAGGGCCGGCAGAAATCAACCTGACAGTCTTCCCGTGATGGGAAATAAACTGGGAATTTTCCATCCGTTTTACAGGACAGGCCAGGGCACTGCTGAGGATTTGCCTCCCTTATTCCTGAAATCCCACTTTTTAAAAAGACAAGGCAAGGAACCAATCAATCCAGGTTATTTCACTCCTATTTTTGCCCAAATATTGGATTTTCCAACATCCAAACCCTGGGGGGGGGGTTTAGGAGCTGGTGGGAGCTCCTCCAGCTCTCTCTGTCCCTTCTTCCAGGAGCAAGGATGCCTGGAAGCACAGGCAGGACATGACCGAGGCCGTCAGCCATGCTGGAATGAGGCGGGAATGGAGGATTCACGGAGCCACGGAGGCGCCGGGACAAGCCTGGATGAGCTCCAGCCCCGAAGCACTTCCCAGCCCCACTTTCCTCCCGGGTTGTTTTCCATGCTCAGCCCCGGGACATACAAGGCGGATCGTGGCTCCAAGTGCCATTTCCTGTTGAGCCAGGGCTGCTGGCCCGGAGGAATGGGATGCAGGAATGTCTGGATGTGCTGTGGCTCACGTGAGGAGGCTGCAAACAGCCCACACCGGGCACCGGTCACCGGGGACAGCGGCCCCGGCCCCAGCTGGATCCCTGCACGTTATCCTGTGACTGCTTCCCAAAAAATCTAGGTCATGTCCTGGCAGGTGCTTGCTGCAGGAATGAACCATTCCCGAGGCAGGGATGCTGAGGGATGCCCCTTCCCCGTGTTCCTCCTCTTGGCTGGAGGATCCCAATGTGTCCTGGAGGCCGAGGCCTTAAGGATGATCCCATTCCCGTGGGCTGGGACGCCTTTCCCTATCCTAGGTTGCTCCAAGCCCCGGCCAAACCGGCCTTGGATGCTTCCAGGGGAAAATTGTGGGGCTGTGGAGAGTTAAGCAAGAGCTGAGGAGATCTGTTAGAGCCCAGAGATATTTTGCATGGAAAATCCCTTCCCAGGATCCTGCCTGGGCAGGGGCAGGATCTGCTCTGGCCTTCTCCAGCTCTCGGTGCTGGCTGAGCCATCCTGGCTTACCAGGAGAAGCTGGGAAAGGGCACTGCCCGTGGGGGCTGCGGGAATGCAGGACCTGGAGGAGCCAGCAAAAAGGTGGAGAGAGACTTGGGGAAAGGGCTGGAGGGCCAGGACCCAGGGAATGGCTTCCCAGTGCCAGAGGGCAGGGCTGGATGGGATCTTGGGAAGGAATTGTTCCATGGGAGGGTGGGGAGGCCCTGGGATGGAATTCCCAGAGAAGCTGTGGCTGCCCCTGGATCCCTGGCAGTGCCCAAGGCCAGGTTGGACACTGGGGCTTGGAGCAGCCTGGGACAGAGCAAGGTGTCCCTGCCATGGCAGGGGTGGCAGCTTGGATGATCCCTAAAATCCTTTCCAATCCAAACCATTCCAGGATTCTGTGAATGGTCCCAGTGTGGGTCAGACCAACTCATGGATGCCATTCCCAGGTTTCTGGCTCCCAGTGCCCTGTTTGTCTCTCCACCCTCAGTGCAGGTGTGAGGAAAAGTTCGTCTGAATCCTCCAGGATTTGTACAAAACATTCCCTCAGCCTGATCCTGCTCCGGGGCTCCGTGGAAACAGCTTGGTGCCTCTCTGCGCTCCTGAGCTGGTTTTTCCTCCAGGAGCCTTAGATATTCCCAATATTCCTCCTCAGCAAGAGGAGAACTCTGGAAAACCTCTTTGCACAGGAGCACATCCCATGAAAAAAAAAAAGAGTTTGAGAGAGCCAGAGGGGAGAAGAGATGTTATTGAGCATTGCATAATGAGGGATTCTGGTGATGAAATCTCAGGCAGCTCTGGTTAAACTCTTTGTTTCTTTCTTCCATTTCTCCAAGCTTTTCCAGCAATTTTTCCCAGCATGATTGGCTCTGAAAGCATCCAGCTTTCTCCCCACTCCAGCGAGAGGCCTCCACAGCTTCTGCTGCTCTCCTGCCGTTCTCAGACTCTGCCTTCACCACGGAATTTCATTTTTCAATGCTGCTGGGAGCCCACATCGCCAGGAGGCTGCCAGGACCTGTCCTCTCCCCCAGAATGAGCTCCAGGCCGTGCCTCATCCCTGCCCCATCCCTCGATCCCTGTCCCGGGCGGGATCTGCGCAGCCGCGGCCGCCGGGGCCTGGCTCGGAGCCGCATCCACCTCCTGCCCCCGTGACTCAGCCCTGGCAGTCAAACTCTGCATTATCACCTTTAATTGTGCCTGGGGAGCCAACCAAAAAAAAAAAAAAAAAAAAAAAAAAAAACCACCCAAACAAATCCCCACTTGTGTGGCCCCACGTTCACGTTTTGGGCTCGGCTCCAGGCACACGAGCGCGGTGTCACCTCCAGGCCGGCGCTGAAGGCGGCTGCCACTCCCATCCTGTGCTTCACATCCTGTTTCCACCACGGGCTGCACGTTGCGGAGCCCTCGGCCAGCACAGCGTCACCTTGGGAGCAGCCAGGCCAGCTCTGGTGGTGCTGCTGCCTTTTGGGAGGTGAAAATATGAGGCAGACACAGGAGTCAAGGGAAAAGGGGATTTTACCTCGGTTTTAATGGGATTTTAGGTGCACAGTTCATCGAAGGTGGAAACAAGCCGAGAGCACGCCCCGGATAACGCGGATACGATTTTTATGGACCTTGCAAATGAGCATGTCTACCCAAAATCCCCCAATAAGAAACTTAATAGCCGAAGTAATTATCCCCCTCTTCTAATTACTCCTAAATGAGATTCCAGCCCAGTTTACAAAATCTGTTCCAGAGAGAGACAGACTCCATCCAAGGCTGGAGCCTCCAGTTCTGAGATGGTGCAGAGCTCTGGGCCTCCTGCTGTGAACGTTCGGTCTTCCCGCTTTGCAAAAGCCCGAACTGAGCTGGACATTAGACTCAAGAATTACAGGTGCGTGGGACTGAGGCACAAGGCGTGTGTGTGAAGGGTACAAGGAAAGGGAAAGGGGATAAAATGTATAAAAAGGTTATTAAAAGGGTTCAAAAAGGGTATAAAAAGACAAAAAACCATCAGGCACCAGTGGCACCAGGGGGTGAATGGTGGCTGCTGGTGGCACCAGAGGAGGAGCGGTGCCCACCCCGCAGGAGGACGAGAGCTGAGCGGGAAAAATGAACGGGAAAGAGTGGCGCGCCCTAAAAACCACTGAAAGTATCCATGGAAGCTCTCAAAGACCGTTTTCCCTCTTGCTTTTCGCTCCTGGTCATGCTGAGGGATCAGAGGTGGGAAAGTCGTGATTGCTGCCCTGTCACCACAGCAGGGACAGAGATCTGTGCTGTCGGTTCTGCCCCACTGCTGCCACGAACTCCTCGACCCTGAGCTCCCAAAATCACCACAGAATCCCAGAACGGTTGAGCTGCAAGGGACCTTAAAGGCCGTCTCACCCCACCCCATCCACAGGCAGTTGGGCATCTCTAAATCCATAGGGATCGGGAAAAGCTGGCGGGGATCTGCCCAGAAAATCCCAAAAACGGGAGCAGAAGGTGTTAGCAGAGCAGGAATATTTGGAATCTGGGGAGAGATCTGGGTACAGCCACACACGGTGGGCATGGGGTGGGTTGTCCCCTGTTGTCCCTGACACTGGAATTCCTGAGTTCCTGGGTTCCTCTTCCCCCTCTCCCGAAGATTTCCAGGTAAAACGGGTCCATCTGGGCCACCTGCACTGGGATTTAATGGATTTGCTCGGAGCAGGCACTGGTGCAACTGGTGACCAACTGGGACACACTGGTGTGGGCCCTGCAGGAGCTGCAGGCTCATCCTCCTCATTCCACGGGAAATTCAATGGAATAAGCCCCATGGAGTTTGTGGAATAAGCCCACAAACACACGTGATGAACACAGCATGTTGGGACAGCTCTTTTCCCCTTTGGAAAATTTCACTGATGTGTTAATTCTCTGCAAATCCCCAAAAATGCCTGTGGATCAATAAAGAGGAGAAGCTGGAGTGGGGAATGCGCTGCCTGTGTTGGTTCCCGCCAAAGGAACTTCAGGAGGGAAGAGGAAACCTGCCCGGACCTGGAGAAAAGAAGGATCCTTCAGCGTTCCTGGTGATTTCTCCGTTTCAGTGACTTCTGGGAGCAGGAACGAGGAGCAAAATGCACATGGGAAAATCCAGGAGAGGCTGTTCAATGGGCACAGGTTGGATTAAACGATTTGTTATTAAATAAAGACGCTGTTTCTGTTGCCTGTGCTGTGCACTGAGCTGGCCAGCACCGCTGGGGTTTGGATCAGCACCAAATCATGGAATATCCTGAGCTGGAAGGAGCCACAGGATCATTGATCCAACCCCAGCCCTGCACAGACATCCCAGCAATCCCAGCCTGGGCATCCCTGGCAGCGCTGCCCAAACGCTCCTGGAGCTCTGATGTGAACCAGGCTGTTTCTCACCTACTGAATTCATTCCAAATGCTTTTTATTCCGTCCCAATGCCTTTGTCCAGGTCAGGAATGGGATGGAAATACAGCTGGGCTGTTGGTAGAGACATTCCCTGGTTTTTGAGGGAAAGACATAAATGGAAGGACAGCAGAGGGGGAATTTGGGCTGCCAGCCCTGCTCTGAGCCAGCCCCAGAGAGTGTCAGGGCTGCTCTGCCTATTCCTGCACCACAACTTCTGCATATTGAGGTGAAAAAATAAAAACACGGGGACAATCTGATGTTGTGTCCCTCAGGGGCAGATCCAGCCCAGAGTCCCTGGGAATGGGGCTGCTGGGGGGGATGTTCCAGAGGTGGAATGTTCCAGAGGTGGAATGAGGAGGATCTGCCTGCGGGTGCAGGGGTGGTGTGAGATTCCTGTTTGCACCCTTTTCCCAGCTCCCTTTGGCATTGTTAGGTGGGAAGCAGAAAATAAAGCCTGGAGAAAAGCCTGCCAAGACAAAAAGTCCTGGAAGTCCCTAAAGCTGCCTGGATAAAGAGCAGGGGCTGGAGGTTCATGTGCACAGCAGCTGCTGCATCAATGCTCCCCTGACAAATCCCTGCTGCCACTGGAAAAAGGAAACGGAGCTCAGGGTTGGGAACAATGGGGGAGATGCTCTGAGAGGGCTGAGGAGAGAGGGCAGCTCCCGGGGCTGCAGGCCAGGGGTGCTCTTTGCAGGGAAACCTGGAGAAGGATGAGCGGGGAAGAGGTGGGAGGCAGAGGAGACAGAGCTGCTGGGGCTGTGCCAAAGGAGCATTCCCTGCACAAAAGCTTGGGATCAGTCCCTGATCCTCAGGAATTGATTCTGGAATCACAGGAACCCAGACTGGCTTGGGTTGGAAGGGACATTAAAGCTCTTCTCATTGCACCCCTGCCATGGGCAGGGACACCTTCCACTGTCCCAGGCTGCTCCAAGCCCCAATGTCCAACCTGGCCTTGGGCACTGCCAGGGATCCAGGGGCAGCCACAGCTGCTCTGGGCACCCTGGGCCAGGGCCTCCCCACCCTCCCAGGGAACAATTCCTTCCCAAGATCCCATCCAGCCCTGCCCTCTGGCACTGGGAAGCCATTCCCTGGGTCCTGGCCCTCCATTCCTTGCAAATTGTCTCTCTCCATGTTTCCTGGGGCTCCTTCAGGCCCTGCAAGGCCACACTGAGCTCAGCCCAAAGCTTCTCCTCTCCAGGCTGAACAATCCCAGCTCTGCCAGCCTTTCCTCCCAGCAGAGCTGCTCCATCCCTCTGCTCACCCTGCTGCCTCCTCTGGGCTCTCTCCAGCAGCTCCAGCTCCTTCCTGTGCTGGGCCCCAGGGCTGGAGCAGCTCTGCAGGTGGGCTCTCACCTGAGCACAGGGGCACAATCCCAGTTCCTTTCCTCCTGCCCACGCTGGGGCTCAGCCCAGGGCACAGGGGGTTCTGGGCTGGGGTAGCTCCAGCTCTCCCAGGGCTGCTCCATCTGCTCATCCCAGCCTGGATTCATCCCAGGGCTTTTCCTGACTCAAGTGCAGCACTTGGCCTCGTTAAACCTCATGAAATTCCCACGGGGCACTCCTGGGTCTTGTCCAGCTCCCTCTGGATGGCACCTACAGGGCAGCTCCTGCCCACATTCCCGCTGCCCTCTCGCATTTGTGCTGCTCCCTGGAGCCTTTTCCTGAGAAAGGCTCAGTGGAGCTTTCACATGCCCAGCTGAGGGCAGTGAGTTTGGGGCAGTGATAACAACGTGTGAAACGGAAACAGGATGCCAGGGCACTATGACAGAAGATAAGAGCAGTTATCAGCTGTAAAGAATGTTCTGCTCGCTCCTCGTGGCTCCTATCTTCTATTTTTATCAGTTTCCTCCTGCTTGTCTCTGCACAAGTTTCCAGGTTTAGCAGGTCTGGCCCAGCCAGCTGCAAATAAAGATAGCGCTGATAACCCCAAGTCACTCGGGGGAACTCGCTCCGAGCTCATGCAGCCTTGGGCTGGCGAGGATTTTCCAGCGGGGCTGTTTCATGCCGGGGGTTTGATCTCTCATCCCTGCGGCTCTGAGCATTTCTGCTGGTCAAGTAAAAATCCACCTGCTGCTGGTGCAAGCTCTCCATGAGATGGGAAAGAAGAGCTTGGAGTTCTCCAGGATGGGGAGGGCAAAGGATGAGGCCTGGATTTGGGCACATCAGAGTTGCCTCAGATCAGCACAAAGTTCCCGCCCTGGCTCCGGGCTGCCTGGATAGAAACCCTTGGAGTCATTCCTTGGATATATTTCCCTCAGGGTTGCACTCACCATTCCTCCCAGCTGGAAGTGGCATTGGCTGTCCCAAAGCTGAGCCTGGGCCACTCTCACACCTCAGTGGGAGCGGATTTATTGTGGGCAGGGAGAGCCCGGGTTAAACGGACAGAAGGATTGGATTAGGGATTAGTCTGGCCCAGGAATCCAGGGGCAGCCACAGCTGCTCTGGGCACCCTGGGCCAGGGCCTCCCCACCCTCCCAGGGAACAATTCCTTCCCAAGATCCCATCCAGCCCTGCCCTCTGGCACTGGGAAGCCATTCCCTGGGTCCTGTCCCTGCAGCCCTTGTCCCCAGTCCCTCTCCAGCTCTCCTGGAGCCCCTTCAGGCCCTGCCAGGGGCTCTGAGCTCTGAGGGGAACATTCCCAGCTCTCCCAGCCTGGCTCCTTGGAGCATCTCCATGGCTTCCTCTGGACTCACTCCAACATTTCCAACATTTTCCGCAGGCCTGGTGTCATTTCATGGAGCTGGAGGTGCCCCAGAGCCCGGGCAGGTGCTGCTGGGGAGGGAACTGTGCCCAGCTGGTGCCCAGGGGCTGCTCCGCAATCGCTGCTCCCAAACCCGCGCTGGGGCTGCAAACCCCGGGAGTCAGCTGGAGGTGAGGAATTTGCTGCTCCCATTTGGATTTTTGTGCAGATCTGGGTGCGCTGGGAGAGCTCCCAGCACCCGCCGGGCCCTGGTTAATCGGGTGGAGAGAGGGGACGGGTGAGTGGGTGCCCGCTGGGGAGGATCTGCCCCCTTGCCCGAGCCTGTGGAACAGGTTGGGAGGGAAAAACAACAGCTGAGGCCACGAGCAGTGCTTGAAATTCAGATTTTATTGCTTTGTACAGGTGAAAAAACCAGCGGGGGGGAGATAATTCTGAGACGGAAAGGTGAAAGCCCAGGGGGGAACACGCAGCCGGCATTGAGGGGTGAGGGTGGCACAGCAAAGCTGAGTTATGAGACCTCCCCTGTTTTTTAATCAACTTGAAAGGCAGAGCTGCTAAAAGGGAAAAAAACATGGATACAATGGATGCAGAGCATCACCCTTATCACACATAATCCCCCTGGAGCTGTGAAAATAAAGTGACCCGAAATGCCTGCAGACACCTGGGGTGCAGGGAGAGCTGCAGGAGGGGGCCTTGGGACAAGCTTTGTTCAAAGGGTTTAATGCCACTGAAAGCTTCAATGTCATCAAATGTTCTCCTGTCATTAAAGGTTTTAATGAATTGCAGGTTTTAATGTCTTTAAAGGCAATTTTTGGTGCAAGTTTCAACCGAGTCCACAGGCCTGGTTCTCCCAGGGGAGACAGGGGCAAGTCCTGCACAATGAGATCCCAAAAGAGCAGTGCCCAAGCTCGGAAATCAACGTTGTTCCAGAGCTGGGCTTTGGTTACATTCCCCTGGAGGAAAAAGTGACTGGGATAATGAAGCTGCTGGAGATTTTCCAAGCTGCTCCAGACACCGAAAACGTGGATCTTGTCCTCAGCTTAATGGGAGGCACTATATAAATATCTCTTAAAAAAAAAAAATAAATAAAATAAAAACCAACCCCGCATTTTGAAGTGTCCTGAGTGTTCTGGGAACACAGGCACGGCTGGAATATTCCTGAGCTGGAAGTGCAGTGCCAAAGACGTGCCTGGAAAAGGGCTCTGCTGGGATTGCTTCCCTATCCGAGCTCTCTGCCCTTGCCTTGCCTTGGAAGCAGCTGCTCTGCTCTTCTTTCCAGCCTTTCCCACTTCTCATTCCTCTCCAGCAGCTAAAAATGGGATTTGTGTCTGCAGAGCAGAAATAAAGAAACCACTCCCGCCCAGACTGTGGCTGAATTCATCCCAGACCAGCTCCAAGCTGGAAAAGTTGTCATTTTAGGGAACTCAATGTCCAGGGGAGATGGAATTCTCCCTTTTAACAGACCGAGGGTGATTGGTGCCACAGGAGCTGCCTTTGGCTGCCCAATCCCTCCAGACCCAGCCTGTGGAGGGGGGAAAAGGAGGGAAGGGCAGGAAAACCTTCCTGATAAGGATTTGGTGTTGGATCCTGGGATAGGTAACAGGGAACTGCTGTGGGAGCTGCAGGAGCTGCTCGCTGAGTTAAGCGCAGACATCACCTGTGTGGGATTAAACAGCAGAAATTATGGAATTCTTCTTCCCAGAGTGGAAATTCCCTTCCCAACCATGGGCTGGCACTTGGGCCTTAGGCAGGAATTAATTGGGATTGAAACTTGGGAATGTTACCCACTCCCTTGGCCCAGAGCCCACGGGCTGCTCAATCTTTGCAGGTGGATTTTGCTGCCAGGACCAAGCCCCATCCGTGAGAAGGAAATTAAAATCAGCCAGCAAGAGCAGTCTGGGAGAGCTGCTGGGAATTACAACCATGGAATCATTCAGGTTGGAAAAGCCCTCCAAGGTCTTTAAGTCCTCCTCTTAATCCAGCGCCAGCCCGGGTCCCCAAGTGCCGCACCCACGACGGTCACTAAAAAATGTCCCTCCAAAGTCTGCGCTTTTCCACAGAAAAACTTCTCAGAAAAATATGGGAATTTCTTTTCCTGAGATGTTATCCCTGAGAGGAGCACGATTCTGAAGGAAATGGGTTGTCACAGCATCTTACAATTTATAAAATCGAAAATGCAAATGAAATCTTTCAGCTGCTCTTTCTTGGGAGAATTTGGTCTTTCTTGAAAATGGCTGTCTATGCCCTGCTTGGCAATTAGCACCTCTGGCTTGTGTTTTGTTCTAATTAGGGCCTAATGAGGTTTTCATTTCACAGTGGCAACACCAAGATTTGCCTTTTTAGAGAATCAGAGAATCCCAGACTGGTTTGGGTTAGAACAGAGACAAAACTCATCCCATTCCCACCCCTGCCATGGCAGGGACACCTTCCACTGTCCCAGGCTGCTCCAAGCCCCAGTGCCCAACCTGGCCTTGGACACTGCCAGGGATCCAGGGGCAGCCACAGCTTCTCTGGGAATTCTATCCCAGGGCCTCCCCACCCTCCCAGGGAGGGATTTATTCCCAAAATCCCATCTCTCCCTGCTCTCCTCCAGCCGTGTTTCAGCAGGTGAAGCTGATGAGTCCATGACATCCCGTGTTTCCCATTGTTGATCTCCCAATGATTCCAGCAGGATGCCGATGCCGGGCACTGGGGCCGCACTGGGATATCCCAGATCCATCAGCTTCACCATCCCCTGTTCTCCAGCCTGGCCAGGGCCCGGGGCTCTGCAAAAATGCCAGGAGCTCCCCTGGCCCCAGCAGGCCTCGCTCACATCATCCCCGTGCCACATGCAATCCTTTCCCCCCTTTTCTGATGCCTTAAGGATTTTTAGCTCCTATTTTCACGGATCTGTAGCTCTGGCGTGTAGCTCTAGGCTCCATATAAAGTGCTAAAACTCTCTGTTTCCTGGCATTTTAGCCAAAACAATTCCTCTCAGCTGGAAAATCCAAGGACACTTGGCTGCCTCAGAGCCCCACAATCTGTAAACAGCAGTAAGCAGGTTTGGGGTGGCTGACATCATCACCTGAGGGTGCGATTGGCGAATTGGGGCCTGATATGTTGATAGACAGAACTTACAAAATGCGAAGAACTCGTGACTCGCTGGCCATTTCGGGCGCAGCCTCTCCAGCAGGCTCTGTCTGCCCTAAATACACCTAAAGGCCTTCAATAAATTAATCAGCTTCCGGTTCTCCTAACCCTGTCTGTTTCAGGAAGCCCTGTCCTAGGCCTCATTCCCTAGGGAGATTTCTCCTCCGGGATCTTGGTGCCCGGCTGCTCCACGGCCAGCTGGTTCTCCAGGACACAGCAGAGCTTGTAATGCTCGATGACCTTGGCCTGCAAGTACTCCCTGTCCTTCTGGTGCCAGGCGTCGGTGGCGATGTAGGTGTTGTAGGGGTCGCGGGGCCCCTCGAGGCGCCGCGCCCGCAGGTTGCTCAGCATCACCCCCACGGTGAAGAAGCCGAACAGCCCCACCATCAGCAGCACGTAGATGATCGCCAGGTGGTTGGGGCTGCTCCCCACCTGCGAGGGGGCCGAGCTGTTGGTCTGTTCCAGGCAGTTCTGGAGCACTTTGGTCAGCAGCAGGTTCAGGGCCGTGCTGTTCGACGGCGCCAACATCGTGATTGTCTGTCCTCGGCGCTGCTTCTTTCCTTTGGCTGGAAAAGGATAAAAATCAAGGGGTGGCATCAGATAAAAGGGGATTCCCGTCCCTTCCCGGAACCTTCCTTGCCAGATTCCCCTCCTCAGGGAGGGATTCACCTCAGAGGGCCTGGATGGATCTGGAGAGGTTCTCACCTCCTGTTTGCAGCCAGGCTGGGCTGAGTCCATCCCCACCCACACCTTCAAAGCACCCTCGGCCTTCACAGGCTCTGCCCCGCTGGCACAGACCTCACCCCGACTCCCTGCTGGTATTTACAGTCCAGGATTCCCGCCGGAGCCCCCCAGTCAGAGGGACAGCTCCGAGCTCTGCTCCCAGGGACCTGACAGGAGCCAGGGAGCGGCTGGAGCTGGGCCAGGGCAGGCTCAGGCTGGAGATCAGGGAAAGGTTCTTCCCCCAGAGGCTGCTGGGCACTGCCCAGGCTCCCCAGGGAATGGGCACGGCCCCGAGGCTGCCAGAGCTCCAGGAGCAGGCAATGGTGGCACCCAGGATCAGCTGGAAACCCAAAGCCTCCCAGGCACAGCCCTGTGCTTGGACAGTCTCACTCCAAAGCTGAAGGGCCCTTTTCCCTTTCCAATGCCACCTGTAAATCAGTTGATGAGAGGAATCCTTCAGCACTGCATTCCCAAATCCTCAGCAGCCGGGAAACACCAAACATAAATGATTTGGGGTTGGGAGGGACCTCAAAGCCCATCCAGTGCCACCCCTGCCCTGGGCAGGGACACCTCCCACTGTCCCAGGCTGCTCCAAGCCCCAGTGTCCAAGCTGGCCTTGGACACTGCCAGGGATCCAGGGGCAGCCACAGCTTCTCTGGGCACCCTGGGCCAGGGCCTCCCCACCCTCCCATATTCCTTCCCAAGATCCCATCTAAACCTATAACTTTTCAGTTTGAAGCCATTCCCTGTGTCCTGTCCCTCCAGCCCTTGGAAATTGTCTCTCTCCATGTTTCCTGTGGCTCCATTCATGGCCAGGTTGGACACTGGGGCTTGGAGCAGCCTGGGACAGTGGGAGGTGTCCCTGCCCAGGGCAGGGGTGGCACTGGATGGGCTTTAAAGTCCCTCCAACCCAACCCAGTCTGGGATTCTCTGATTTTATGCCCTGCCCCTCATTTCTTCAACACCCAAATCCCTACAGCCATGGGGTGCCAGACCTGCAAAAGCCATTCCAGGAGCCACTTCCCAGACCTGCAGGGTCTGACCTTGGCTGGGTGTGGGGAGAGGCCAGGCTGAGCCTCTGGAGAGCTCCTGGTGCCTCTGTGGGTGCTGAGGCCATGGAAATGTCACAGCTTTCCCAAACTCTGGACTCCAAACACAGGGATTTGCAGCTGAATCAGCACTTCATGGAGCTGCTGTCAGCCATAGGAATGGCAGGACTGCCTTAAACCTGGATGCTTCCCAATAAAGGCAGAGCACAATGGCTCTGTCTGCTCCAAAGGAGTCTGGATCCTGCTCCCAGAGGAGGGCACCCAGCCCAGTGGGAAACTTCAGCTCCAGCCCGGCCCTTCCTGCCCTGGGCTGATCTCCAGAGGAGCCTGTGCTGCCGGAGGCTGCTGCTGCCACTGGGGTTTGAAAGGAAAGAGGGAATTTTCTGTCCTGTAATGCACCTTGAAGTCGTGACACTCGGCTTTGGAGCTCAGCGGGAATTTTGTCCTTGGGTGATGGAGCAACTCCATGGAGGCAGCAGGGTGAGCAGAGGGATGGAGCAGCTCTGCTGGGAGGAAAGGCTGGCAGAGCTGGGATTGTTCAGCCTGGAGAGGAGAAGCTGTGGGCTGAGCTCAGTGTGGCCTTGCAGGGCCTGAAGGAGCCCCAGGAAACATGGAGAGAGACAATTTGCAAGGAATGGAGGGCCAGGACCCAGGGAATGGCTTCCCAGTGCCAGAGGGCAGGGCTGGATGGGATCTTGGGAAGGAATTGTTCCATGGGAGGGTGGGGAGGCCCTGGGATGGAATTCCCAGAGAAGCTGTGGCTGCCCCTGGATCCCTGGCAGTGTCCAAGGCCAGGTTGGACACTGGGGCTTGGAGCAGCCTGGGACAGTGGAAGGTGTCCCTGCCATGGCAGGGGTGGCACTGGATGGGCTTTGAGGGCCCTCCCAACCCCAACCATTCCATAATTCCATAAAAACAGATTCTCTGGCTGGCTCTGTTTCTCTCCCCTGCTGAGGTTTAAATTGCCATCAAGCACACAAGCAGAGCTGGCTGTTCCATACCAGCTGCCCCCCATTAACCCCATTTTCTCAGCTCTCCCGAACCGAAGAACCCCAATTTCAATTTCCACCAAGCAAACATCTCCAACCCTCTCTCCTCCTGCTGCCAAAATCATCAGGCAGCAGCCCCAGGAACGCGGGCAGTCTGGAGCACCACTCACCTTTAGCAAACACAGCTCCAGCCCAACTCCTCGTGGTTTGATGCCGCAGAAAAACACCCTGAGCTACTCCCAGAGCAAAAACCAGCACAGCACATCACCAGCTCCCACATTTTCTGCCCCAAACCTGCCTCTCCACCACCATAGGGATCCACTGACCTCCCTGGCTCGTTTCCCTGCAGGGCTGAGTAGGTCAGACACCGTTCTCCATTGCACAACAGCTCCTGGGAATTTTGCAACGGAGCAGCATCCAGGGCACTGCTCGGAGCTGGGGCAGCAGCAGCACATCCCGGCAGGAGGAGCTGCTCCAGGGAGGGATCTTCAGCTCTGGGATCTGCAAACGCCTCCTGCAGCTCCCACCTGCCTGTGGCAAATCCGCAGCCTCTCCCTGCCTGTCCAGGCCGCCCCTCACTGCTCACCTGGGCAGCACCTGAAAGAGCAGCCCCTGTGCCGTGGGGGACACGGAATTCTCCCCAAATCCCCATTTTTCTCTGATCGCGAGCCAGGAATTCACTTTCCTTGCACACTGCAAACGCATCCCACTATTCCGTGGCGGAAAACCCAGCACTGCTCCCTAAAAACCATCCAGCCGAGTTTATCCTGTGGGATGCAGCTGCCCTGGGATCGCTCCCAGCCCGGAGGAGCAAACACTGGCACGGCTGGAACAGCAAACAAAGGCTGGCAGCGGAGCCCCAGCTCCTGCATCAGTTCAGCTCTGCTGCCCATGCCTGCAGGCTCCCTGCACATTCCCGGTTTTCCACCACCCCTGCTCTCATCCCGGACAGACCTGGCGTTGCAGGGCTCCAGCCCCTCCTGGGCAGGGAGAAATGGGAAGATGCCAGCTCTGGAAAAGCCCTGGATGATGGTGAGAGGGGCTGAGCTGGCTCCTGGCTCCGGCAGGGACAGCAGCCCGGCTGTCACTGTCCCGTTCCCGGCTCAGGTGAGAGGGAACAGGGAAACTCCCGGGCTGGGGGCGGGCAGGAGCCGCTGGCAGAGCTGAGAGCGGTGCAGGTGCCCAGGGGGAGGTGCTGAGGGGGCACCGCAGCACAGGAGAGAGGGAATCATGGAATATCCTGATGGCAAGGACCCACAAGGATCATCCAGTGCCAGCCCTGGCCCTGCCCAGAGCCCCCAACAATCCCAGCCTGGGCATCCCTGGCAGCGCTGTCCAAACGCTCCTGGAGCTCTGGCAGCCTCGGGGCCGTGCCCATTCCCTGGGGAGCCTGGGCAGTGCCCAGCAGCCTCTGGGGGAAGAACCTTTCCCTGATCTCCAGCCTGAGCCTGCCCTGGCCCAGCTCCAGCCGCTCCCTGGGCCCTTCAGCCCTCGGGAGCTCTGCCCTCAGGCTCCTCTGCTCTAGGAAAATGTCAGGACATTCCCAGTGGTGCCGCCCTGGCCCCTGACACTCCTCGAGTCCATCCTTCAGGAATATTGCACATTTTGGGGTGTGAGGAGGCAGGGGAGGTCATTTCAGGGCTCCCCTCAAACAGGGAGCACTGGCTCGTTCCCACCACCCCCTAAACATTAAAACCCCTCCCAAAAATCTCAGCCCGATTTTCCACGTGAGGGGGAAGTGAGGGAGGGTTCATCAATGCCCACCTGGAGACCATAAAACGAATTTATCAGCTTTGAAAGATGCATTTAACCTCCTTCAGAGGAGGCTTCTGGTGTGGGATAACAGCCCCTCAGCATTCCTGGGATCATGGCAGATCCATCCTGGTGCCCCTGGCAGGGACAGTGTCCTGAGGATTGTCACCAACTGCAATAAGCAGGGATGGGATGGGTTTTGGGATGGGATGGCCCCTCCTTGCCTGCCACTCTTTTCCAGGTGCTGTTGCCAGGGCATCAGCTGGAGAGAGGTGCTGATTGAGGGATTTAAACAAACGGATGACACCGATACCTCATTATTTCCTCGCTCCTCACTTTTCCACAGCTTTATTCCATTTTTCCTTGGGGTGGGGATGGAGCTCCTGTTTTCCTCACCTGAGCCATCGCTGCATCCAAATGAAGGAGCAGGCTATGGAATTAATTTCCTAGACTGGCCCAAAACCTTGGAAAAATCTGACTTCCTTCTGGCCCAGCCCCTGCCTGCTCAGCTTCTCCCGTCCAGGGCAGCCAAATTCAGTTTTCCTTTGCTCCTGGGAAGCTTTCAGCAGGATCTGATCCTTCTTGTTTCTACACCCCCCAGGGAATTCCCCTTTGAGATCTTTTGGGTGCATTTTAGAGAGAGGAGGAGGAGGAAGAGGAGGAGGGTGTGGGTGGTCAGTGACAGCAGTGACCAGTCAGGCCCTGCTTCCTCCTCGTGGGGGAAATCTGGGACAAAATCAGATCTTGTCACTTCCTGGCCCAGCCTCTCTCTTCCCTGAACCCCTGGGAAGGAGGTGTGGGAGAGGCTTTGGGATGGGAGTGGTGGCCGTGGCCTGGCTCTGCTGGAGGGACAGGAATGGGGAGGGAGCTCTGGGGACATGGAGCAGGCTGGGAACCCACGGCTGGCACCACGGCCCCATTTCCTGTCCCCTTGTCCCCAGACAGGGCTCCTTGTGTCACCCCAGCCGGGGATGGTGCCACCCTCGTGTCCCAAAGGGAGCAGGGAGGGCACCGAGGGGGCCTGGGGCCTGCCCTGGGCCCTGCTGGGATCCCACCGGCACCGCTGGCTCCAGAGCTGGAATTCTCAGCACAGGAAGGAGCTGGAGCTGCTGGAGAGAGTCCATGGAGGCAGCAGGGTGAGCAGAGGGATGGAGCAGCTCTGCTGGGAGGAAAGGCTGGCAGAGCTGGGATTGTTCAGCCTGGAGAGGAGAAGCTTTGGGCTGAGCTCAGTGTGGCCTTGCAGGGCCTGAAGGAGCCCCAGGAAACATGGAGAGAGACAATTTGCAAGGAATGGAGGGCCAGGACCCAGGGAATGGCTTCCCAGTGCCAGAGGGCAGGGCTGGATGGGATCTTGGGAAGGAATTGTTCCCTGGGAGGGTGGGGAGGCCCTGGGATGGAATTCCCAGAGCAGCTGTGGCTGCCCCTGGATCCCTGGCAGTGCCCAAGGCCAGGTTGGACACTGGGGCTTGGAGCAGCCTGGGACAGTGGGAGGTGTCCCTGCCCATGGAATGGGAAGATCTGTAAGGTCCCTCCCAAACCAGGCCATTTTATGGTTCACTTTAGGGGATCTCAGGCTCTGTGTGGGCCCCTCTCCCCTCCCAGGTTTCCAGCCCAGAGGAAGCTCCTGTCTCCATCTCCGTTTTTCCAGAATCATCTCTGTAACTTCTATTTGACTTTGGTGGGGGATTTGAGAGCACCTGTGACAGGAAGATTATTATTTAATATATTTTTACAGAGCTCCAACTGCAGGTAAGAATCCTCCTTGCCCTCCTGGATCTGTCAGTATCCACAGATTTCATTTTCCCTGCTCAATGATGACGTGTGGAGTGATGGGATCCCTCAGGAAGTTTTCTCTGGAAGGTGGCAAAGGACATTTCGCAGCACAGGGTCTTGCAGGTCCCTTGAAATTGTATTCCTGGAAGGCTTTTTTTTTTAAATTGGCCTTATTGTTGTTTTGAGGAAAGAAATAAGGATGGGGAGTAAAAAATACACTTTATTCTTCCAATGAATTTTCCCTGGAAAAGGCACCGGAGCTGTGGGATTTACTCCAGCTGGGAACACTGGCTGCACTGGGCAGCCTGGCACTGAAATACAATTTAGACTGGGAAAAAACCCCAATGTTAAGTGAAAAATTGCACTGAAATGCAATTTAGACTGGAGAAAAAACCCGGTGTTAAATGAAAAATGTGCTGACAGCTGAAACTTCTGGAAGGGCCTGGATAGGGATGCTTCCGACCCCCAGAAGGAGGTGGAATGGAATTGGGTTGGGAGGGATCTTAAGGCCCATCCAGCCCCACCCCTGCCATGGCAGGGACACCTTCCACTGTCCCAGGCTGCTCCGAGCCCCAGAGTCCAACCTGGCCTGGAATCACCACATCCCTGGAGCTCTGGTCATCCTCCCAATGTTTAAAGGATTGAGAGCCTGCCCTGTTTGCACTGATCTCCTTTGGCAAAAACATCACTGAACCTTTGGCTTTTCCTCCACTGAACCCAGCCACCTCAGAGAGCATTTTACACCCACATTTTTTATCAGCAGATCCCAGAATCCCAGGATCCCTGAGGCTGGAAAAGCCCTCCCAGCCCATGGAGTCCAAGCCGTGCCCGATGCCCACCTTGTCCCCAGCCCAGAGCACTGAGTGCCACGGCCAGGCCTTCCTTGGACACCTGCAGGGATGGGGACTCCAAAGCTCCCTGGGCAGCCCCTGCCAAGGCCTGGCCACCCTTTCCATGGAGAAATTCCCGCTGCTGTCCAACTGGGAGTAGTTTTGGATTAGAAATTGGGAAGGAATTTCCATGGCCCTGCCAGGCCTTCCTTGACCGCCCTTTCCATGGACAAAGATCTCCCAACACACCCAGAAACAGAAATGTTTTCTGCTCAGAAACCAATTTTGCTGTTGGCATTGTCGGGAGAAGGAAAGATCAGAGATGCCCCACTGGTGCCAGGGGAACGATTTGTCCAAACATCCTCTCCAAGCTCCCAGGAATTTGCACCAAATTTCTGGGGAAGCTCAGGAGAGGAGGAGGCTCCTCCACGCACAAGGAAGAACCTAAAAAACACCCCCAGCTCAGGAAAAGAGCCAAATCACAGGGAGGGGAACCTTCTGTCCTGAGAAGCCAAACCGAGCAAGACCTTCCTGTTAATTGAGCTGAAATAATGAAATCTTTGTGCCCACAGCACCCGCAGCTTCTCAGCGTGTGAGCCCCAGCCTTGCCTCCCTTCTCAAGGAAGTTTTTCAGAGGCAGCAGCAGCCCTGAGCAATTTCTTAATCTCATTTCCTCTTCTTTAGAAGTGCCTGTGTTGTGGCGTGAGGCCCAGATAAGCTTTGCTCTCCAGGCAGCCCCGCGTGTCTTCCTGCTGGGCTGGTTTTCCCCGGAGCAGGCTCCAGATGGGAGCAGCGTGAGCTGATTCCCAGCCTTCCCAAACCTCCGTGCTCCTGCTCCACTGATTCCCGGTGGAGGGAGAGGGCCGGGAGAGCCCCTGGATGTGGAGCCATGTCCCTGTAGCCTTCACTGGAAAACTGGTGAGGGTTTGCTCTGTCCTGAGCTTCTCATTCCTCCTTACCCCAATTTTCCATGGATTTAACCACGTTAGCAGGAGCAAATTCATTCCAAGCTTCCTGTAAGGGGAGTCAAACCTCATTCATGGCCTTGAGGGAGAGCCAGAAATTTTGGAATTGCACCCAAAACACTTTCCTAACCAGCAGCAGAGGAGCCAGGTCATGGAATCATGGAATGGTTGAGGTTGGGAGGGATCTTAAAGCTCATCCAATTCCATGGCAGGGGTGGCACTGGATGAGCTTTAAGGTCCCTCCCACCCCAACCCATTCCAGGATTCCACGATCATTCCCTGGTGAGCACCTGGGCTCAGTGCACGGTGTTTCTGTTTCTCCTCTGCTCCCCTGTGTGGGCTGAGGTTCTGCAAATCCCATCAGGGAGCACTGAAGTCCTTACCTGGGAGCAGAGCCTGGCTGAGAAGCAGAACACCCGGTCCCTTCTTGCAGGCAGATCCTTCTCTGCCGTGTCCCTGTCAGCACCGTGCGCTCACTGGAACATCACAGGATCACTGAGCTTGGAAAAGACCTCCAAGACCGAGCCCAACACCGCCCAAAGTTTGGCTCCCTCAGCTCCTGCTGAGCTCAAAGCTCTCCCACAGCTGGGGCGGGCAGGAGTTGGAGGAAGTGCTGATGATAACAAATCGATTTTGGGGTGATCAGCTGCCCTCAGAGGCTGAGGGGGAACAGAGACAGCTCTCCGAAGTGCCCGAGGCTGCAGCTCCTCTGAGGATGTCCTGACATTGCTCAGAGTGAACCTTTGAGCTTAAAAATCCTCCCCTCCCACCCCTGCCATGCCAGGGACACCTTCCACTGTCCCAGGTTGCTCCAAGCCCCAGTGTCCAACCTGGCCTTGGACACTGCCAGGGATCCAGGGGCAGCCACAGCTGCTCTGGGCCAGTCCTCTGAACTTCAGAATGCTCCTTCCTTCTCCTGAGCTTTCTGCTGAACTCTCCATGACCCAGAAACGTGTTCCCCATTTTTTTTGTCTGAAGAGAAGAAAAAGACATTATGGGGAGGGGCTGGGTTTTCGGGATGCACGGGAGATGTTTTGGATCACCAGGGCTCCAGGGGCACCTTAGAGAAACCTCCGAGTGCCTGAAAGGGCTTCAAGAAAGCTGGAGAGGGACATGTCACATGGAGATGGAGGGACAGGACAAGAGGGAATTTGATATCAGGAAGGAATTGTTCCCTGGGAGGGTGGGGAGGCCCTGGGATGGAATTCCCAGAGAAGCTGTGGCTGCCCCTGGATCCTTGGCAGTGTCCAAGGCCAGGTTGGACACTGGGGCTTGGAGCAGCCTGGGACAGTGGGAGGTGTCCCTGCCCATGGAATGGGAAGATCTTTAAGGTCCCTCCCAAACCAGGCCATCCTGGGATTTCGTGCCCCCTGAGTGCCCACCCATGGATGATGTGGATGGACAGGGCCAGGCACTGCCCCAAGTCCTTCCCACCACATTCTCCAGCCCCGACTCTCACTCAGGTCCCTCCTGCTCTGCTCCTGCCCTTCCCCTGTACTTCCCACAAGTAAATTTATCCCCACATGGACTTTTTCCTCTCACCCCCCATATTTTCATTACTTCAGGGTTTTCTTTCCCTCCTGGACAAACAAACCTTCCCATTTTTTTCGAATTCCCTCCCACTCCAAACAATAGACCAGGCACGGAGTGAAACTGTCCCTCCTTAAATCAGGCTGCCACCCATTCCTCCTGCGTTCACCAAGGTTCTAAACTCAGGATTCCCATTCTTCCCTGGCCAGCAGGGAAGGCTGAATCCTGTTCTGGATCTCAGGCAGGGCTGACAAAGCCGCTGGTGTTGCCCATCCCGTGATTGTTGCCTCAGTCACAATCCAGGAGTAATTCCAGCACAAGTGAGAGATGAGGTGACCTGAACGACAAGGACTGGAAAAGATTTGGGCTCCATTACTGAGATGTTTTAATGAACTTCCCTGTTTTCCTCCTTTTAAAAATTCCCAAACCTCTGCTGCCTCGTGACTGGAAAGGAAATGCCCTCAGAAAACAAATTGCAGCCAAAGGAAAAGCTGAGGGTAGAAACACCTTCAGACCCACACAAAGACACTTTGGAAAATCCCAAGTTAATGGGGGAGAGCAGCTCTTTTGCAGAAATCCCAAATTGCTACAGAACCCATTGGATTTCTCAGAATCCCAGGATCCCTGAGGCTGGAAAAGCCCTCGCAGCCCATGGAGGCCAAGCCGCGCCCGATGCCCACCTTGTCCCCAGCCCAGAGCACTGAGTGCCACGGCCAGGCCTTCCTTGGACACCTGCAGGGATGGGGACTCCAAAGCTCCCTGGGCAGCCCCTGCCAAGGCCTGGCCACCCTTGCCATGGAGAAATTCCTGCTGCTGTCCAACTGGGAGTAGTTTTGGATTAGAAATTGGGAAGGAATTGTTCCCTGTGAAGGTGGAGAGGCCCTGGCACAGAAAAGCCGTGGCTGCCTCTGGATCCCTGGAATGTTCGCTTCCAGGCTGGACAGGGTTTGGAGCACCCTGGGATAGGGGAAGGTGTCCCTGCCCGTGGCAGGGGTGGGAATGGGATGGGCTTTAAGGTCCCTTCCAGCTCTGCCATCCCATAACTCTGGGATTACGCCACCATGCCATTCCTAGGGCCATGCCTAAAGGATTTACTCATTTTAAGCCTCCTTTGTTTGTTCCACCCCAGGAAATGGAAAAAGCGAATTCCTGTTGATCAACCCCTCGGCCAGATTTAGCACATCATTCCTTCTGCTTGGAAAGTTTCCTTTCCAGCACCATCCATTAATCAGAGCCCATTAAAGCAGCACATTTCCCATCCAAATATTTTCCAGCAGATCTCACCGAGGGCATGGTTTTTATCCTGAAGTCAGGACCAGCTCCACTCCTGTCAAAGGGCTCAGCTTGGCATCGCCTTTTAACACAAATTTAAAAAAAAAAAAAAAAAAAAAAAATTAAAAAAAAAAAAAAAAAAAAAAAAAAAGTGGGATTCTTGTCCACGTTAGAGTTTTAACCACCTGTGGCCATCACAGGAATGCTGTGGATAGTGAGGATCCCTGGGAATGGCAAGGAACACTTCAATCCTTTGCCTCCGTGCTGCTGCTGGGTTGGAATTCTCCTGCACTCAGCTCTGCCCTAGCAAAGCCGAGCTTTAACATCTTGAGCGCTTCTCATCCTTCAGTCAATGCAATGAGGCTGCTGATGGCAAATTAATTAAACACGTTGACAGCCCGGATTTAATTGTGGGGGATGAGGGAACCTCTTGGAAAGAGTCAGAGAGAGGTGTCCCTGAAAGTGCAGCTTTCTAGGACAGAGCAGTGGCAGGAAACCAAAATCCTTCTTTGCTCCACTGCACTTGAAGTTCAAAATTAGCCCCTTATTTTTCCACACCCCAGGAAAACGTTCCATGGGGTTTTTTCCTTTGGAATCTCATCCAAAGAGTCATGCACACAATAATATCAAATGCTGTGGGGTGGAAGGGACCTTAAAGATTATCCCATCCCATCCCATCCCATCCCATCCCATCCCATCCCATCCCATCCCATCCCTCCACTATCCCAGGGTGTTCCAATCCCTGTCCAATCCATCCTTGCTAAGGTGTCCAAGCTCTGGATGCGTCTCCTCACACCAGGGAATAACCAGGGCACCAAAATTGCTTAAAAGAACCAAGAAACAAACCTGAAATAAGCAAGATATCAACGCTTCCGTTTAATTAAACCTGCAACATCCAAACTCTCCAGTGGGTTTGGATCACAGAAAGGGTTGGGTTTGTTTTTTGGTGTTTTTAAATTGAGATTCACAACAAATCACCTGCCAGTGTGGCTTTCACAGAATTCCAGAATCACCAAGAGCCCTTCAGGATCAGCCAGTGCCACCCCAGCAGCACCAGCATCACCTCAAACCCTGTCCCCAGGGGCCACATCCAGACTCCTCCTGAGCACTCCCACACACAGGGACTCCCCTGGGCAGCTCATTCCAAGGCCTGGCCACTCTTCCAGGGAAAAACTACTCTGTGCTGTTCCATCTGTGCCTCTGTGACCCCCAGCACTTTGGAATGCACCAGACCAGGTCTGTGGTGGCCGGGCCGGGCCTCCAGCAGCCACCCCTGGCCTTTTTCCTTTCCAGGAGAGCCAAGATTTCCCTCCATACCCCAAGCAGCCACCAGCCAACAAAGCAAACGCGCTCAGGGCAGAGTCAGTGCAAATAACGGGGGTGTTTTCTGCAGTTCCAAAGGAGGAGGATTTGCTTCCTCCCCAACTCCACCCATGGCAAAGCCAGCACAAAAGGCTTCTGTTCTGTCTCCCAAGGAAAAATCCCCTGGTGTTTCACTTTGATTGATAACATGCAATAAACTGGGGTTGGAACCATGTGAATGTGTTGGGTTGGAACAGCAGGACTCCAGGCATGGATCTATCCCATTGCCTGGGGCTGCACATGCACAGGAACTCTGGGATCCCAGCACAGGAAGGAGCTGGAGCTGCTGGAGAGAGTCCATGGAGGCAGCAGGGTGAGCAGAGGGATGGAGCAGCTCTGCTGGGAGGAAAGGCTGGCAGAGCTGGGATTGTTCAGCCTGGAGAGGAGAAGCTTTGGGCTGAGCTCAGTGTGGCCTTGCAGGGCCTGAAGGAGCCCCAGGAAACATGGAGAGAGACAATTTGCAAGGAATGGAGGGCCAGGACCCAGGGAATGGCTTCCCAGTGCCAGAGGGCAGGGCTGGATGGGATCTTGGGAAGGAATTGTTCCCTGGGAGGGGGGGGAGGCCCTGGGATGGAATTCCCAGAGAAGCTGTGGCTGCCCCTGGATCCCTGGCAGTGTCCAAGGCCAGGCTGGACACTGGGGCTTGGAGCAGCCTGGGACAGTGGGAGGGGTCCAGGGCTGGAATGGGATGAGCTTTAAGGTCCCTTCCATCCCAAACCATTCCATGATTCCATGACTATCCCTGGCCAGATGCTGAGATCCCCTCAGTGGGATCCCTCCCCATGGTTCCTGTCCCAGTCCCTCTGTTGCTGCTCTGTTGGTGCAGGATTTGCTGCTCCCTCTGGCAGCGACTCCTCCCGCAGAAATGGACACTTTCGGAAGCAAAGGAAGCAGGATCTGCAGGAGCCCCAAGTGCAGCCAGCCTGGGATGTCTCCACAAGTCTGGCATTCCCAGAGCCAGGATCTGGGATTCAGCAGTGCCAGCTGGAACAGCATTGAGTTTTGTGGTGACTGAGGCTGAGGTTGGGTAACGGCACCAAAACGACACCAAATCCCTTCGTACTCCCCCTGGGCAGGAGGCAGCAGCTCCCGGGAGTGTCCTTGGGCTGGAATGAGTGATCCCAGCCGGAATGCAGCAAATGCAGCCCCTCAGTGGCTCTGCTTGTGCCCAGCAGCTCTGGGAGAGTCAGGACACAGGAAGGGGTTTAGAGCCAAGGTAATGCTGGTAGTGCTGCCCAATCCATCCCTGTTCCCAACCCCATCCCTGTTCCTGACTCCATCCTGTTCCCAACCCCATTCCTGTTCCCAATCCCGTCCCTGTTCCCGCTCGCTGCCACCAAAGGACACCACTTCCCAGAATCCACATCAATCCTGGCTGCCCTGGGCTGTAAGAAACGGATTTCCAGCAGGATTTCATTTCCAAGGAGTTCTGATGAACAGCTCCGAGAGCGTTCCCTGTGCCAGGGAGCTGGGAGCTGAGCCATGGATTGGGGTTATTCCATGGGCACCCCACTCCTCAGGGATTTGTTCCTCCTGGCCCTTTATCTCCCACAGCCGAGTGTCTCTGCTCATGGCAGCTGAGACAGAGCCCGGCTGGAGCCTGGTGTTTGCCAAGGAAAAGCATCACCGGGAGCTTTGTGGACAATTAATCACCAAAGTGATTGATTGATTGATTGATTAATCCTTCCTCCTCCTCCTCCCAGCCCCTCCCTCCGGGATCTTCTGTCCCATCCCAGTGCTTCCCCAGCTGCTGATCCAGCAGAAGCAGCCAGTGACCTGGAAACGCTGCAAGGAAAGCTCTGTCCAGCCCTGCCATCCCTCAGAGAGATCTTTGAGATGCTGAGTGAGAACCCTGAGCCTTGAGAGCAGCTGGGGAATGCAAGGAGAAAACACAGGGAATGGAGTTCCAGGGGCAGGGAATTGCAGGATCCTCCCACTTCTCACACTGAAGGTCAGAGCTGCTGCCTGTCAGGACCTGGAGTGTCCTGGCTGGAGGCAAAGCTGGGATGGAGGACACTTGGAAGGACTTTTACTTCTTGTTAGAGAGGGAAAAAAGGTGCAGGGAAAAATCTGGGTTTTGATTGCATTTCCAGGCTGTGGAAGGTGGCTCTGGCTGAAACAAGGCACTGCCCAAGATGTCTTATCCTGTATTTCATAGATCCCAGGATCCCTGAGGCTGGAAAAGCCCTCGCAGCCCATGGAGGCCAAGCCGTGCCCGATGCCCACCTTGTCCCCAGCCCAGAGCACTGAGTGCCACGGCCAGGCCTTCCTTGGACACCTGCAGGGATGGGGACTCCAAAGCTCCCTGGGCAGCCCCTGCCGAGGCCTGGCCACCCTTTCCATGGGGAAATTCCTGCTGCTGTCCAACAGAATAGTTTTGGATTAGAAACTGGGAAGGAATTGTTCCCTGTGAAGGTGGAGAGGCCCTGGCACAGAAAAGCCGTGGCTGCCCCATCCCTGACACGTTCAGTTCCGGTTTGGAGCCTCCCCTGGCACAGCTTAAGGCCCTTTCCTTGAGGAATCTTCCAGAAGGGCCACAGGGCTGCTGTACCAGCAGGAAGGTCTGGAACCCGCTCTGCAGTCTCAGACACCACTAAAAACTCCCATTCTCTTAAAACCCTCATTAAAACCCACCCACCAAAAGCCCCAAGCAATTTGCTGAGCAAGCCTCGCTTTTCCAGGAGCTCAGCCCTGGGAACTCTCTCCTTCCAGGGCAGCAGGACGGAAACTTGGACACAGCTGTAATTACAGGGCAGGGGAGCAGCTCCCAAGGTAGGGCAGGCAGCTCCCAGCAGCCAGAATCCGTGCAGGAGATTAAAGAGCAGGTGCAGCGCTGGCACTGGTGATCCCTGTGCCAAGTTCTGCTGTGTGGGAGAGGCATCCAGCAAGAACTTTCCATGCCTTGTCAGCACATGGAGCCATCCAGGCTTCCTCAGCCTTCCAGGCAAGGGACTGGCAGTGTTGGGGAAGGAAGGGTTTTTAGCAGGAAAAGCTGCTTTTTATGGCGAGTCTTGTATTTCCCACTGAAATAACAGGAATAAATGGATCCTTATTCTAATTACAAAGGCTCAGTCCAGCAGGCTTCTGCTCCAAACCTGGAAAAGGTAAAAAAAAAATTCCATGCTGCTGTTGAGGGCATGTAAGAGAATCCCAGAATCGGGCTGGGAGGGATTTTAAGGATCATGTCCCACGGGCAGGGACACTTTCCACTATCCCAAGGTGCTCCAAGCCCTGTCCAGCCTGGCCTTGGGATCCAGGGGCAGCCACAGCTTCTCTGGGAATTCTATCCCGGGGCCTCCCCACCCTCCCAGGGAAGGATTTATTCCCAATATCCCATCTAACCCTGCCCTCCTTCACTTTAAAACCCTTCCTCTTGTCCTGTCACTCTCTGCCTGTACAAAATTCCCTCTCCCTTTCTTGTAGCTCTCTTTAGGCTCCGGAATGGGCTTTAAGCTGTCCCAGGAGACTCCTCCAGGCTGAAGCTCTTCCCATCAGCCTGACAGGAGCTCCCATGAAGGAATTCTTTGGATGAGCTGCTCTGTAAATCGAACACACCCTGGGAATTAGGATCTTACACAGAGCCACAGGTGGCACCTGAAATTTCCCTTTTCCATCAAGAACCAGGCAGTTGTCACCTCGTGTGGCCCCGAGTGCTCCTTTACAGCAAAGGGATTGGAGGAGTGCACGAGTTTGGAAAGGCAGGATCATAAAATCACGGAATGGGGAGGGCTGGAGGGAATGTCAAGGATCTTTTCCACATCTCCTGTGGGGATGGGAGCTGGAGCTGGAGTTTGCTTTTACTGAGGATAAACCCATTGTTGGGAATTTAGCTCCACCTATAGGCACCTCCCCGTACCTCTGAAAACCCTTCAGATTCAACTCTTTATCCCTGTTTTCAGGCTCTAATCCCAGAATCCAGGTGGGAAGAGCCCTTCGGGATCAGCCAGTGCCACCCCAGCAGCACCAGCATCACCCCAAACCCTGTCCCCAAGGGCCACATCCAGACTCCTCCTGAGCACTCCCACACACAGGGACTCCAGCACCTCCCTGGGCAGCTCATTCCAAGGCCTGACCGCTCTCCCAGGGAAATTTTCTTTCCCGATCTCCAACCTGAGCCTCCCCTGGTGCAATCTGAGGCCATTTCCTCTCGTCCTTTCCCTGCCCCTCCTGTCAGGAGCTGTGCAGAGCAGTGAGGGCCCCCCTGAGCCTCCTCTGCTCCACACTGAGCCCTTTCCCAGCTCCCTCAGCCGCTCCTCCCAGGATGGGTTTTCCAGCCCCTTCCCTTCTCTGGCCACGCTCCAAAGAAACTCCCAGCAGAAGGAATTCCTGGCAGGAAAACACACACACACTCAAGTGACAGAAAGTTTGGAATGTGACAGTTCCCACTTACCCATGGAAATGTTGTCAGGGAAGATAAACCCAGCCCTGCCAGCTCCATCCTGTCCCTGCCTCGTCACTGGAGTCACCTCTGTGCTCCTGCCTTACTCCCTGCAATGTGTTGGAAAGTTTGGAATATTTCAAAGCCTGATGTCAAAATTTTCTTTACCAGCATCTCGGTAAAGATTGTTTAAATCACTGTTTTGTCTTTTTAGATCCAATGGTGAATTATTAAAAGCATTAACAAGGAACAATTTTCTGGAAAATGGTTCTCAGGATAAAAGCAGAGATGAAGAATTTGTGCTCCCCAAGACAAGGAAAAAGCAGAATTTGGGCAAGCAGGTGGTGACGCCAAGGGGGAATTGCGGGCTGGGATTGTTCCAATGGTTCCAGAGCTGCTGGAGTTCACTCCTTCCCCTCCCATGGCAAGTCTGTACTCCAGAGAGAACAACTGATCCCTGGTCCAGTTTCAAATATCCAAGTTACTCCACTCTGGAAAGCAAAATTCCAATTAAAAGCAACCTTTGCTCCTCAAAGTTGCTGCCTTCACCTTGGTAACAAGGGTGGGCTTTAATGGAGGATCAGGAACTCCTTGACAGGAATTCCATCCCTACCTACAGCAAAACCTTCATGGTTTTCCATATTTTTTTTTTTCTTTTTTTTTTTTTGGCAACAAAAGGACTTAAAGTTCTCAGGTGAAGCCACTTTAAGCCCGATGGATTTTCATATTCCAGGAGCTTCAAGAATCATGGAAAGGTTTGTGTTGGGAAGGACCTCAAAGCTCATCTCATTCCACCTTCCACTGTCCCAGGCTGCTCCAAGCCCTGCCCAAGCTGGCCTCGGACACTTCCAGGGATGGAGAATGCAGATTCTCTCTGGGCAAACCCCCAAATTATTCATTTTTAAAATAAGTATTTACTGTATTCTGAATGCACAGGGAGTACTCTGGAGCAGGGAGAGGGTGGTGCCTTTATGAGGAACTTCAGGCACACAAGAATCAGGTTCTCTCTGGAATATTCCTCACTGGATTTTATTCATGAGCAGATTCTCATACTTGGAGATCATGCAATTCTCTGAAGGCTGGAAATTGATTCATTTATGACGGCCTGGGACAACATTCCGCCCCTCTGGGAGCTGAAAATTCCCACTTTGCTGCCAAAGCTTGAGTGGGTTCCATGCAGAAAACACCAGGATTACAAGAAGACAACAAAATATTTTAATTTCAATCTGCCCCGTGCTATACAAGTGTATAAAATACCAACTAAGCATCCATTGGAACATTACAAAAATAAAAGAACCAGAAAAAGCAAGCAGAGCACACTGGAGTCATGAGAACAGGAGGTGGCAGATCCAACCAGGAACACGCTGGAAGTATTCCAAGATTTCCATGGTTCCCCACCTCAGGCAGGTGTCGGGTGTTAAAATGACAAAAATCGGATTTATGGATGGTTTGCACCGAAAAGCAGCTCTGCGCCTCTGGAGCAAACACAGCAGCAGCCACCTGGGTTTCTACTGCCAAACCTCAAGCTTTTTGATTTTTCATGGAAAAAGGACAGGACAGGAATTATTCCAGATGTTTTAAACTGAATGCGGTGAAACACGAAGTCCAGCAGTCCTTCGAGAAACATGGAAAAGTCTTGGAAAGGCTTCAAGGCAGTTGTGGCAAACCTACGAAGTTTTTCTGCACTTGGTTCCTTTGTTTTGGGTGTAGAGCCCGTGGAGCCAGCTCAGAGGAACCCAAAACAACCTCATTTTCCGGGGTGTCCGTGGAGCAGCAGCTCCAGCAATCCATGGAATCAGCTCAGCTCAACAGCTCCCATGGAGCCAGGGCCACTCAGACACCAAAGCCGAGGTCGGTTCCAGTTTCCAGGGAATCACAATCCAAGCTAGGGCGGAAAATCTGGTCTATTCCTGCTCTCTAGTCCCAGCTTTCTGTTTCAGGCAGGAATCCAGCCCTTCCAGAACACCTTTCTTCCCTGCACCACGGCCTGGAATGGCTCCACTCCACAGATTATTTTTTAAAACAAGGATTATTTAAAACCCCAAGGTGTGACCCGGGCATTTCAGTCCAACCTGGCTTCAGTCTCTTCTCGGACCAACTGTGGCAGAAGCAAACCAAGAGAGAGCCACAGTCTGATTCCTAAAAACACTGCGAGGCTCAAACATCCCTTCTTCCAAGCCCAGGAGTGGTGTTTTCCATGGACAGCAGTTCCTAGCTCTTCCAAAAAACACTGAACCCCGTTTCGAGGTGAGGATCTCCAGTTTAATAGAACAGTAATAAAACATTTCCGTCATCCTTCTCCCTTGAAATGTGGATTTAGGAGCAACTGTCCCTGAACACTGCCATGTCAAAGCCCTAAAAGCTTCTCCCTCCCCACGTCCCCACCGCTGAAATGAGCATTCCTTGGCATCAAGCATTTCATCCCAGCTGAGTCTGGAGAGCAAAGCTCAGACAAGTCTGGATTTCTGGATATCCAAAGCCGGTAGAAAAAGATCCAAGTGCGCAGCTTGGAGTAGGAATGGACAAGGAAAAGGCACTCCAGTTCTCCTCACTGGTTCCTGGGTGGAATTTTCCAATCCCTATTAAATCTTTGCTCACCAAAAATCCAGATTCAAGTTTCTCCATCCTATTTTTTTTTTTTTTTTTCCTTTCCCCCCACTGGAAAAATCCCACTGCTCTGAATATGCACCATCAGCATTATTTGAGTCCTTCTTTCCCCCCCAACTCAAAGCTCCCAAGCAAATCCTATTGAAGATATAAATTAGCTGAACTTAAATAATTAAAAATCCATGTATTCCAACAACTCTCCTATTGCACGTTTTTTTCCATTGCTTTGCCAGATGAAACAGGAATTTGCAGGAATTCCAAAGGTTAAAATTTTCAAAGCACAACTTCCAGAGCACCAGAAGCGGGTGCTGGAGGAATTGTATCCTGCTGGAAAACGAGTGCCAGTAAAAACAAATACAAATAGATAATGTATATTCACATCCAGGAGGAATTCTGGGATGCTGAGATAATAAATACTTGAAACAATTCCCAGATTTCCAGAAACTTGGGAGAAACTCTAGAAAAGAAAGCAAATTACTTTAGAAGACCAAGAAGAAACATGCACAAAACCTAGCGTAAGAAAAAGGGGTGAATTCCCAACATCTTTCCAACCCTGTTATCCCAAGGTTTTCCAACCACCCATCAGCAGGAGGATTCATGGGAGTCAGAACAAGGAAAGCTCCCCCAGCTGCTTTTTCCCCCCCAAAACAACCCGAATTTGTCCTGTTATGTCTCAAAATGTCACCTCCTCCCCATCCTCCGTTCCCAGGGATCCGGGAATACCCTCAGCGCACGGATCCAACCCGCAGCAGCAAAACCAAGGATGGAGTTTTCCTTCTTTTTGAGCAAACTTAGCTTGGAATTTCTTCTCCCGCAGCTGCTGCCGTCTCCACCACACCTGGGAGCTGCTGTTTCCACAGTAAAGGGTTTTTTTTCGTTTTTTTTTTTTTTTCTCCCCTGGCAGTTTTCTACTCCAAATCCTTGGAAAAAGCAGCAGCTGCTCAGCTCAGGTGGGCGGGGGCGTAATCCGGCCTCCGGGTCTGGATGATTTTGGGTTTGGGTTTCTTGGTTTCCTCTCCCGCGTCGTTTTCCTGGTCACTCTCGCACACGTGCACGACGACGCTGGGAGTGGTGGCAGTGGCTGCGTGGAGCTCGTACTTCTCTCCTGCAAGGGGAAAACGTTGGGAAAAATCCCTAAAAAACAGGAGCCATCCCATGGGAAATGGCGCACGGTGCCTTTTGAATGATTTTTTTTTTTTTTTTAATATGGAAAAATGGAGAATTGGTAGAATTAGAAAAGCCAGCATGGAGCATCCCGAAGGGTTTGATTGACCGCTGGTTTGAGATCTGTTTTTTCCGTAATTTAAAGAATTCCTTGGAATTTAAATTAATAAAAAATTATTAATAACTCAATAATACAATAAATAAAAATAAATAGTAAGACCAGACATTAAACAATGATTTGAAATTAAATCAAGGAAAGAACAAATTGGGTTTTTTTCATCTCTTTCCTGGTCATCTTCCCTTCATTTTGTCCCCGTTTTCTTTCTCCTCAACCCCTCCCATTCTCCGTGAAAAGCCTTGCACATCAGGTGGTTCAAGTGTGCCAAAGCTCTGGAATGTTCTCTGCTCCATTTCCCTCAGCGTTTTGGGATGGAAAACTGGCCCAAGGGGCAATTCCATGGAGGAAGAAGCTCTTCCCTGCAATTCTTTGAGAGCACGCACAGTGCTGGAGCAATCCCTGCCTGCTCCATGGAATCATTAATTCCGTGCTCCAGGGAACTTCGCAGTCCAGGGCAGAGCTTTAGAGGGCTCAACATTCCCAATAAACATGGAAAATCTCATGGAAAAGGGAGCCCAGATCAGCCCAGGAGCTCAGTAACAAGGGAAACGGACCAACTTTAACACTCGCAAAGCCCTTTCAAGTTTCTTTTTGGTATCTGTAAAACTTCCAAGGAAAACTTGGAATAAAGGAACAGCACCCTGGAGCAGCTCTGAGCTTCCACGCAGACGGAAGCTGTTGTGTTATTTATTTATTTATTCATTCATTCCACGTGTTCCATCAAAAACGACTTCTGCTTCCAAAATCCGTTCGAGGAAAGGAAAATCTTTCCCTAAAAAATGTTTAGCGATTTAAAATGATAAAGAATATTTAATCAGCAGGATTCTCGACGGACAGTTTTGAATCCCGGAACGCAGGAGCTCAAAGCTGTGCCCCGCCCTTTTCTCCATCCTTGACAATTCCCCAAGTTTGGAGGCGAACGGGAATGGAAAAATCCTCCGGTAAAACGAATCTGGCACCGTTTTTCTTCTCTTTAATTGTGGCCATTTTTCTCTGCCCTGAAATTAACGATACAGCTGCGAACAGCTGGAATCAGAGCTGGAGTGAGGAAAGATGAATTTGCTCCAATTCCCATGAAGAAGTTGTATCAAACATGGCAGAAAATGAACTCAAGGGCTGTGATCGTTAATCACTGAGAAAAGGAGTGGCAGGGATTTATCCGTCTTAACTTCCAAGGAATTTTGGGTTGATACTGACAGATCCCTCCTACACCTTGTAGTAGTTTCCTCCTCTGAGGCAAACAGAAATAAAAATAAATAGGAAAAAAAAAATAGAAATAAAAGTAAAGAGAAAAAAATAAATAAATAGAAAAAATAGATAAACAGGAATAAAAATAAATAGAGAAAATAGATAAACAGGAGTAAAAATAAATAGAAAAAATAGATAAGCAGGAGTAAAAATAAATAGAAAAAATAGATAAACAGGAGTAAAAATAAATAGAAAAAATAGATAAATAGGAGTAAAAATAAATAGAAAAATAAATAAATAAAAATAAAATAGGGATCAAAATAAAATAGAAATAAAAATAAAATAGGGATCAAAATAAAATAGAAATAAAAATAAAATAGGGATCAAAATAAAATAGGAATCAAAATAAAATAGGAATCAAAATAAAATAGAAATAAAAATAAAATAGGAATCAAAATTTCTTGGGGAAGTTTTAGAAATTCAGGAAGTTTCAAGGTGTTTTCCTCGACCAAAATTCTGTTTTGACACATATCTTACCTGGCCCAAGCTTGGAAATGGCATATAACAGGTCATAATTAATGACTGGAGTAGCATCCTCAACTTGCTTCCAGTCCACGGGAGGAGAGGCAGGAGGGGAGATCAGGAACTGCTTGTCTGGATTGGGGGGAGCCAAATGGGAGCTTCCAATGTGCAAAGTCTGCAAAGGAAGGCAGAGAGGCCTGAGCTGCCAGGGGCATCCATGAATCCATGGCTCAGCAGGAACCGGGAGGATGCTGTGCTCTGCCAGGCACTCAGGGTGGCAGCACCAGCCAGGATACAAATCCAAGGAAAATTCCCACGGAGCTTCCTCTCTTAAAATCAACCACCTGCCCTGGAAACGCTCAGGTAGGGGGACACGGCCTTCGAGGCCCGACGGCAAAGGGTGCTGGGAATCATCCCCGCAAGTGGGAGTGGAGGGAATTCCAGGAGGGATGGAAATAAATGGGATGCGTGGGGCTGTCCCTGGGGTCATCCAATGCACACGGATTTGTTTTCTCACTCATTTTCAGAGGGAAAAGCAGCTGGAAGAGCAGCCTGGTTCGCTGAGGTTGTGCAGGAGCAGAGGCCAGCGAGCTCCAGAGCTGCTCTGGGGGAGATCTCCAGGAACAGGATGGGCAGGAGAGTCTGGAATGGGCAGCTCTGCACCTTGGGATTCCCTCAGGGACTCCCTGGGTGCTGGCAGAGCCCTCTGAATTCTTGGAATGTGCTGCTTCCCATCAATTCAGAGGGAGACACAAATGGGAAATCCCAGCAGCCTCCAAATCCACGGAGCTCTGGAACAACCTTGGGTTCTCGAATTAATCGGACAAAGTTACCACGAAGGAGTAAATTCTGCTGTAATCCCTCTGAAAATAATCCCAAAAAGCTTCACCTGAGCAAAACAGAGTATGAGTTCTTTTCCAAGGAACAACCTTGGATTCTCGAATTAATCTGACAAAAAATTACCGCGAAGGGGTAAATTCTGCTGTAATCCCTCCGAAAATAATCCCAAAAAGCTTCACCTGAGCAAAGCAGAGTTCGGATTCTTTTCCAAGGAACAATCTTAGATTCTTTAATTAATCTGACAAAAAATTACTGCAAAGGAGTAAATTTCTGCTTTAATCCCTCCAAGGATAATCCCAAAAAAAGTCTTTTTACCTGAGCAAAGTAGAGTTTGAGTTCTTTTCCAAGGAATTCTGTCTTGTGCAGCCGGATCCTGGCATCTGCTGCAGACAAAGGGTTGCTGAAGTTTATTCTGACTCTTTTGAAGCTCTTAAAATACTGAAAGGTGAGGTCCCTGTCGTAGGGTCGGAACAGGGATTCAAATTTGGCCTGGAGAGGAAGAACAGAGGAGCAAATCAGGATTGAACACTAATAAAGAAATTAATTAGAAATAAAAAGTTCCTAATAGGGGCAAACCACCACTCTTGAATACTGATGTATTTAACAGCTTAGATTTAGTTTTTCTTTTTTTTTTTCCTTTTTCTTTCTGAAATGAAGTTCCCACCTTATCACTTCTCTACATCATTAAAACACAGGTAATTATCATTAATAAGCGATATTATCACTTACAAGTGTTGGACAAGACGGCCCAATTTAGCAAGAGTAAGGTATTAAAAAGAAATGTTTCTTAGAAAACCAATACCCAAAAGGCTCCACAAAAGCCTGCCGAGCCTCTGCCCAAAGGTGCAGATTTCAGAGGAACCAACACAAGTGTTCACAGAGAAAAATGAAACAATCCTATTTGATTTTGAAGCTAAATGCGATTTTCTTCAGTGACTCAGCACACAGAATGGAGTCCACGATCCTCTCCTGCTTTTCTGCTGTTTTTAATTTGATTTTTTTAAGGTGCTTCCACTCTTCCTTCAGGATTCCAGGCCAAGGGAGAGACACAAGAGCTGCCAGGCCCTTCCCAAGTGTTTTATTCCCGCAACCCTCGGTGCGGGGATGGCAATGGGTTCAGGATTCCAATTTCAGGTATTTTCTGGTATTTTCTCTCCCTAGAAGCTTCCCAGAAACTCAGGACAAAGCCAAAAGGAACATGACTTCATTGAGGGGTTTTTACTACAATGTTGTGAATTAGTAGAGGGGGGAAAAAAGCAGCAAGGATTAGGTAAGAAGGCAGGAATTAATTCAGAATGTCACAGGAATCAATTCAAAATTTCACCAGAATTAATTCAAATTTTCATTTTCCTCCCTGAAGAGCTCCTCTTCACAAACTCACCACAGCTGGGTACAAAACCATCGTATTCCAAAGAGATTTTTAAAGTCAGGGCTGGTATTTGGGAGCTTCAGAGCTGAGATGCAACCACGAAAAATACACTCAAAAATTGCATTTCCAAGTCCCTGTTCAACATTTAAACCCAAGGGATTTGTAGTACATATTTTTATATTTATTTATTTATCTGTTCTTTTAAAAGATGAGTGATTACAGAGGTCAGAAACGTCACTTTGGCAATGACACTTAAAAAAAAAAGTTCTTTTTGTCCTTAAGGTATCTTAGCAGTCAACAACTCACTGTATCAGGACTGATATCTATTTTAGATTATTTTATACTCCATACATTAAGTACATTATATTGTGCCAGTCAGTCAAATACCGATCCAAGAGGACTTCTTATAGTTTTAACGGGAAAAAAAAAATCCCAGGAAAAGTATCGAATGTTTTATAAATTAATGATATTAAATACCATTCATTTATGATATAGCAAATAAACTGCTACCAAAAATAAGAATTAAATATTTGCTGAAAATTCAGAATACACGACACAGACGGTCAGGGAATTCTGGAGGGAAAACTGCGATAATTTCCCCAACCACACACAGCTAAAATTGAATAATTCCCCGAGCTGGAGTCATTCCCATCAGAGCAGGCTGGTGCAGACTTCCAAGCTCCAAGACTTTTATGGCAAACTGGAATTTCCTTCCAAGCCTGACGTTCCCAGAAAGAAACCCAGCAAACCTACCCTCGTTTCTGGCTGGTTGAAGACATCCCCATCTGCCAGGCAGGCGATGAGTGAGCTAAAACTGTAATGAAAATTACGGAAATGCATCTCGGGGGCCCGGGCCCGAGCGATTCCCGCAGAAATCCTGGGATTTTCGGGAGCCCTGGCTGCTGCAGGCAGAGTTTATAAGGGAAGCAAGTCCAGCCCCTGGGGGAAAAAAAACGCTCTCAGAGCATCCTGCGTGTGACAGCGAATTCCTGAGCGAAGTCCCGCGTGCTTGGAGGGAGTCGGGGACAAAATGTGAGCGGGGCTGGAAAGAGGTGACGTCAGTAATTAGTCAGCTTCCCCAGCTCTGCTAATTACCAGGAGCATGGAAAATCCAGCGGAGCTGGGCACGGCAGCTGCTGCCAGGAGCCTCTTGCAGCATAGTTTCCACTGGCAGTAATTCCATGCAGCTCCCACCCCGCTGCAATGGGAGCGCATGGAAAATGTTCCTGCCGCGGCAGCCACGCTCCGGGAACGGGCTGGAATTAGCAGGGAAACTGCCTAATTCCTAATTCCTTGGGGAACGGAAAACAAACCCCTCAGCTCGACGGGTTTTGGAAAAAAAAAAAAAAAAAAAAAATTCACATGTTGAAAGGTAGAGATTGATTTGGGAGAATAATTTTCCTCCCAGCACGGGGAGGATTCGTTTGGAAGCTTCTTCAAAGCAGCTCCGTGGATTAATGATCGTTCTCATCTTATTAAAAACTCTTTCCCAGCCTCATAAAGTGGGGAGGGTTTTGGTGGGGGTTGGTTTGTGCTGCTGTTTCCTACCGGGAGCTCGCTCTGCTGGCAGGGTTTGAGCAGAACCCGAGCTACGACAGCACGGACCAGGAACGGAACCTGAATTCCTGACATTTTCTGGGGCACTTGGATCCCAGTTTCTCAGCATTTCCCTAAAAAGCAGCACAGAACACAGGGGTTTGTGGTCTTTTCTTGTGGGTTTTTTTGGGGGGGAAGGGGAATGAGGTTTTTTTGTTTTGTGGGGTTTGTTTTTTTTTTTTTAATCAAGAATAATTTTTAAAAACCTCATCACCATTTAAAGTAATCAATGAACTTTAAACTGAAGCTTTTACAAACTCTTTGCAATTCTCCTATGCACATTATAATGAAAAAATCTTAAGTGCATTTAGTTCATCCTGCTCTAGCAGGGAGCTCTGACAGAAGCACCAAGTTTTAAGGAACACCTGCAAACAGTGCTCAGTGCTAAGTTTACAACCTCATTTCATCAATATTTAACTACATAAAACTATTCACATGAAGACTGTTCTCTATTTTGAGGGGATCTTTCGCTAAAATCCCCATTTAAAGTCAAACTCCCTGCTGTTATGAGGTCATCTCAGTGTAAAAGCTACCACAGCGTGAAAAGAATCCCCAAACCGATTCCTTAGGACCTTTTCTTGGAAAAAACTCCCAGGATCACTGAGGTTGGAAAAGAGCTCCAAGACCATCAGTTCCAACCTGTGACTGAATCATTCCCAGCCCAGAGCACTGAGTGCCACATCCAGACATTCCTTGGACACCTGCAGGGATGGGGACTCCAAAGCTCCCTGGGCAGCTCTCGCCAAGGCCTGGCCACTTTTTCGGGGAAAAATGGGATCAATTCCATCAGTGAGGACGGGATGCAGAGATCTGGACTGGGCACACACACGAAGTCAGGTCCTTCAGGAGAGGATCCACAACCAGCCCTGAACACCCCCGAGCCCATAAAAACCACACCGAGCACATCCTGAATCCTGCCCCTGACCTGGAATTCGCCGCCAAGTATCCGAAAGGCTTGGGATGTGGAAGGAGCAGGCATGACTCCGTCAAGCAGAGGTCAGGATGCTCACCTGGAAAATATGGCCATGAATCACCTGAGCACACAGGCAAACAGGCTGCCCACATGGCAAGGGAACGCTGCAGCTCCTGATAACAAAGCAGAGCAGGTCCCTGCTCTGACCCGGCACAGCCTCGGGTCACTGCAGCACCTCTGGGGGGACATTTCTGTCCCCAGATCTCATGAAAAAGAAAAAAAATTTCAAATCTCTCTGATTGCTGTCCTCAAGGCCACCTACACATTACTGATAGCCCGGGAAAATGACTTCAGCAGCCGCCTCTCAAACAGAACTTTGTCACCTAATGCAGGACTAGAGCCTGGCTCTAAACAAACCAATTGGTTCTGAGAAATTTAACACCTCACAAGGCAATTTTTTCACAGTGTTCTCCAGATTTAAAAGAAACATTTAAGTCTCCTACTGATACACACAATGTTTTTTATTTGTCTGTCTAAAACCCCAAAGAAATCAACCCTAGTATGTTCCATTTTGTCATTATCTTTTTTTTTTTTTTTACATGGTTGTGTCACAAGTCATGGAATCACAAAAAGGTTTGGGTTGGAAGGGACATCAAAGTTCTTCCAGCCCCACCCCTGCCATGGCAGGGACACCTTCCACCATCCCAGGCTGCTCCAAGCCCCAGTGTCCAACCCGGCCTTGGACACTGCCAGGGATCCAGGGGCAGCCACAGCTTCTCTGGGAATTCCATCCCAGGGCCTCGCCACCCTCCCAGGGAACAGTTCCTTCCCAAGATCCCATCCAGCCCTGCCTTCCCTTCAGCTCAAGGCCAGCTCTCTCAGTGTATTAAATAAACCAGCTCCACTTATTAACACCAAACTCAAAGCAAAACCCCAATTCTCAGTGCCCCTGGCGCAGGCAATGCGGGGCTATTCAGGGCAGAGCTTTCTGTGGAGAGCCCTGAGATGATGTGGAAATCAAGAGGCAAAGTTACAAAAGCCCCATTGCCAAACCCTGAGTGTTGCAATGTTCCCTCCGTGGGGCTCAGCTCCTGGAAGGTTTGGTGCCCACATGCAAACACCTGGGCTGCAGCAGGAACATTGCAACACCTTCCCAAGTCCTGGATTTGATGTTCTGATGTTAGCAGAGCGCAGTTTTTCTTCTCCCTTATCTCCCTTCAGAGAGTTTGCTGCTTCCTGGCCTCTCCTTGAGACTCCCTGGGGAGCTGCAGATGGAACAAGGGCAGGATCACCTGCACAGGAGGACAGGCATGGGTTGGAGAGAGTCCATGGAGGCAGCAGGGTGAGCAGAGGGATGGAGCAGCTCTGCTGGGAGGAAAGGCTGGCAGAGCTGGGATTGTTCAGCCTGGAGAGGAGAAGCTTTGGGCTGAGCTCAGTGTGGCCTTGCAGGGCCTGAAGGAGCCCCAGGAAACATGGAGAGAGACAATTTGCAAGGAATGGAGGGCCAGGACCCAGGGAATGGCTTCAAATGAAAAGACTGTAGGGTTAGGTGGGATCTTGGGAAGGGACTGTTCCCTGGGAGGGTGGGGAAGCCCTGGGATGGAATTCCCAGAGAAGCTGTGGCTGCCCCTGGATCCCTGGCAGTGTCCAAGGCCAGGTTGGACACTGGGGCTTGGAGCAGCCTGGGACAGTGGAAGGTGTCCCTGCCCGTGGATGGGGTGGCACTCGATGGGATTTAACGTCCCTTCCCACCCAGACCATTCCATGATCCCATGATGCTGCTGCCCTTTGGGAATGAAAGCAGAGGGGTCAGAACAGTGTGACAGCACAGCAGAGTCAGCTCTCCTGCCTCAGGTTTCACCTTTCCCTTGCAAGCTGCACGTTCCAGGGCTCAAGTTCTGGAAGATGAGTTTTAAAATTGCTCACAAGGTGCTCAATGAAGACCTAAAGCATTCCCAAACACCAACAGCACCTCACAGATCCTCCCGCACTGTCCAAGCATGGAAATTTGACACAGAGCATTTCTGGAACATTTTTGGGAGGTGAAAGGACAAACAAAGAGTCCAATGAATACAGGAAATAGTGGGAATGAGTGAATGCCATAATAAGCTCCACAATTTACTCTCCACATGCAGTGAGTGGACTGGGTAAAGCACAGAAGAGAAGGAAATGAGGCCGCAGAAGCGGAAAACAGGCAAGTCACAAAAGCAGCCAATAACTACGGCAGTAACGTGAACAATCCAAGAAGGAAAATGGATATGAAGTTAAATATGTTGGGAATTCTGTAAGTCCATAAAATTATCCCTCACAAGCTGCAAATCAGAACAATCCAGTCCATTCTCTTCTCTCCTCCCTGGCAGGTTTTACAGCTGCCCTTGGAGGTGCTCTTTGTGTAATCCCTGCACTCCCCCTCCAGACCTGCTGCTCTTTCCCTATCAACACATTGCTTCTATTCCTGTCTCCATGTTAATTATCCTGCCTCAGCCCTTCCTCAGGACAGGGATAAACATCTTCAAGTTATCTACAATGAAAATCACTCTGGCTTCATTTTCCTGGGGGCTGGCAAAGGAGAGGGAGGAGCAGACAGAAAAGCATAAACAGGTTCCAGAGCTACCCGTGCGTATTTGGGGTCAGGAAGCTCTGCGGATCAGATGTTAGGAAGAAATTGCTCCCTGTGAGGGCGTGGAGGCCCTATCCCAAAGCATTCCATGATTCTGAGCTGCCTGGCTCAACCAGAGCCAGGAGTGAGAGCAGTGAGTTAAAGCCGTTTGCCTCAGAAGCCCTGAGTCTCATTTTACTGGCCAAAAATGAATCTGCATTCCCAAACACTCCTCTGGTCTCCACAAAATAAAATACCCCCAAAACAAAGATCATAAATTCCCAGTCTGGATTGGGTTGGGAGAGGCCTCAAAGCCCATCCATTCCCACCCCTGCCATGGCAGGGACACCTCCCACTGTCCCAGGCTGCTCCAAGCCCCAGTGTCCAACCTGGCCTTGGACACTTCCACAGCTTCTCTGGGAAAGATGTCTGAAAGATGCCTGGACATGATTTCTTTTTGCAAGTCTGACCGGATTTCTCATGAAGTACAATTCCCTGGCAGAAAAATCCTACTTGCCTCCACTTTTCTCCTCAGAATCCTTGCGGCAGCCTGAGCACTGGAGACTGGCACCGGCAATGCCTGGAATGGCAACACACCCACTCAAGCCTCTAACTTAGCCCCACGAATTTTTCCCATGCCAAGCACACCCAGATCCCAAAGCCAGGGAGGAGAAGGCAGGCAGCATTATCACCCAGCAGTAATGTTAATTTTAGCAAGAAATTCTTTACTCAGAGGGCAGTGAGGCCCTGGCACAGACTCCCAGAGAAGCTGTGGCTGTCCCTGGATCCCTGGCAGTGCCCAAGGCCAGGTTGGACACTGGGGCTTGGAGCAGCCTGGGACAGTGGGAGGTGTCCCTGCCATGGCAGGGGTGGGAATGGATGAGCTTTAAGGTTCTTTCCAATTTCAACCATTCTGTGAGTGTGTGACAATTTCTTCTTCTTTGTGGTTATGAAAACCACTCCAAAGCTGTACATTCCACGTTGCATTTTCTGCATTCATCAGGAAGATGAAAGTGAAACGAGAACATTCCAGCAGCAGGGAAATCACCTGCACAAACCACTCTGTTAACAAGAACAAAAGTCTGCAGCATCAGAGAACGAACTGTACAGGGAGCCTCTGCGGATTTATTTACAGTAAAGAAATCAGAGCACAGCAACACAAGCCCACAAACTGGTTTTCCAAATGACACCATGCCGTGGATGGAGCCAAGGGAACGCCCCCACGGTGACACCATGGAAAAGGGGCACGGAGCTGGAGCCGGGCTGGCTGAGCAGCAGCTCCTCTCGTTCACGTGGCACAGCAAACACGGAACCGCTCAGTATTTCACATGCCTGCAAATACTTCACCCCCTGAACGCCCAGTCAGAAAAAAAAGAGCCCAACATTTGTGCAGTTTGACAAGGATCTGATGCCATGGAATGGGGGGCACAAAAGCCTGGCTGGGCTCCATCCAGTTACGCCGAGTGCTCCTTTGGAAGGAGGATTCCACGGCTCTAAAACTCCCCCACTGGCCAATATTTTGAGATCTCTGCAGAATTAAAACACGTCAGCAGTATTTATCAGAGCATGAATTCAGCACATTTAGCTCTGGCTGGTAACACAAACATTTACTGCAGAGACACAGGAATAAATTCAGGTGACAATGACAACTGAAGACTGCACGCCTGCGGTGCAGTGTCACCTGTTTTAGACTTGCAGCTATTCCAGGAAAACCTTCTCCTGTTCCAAACAGAAGCAGAGGGATGAATGCCCGTTTTGTAAGATGTCAGGCAAAGCCCCAGGAAAGCCAGTGGAAAAGCTACGAGGATTCTGCACCAGAAGACACAAGACTGAAATCCAGACACAAGACTCAAACACTTTTATATACCTAAAATTATTGAGGGACACATGTCAGTGAGTTCTTAAGAACTCTGCCTATTTCTACTGTCTTTAATTCTGTTTAAACTCATTAAGTGCTTCACTCTAATTCCCAAATTATCTATAGGGGATGTATTTATAGCAGAAAGAGCACGTTATGAAACACCTTTTGCAGTAATTGGCTTGGGAGATGGAAAAAGGGAAGGAGAAAGTTCTTGCAAAGTCAACCATAAATAAATCACAGGGAGAGAATCTGGGTTCAGATCATCAAAACAACCTTCAAGACGTTGCTTTCTAAAAGTCCATGAGAATTCCTGAAAAATACTGAGCAGCAATTTTAGAGTTCCATCTATTGTATGTTGGGGTGAGAGAAAATAAAATAAAAAAAAAGCCAAAAGAAAAAGCCAAAGATGACAAATAAACCACAACAAAGGTAAACAAGATCATTCCTATGGCTGGATGCAGTTGAGTTTTGATTATTTATTTCTATTTATGGCAGAAAGGAGCACAGAAGGTGACAGGGACTAGAGTCCAGTCTCCAACTCACCACGGAAACCGTGCACGTGCCACCCTAGGAAAAGCTAACTATGGAAAGGGAAGGGCAGGAAATCCTCAAACAACTCCTCTCAAACTTGCTGAAGGCTTCTCTAAATATAGCTGGCTATATAAATCCTTCCCTCAGAGTGGAGATTAAAAAAATGGGGAAGAGATGGAAATTCTCCATGATCACCTCTATTTGTTAGGAGCTAAAAAAGGACAAGGACTTGGAAACCAAAATGGGTTAATAGGGCATTTTTCATCCTGGAGAAAAACTGTTTACAGCAAAATGGAAGGAAGTCATTTGTTCAAAATGCTCTTGCAGCCCCCAAGGTACAAAGAGATTTCTCCCAAGCACTGGGAAACCAAGAAATAAAGGAAGCATGAGAGATTCCTACCACTGTAACCAGGAAAAAACAGCTCCAGCCTGACCTTTTCAAGGTTATTTATTTGAATTAGTAGCTCAAAAGGGAAAGAAATCAATCTAGAAAGTAATTAACAGATCTGTGGAGCTGCAAGATGAAATAATTCAAGACAGAAAGAAGGGACGTGCTAGAACACATCGCTACTAAACCAAAAAGGGGCTCTGCATCATTATTTCTTCAGTGAGGGGGCACCTTCTGCATGAAGAACTCATTATTTTATAAAGAGGGAACAGCTGTAAAGTTATTTTTAAGTGAGACTGAGCAGAGGGAGAGGTCCAGAGAATAGAGCACATGCTTCCAGTTGGATTCCTGGATTCCTGGAGCGTGTCCTGCGCGCTCTGACAGCGAGCACAGCTGGAGCCCTGCACATCACCCGGCTCTGAGGGGCAGCCAGGGAGTGCTGGGCTGGTGCAGGGGGGCTCCAAGTGCCACGTTTGGGGCTGAACAGGGAGCACATTTCAGAGGAATTTAACCCACATCGACTGACATGGGGACAGTGGCACCTGAAACGTGAAGTGATGGGCAACGGAAGCTCCCACACAAACACACCCAGGCTGTGACAGCTCACGAGACAGGAGAGGAGGGAAAGGCACAGGAACAAAGCTCAGGGAATCTCAGGATCCCTGAGGCCGGAAAAGCCCTCCCAGCCCATGGAGGCCAAGCCGTGCCCGATGCCCACCTTGTCCCCAGCCCAGAGCACTGAGTGCCACGGCCAGGCCTTCCTTGGACACCTGCAGGGATGGGGACTCCAAAGCTCCCTGGGCAGCCCCTGCCAAGGCCTGGCCACCCTTTCCATGGAGAAATTCCTGCTGCTGTCCAAGCTCAGCCTCCCCTGGCCCAGCCTGAGGCCGTTCCCTCTCCTCCTGTCCCTGTTCCCTGGCAGCACAGCCCGACCCCCCCAGCTGCCCCCTCCTGTCAGGAGCTGTGCAGAGCCACAAGGTTCCCCTAAAAAAGTTCCCTAATTCTGTCTCATGGGAAGAAGGAAAAGATCCCCACAAAAAATCCAGCAGGGTGCCACAACCCAGCCCCACAACTGACAGTGCCTTCCTCAAACCCCATCCAATCAAAGCCAGGCTGGTCAAAGCTCCCCCTGATCCAGATGTTCCCAAAGGAAGCACATCCTTTCCCAACCCCTGCCGCCCATCCTGGAGCTGCAGCAGCAGCAGCCACAACAGAAATGAGATACAGAACACAGAACCTAAACACGGTTTAGGATTTAACAGAACCCAAAGCCAATAACCTGAGATCTGTTTAAATCTCATGTGTAGGAGCAGTGATAAAGAAACAACATATTTTACAGGAGAGTTTTTAGAAGCTGAATTTTGATTTCGTTCTGCAAGGTTGGGATCCAGACTCATATTTCAGTACCTGCAGGAACTGCAAGAAAGATGGAGAGAGAGTTTTTACAAGGCATGGAGGGACAGGACACAGGGAATGGCTTCCCAGTGCCAGAGGGCAAGGCTGGATGGGATCTTGGGAAGGAATTGTTCCCTGGGAGGGTGGGGAGGCCCTGGGATGGAATTCCCAGAGAAGCTGTGGCTGCCCCTGGATCCCTGGCAGTGTCCAAGGCCAGGTTGGACACTGGGGCTTGGAGCAGCCTGGGACAGTGGAAGGTGTCCCTGCCATGGCAGGTGTGGCATGGGATGGGATGATCCTTAAAATCCCTCCCATCCCATACCATTCTGGGATTCTAAGATGTATTAAAGATTCTATCTTCAAAATACAGATACACTTTCTAACGGCAGAGTAAGAGCCCGATGTCAGCATCCCAGCCTTTTAAATATTCTGTGCGGAAAAAAATATTTACTTGGCTCTCTGGCTTGATGACACACACACTGATCATCACAGCAGGATTAAAAGACAGGTGGAATTTTTAGTTCAGTATGATTCCATCTCCACTGAAACTTTTCTAAGACCAAAAAAAAGTCAAGGTATTTTTATCTCACTTTGTGCATTCCAGATAATGAAGGAGGTAAAGATAAAAGGTCAGTACAGAGGAGAAAAAGCAGAAGGAATCAATCTGTGTCAGCTTGTCTGTATTCCCTACTCAACATCTAAATCAAGAGTCAATCAGTGCAGATTAAAGTTCAGGTAAACCAATTATAGAAGCCAAACTACTTTTCCTTTGAGCAACCAAGGCTTTGTTTCCAAATGTGTTCTGAAAGTCAAAGGGGCTGGAGTGAGTCCAGGGAAGGGAACGGAGCTGGGAAGGGGCTGGAGCCCCAGGAGCGGCTGAGGGAGCTGGGAAAGGGCTGAGGCTGGAGCAGAGGAGGCTCAGGGGGAACCTTGTGGCTCTGCACAGCTCCTGACAGGAGGGGGCAGCCGGGGGGGTCGGGCTGTGCTGCCAGGGAACAGGGACAGGAGGAGAGGGAACGGCCTCAGGCTGGGCCGGGGGAGTTTTCCCTCCTCAGTTTCACCTCCATTTTCCTACTGGAAGATCTTCAAAAGATTCTCCAAAACAGAGGCACATTCCTCAAGGCTCAGGGAAATAAACACAGGCAGCCTGGGCCATCCCTGCAATGAACACTTCCTTTAACCCCCTCAATAAGAGCAAAGTGCCATCTTTATTGAAAGGAGCCTCTTGGTGGTCTCTCCTCCCAAAGGCAGCTCCTCAGATGTTCCAGATGCCTTTGGAGATCTCGGTGTAGCCTTACAGCCAGGATAATGCACAGGTCTCATACCCTGGGCTGCTCCCCCTCACAGATGGGACACAGCTGATCCAAACCCTCCCCGAGCTATTATTACTCCCTGATGACATTTGCTGAAGGAACAGCAGTCTGATTGCTTTGCAGCAAACACAAAAGCTGTGGAGAATGGCTTGGAACAAGCAGGTTTACCTCAGGGCTTCTCCAAAAGCTGGGAGACAGTTTTGTTTCCCATTTAATCCCAGACTGGTTGGGGTATGAAGGGGCCTTAAAGTCCATCCAGCCCCACCCCTGCCATGGCAGGGACACCTCCCACTGTCCCAGGCTGCTCCAAGCCCCAGTGTCCAACCTGGCCTTGGACACTGCCAGGGATCCAGGGGCAGCCACAGCTTCTCTGGGAATTCCATCCCAGGGCCTCCAACCCCACCCAGGGAAGTTTCTTTTCCCAATATCCAGTCTAAACCTTCCTTCCATCAGTTTGAACCCGTTACCTCTCATCCTGTCCCTACACACTGCTGTAAAAAGTTCCTGAAAGTTCCAACCTTCTTTCCTTCTTCCTCCTTCACTTTAAATTCGCTCCTATTCCAGGTATGTGAATTGCAACCCAAGCTTGCTCTAGTTTCACTTCCTCATTTTCTGGATCTTAAATCAACAGCTGTTCCGGTGACAGAAGGAAGAAAATCTTCCAGAAAGTTTCCTGCATCTATTGTTGCTGTTTCAAAAGGTGAACAGAAAAGAATCATGAAATATCCTGAAAGGAAGGAACCCACAGGAATCATTGAATCCAAGCCCTGTCCCTGCCCAGACCCCGCAACAATCCCAGCCTGGGCATCCCTGGCAGCGCTGTCCAAACGCTCCTGGAGCTCTGGCAGCCTTGGGAAATACAGAAATCCTACTCCAATTAACTCCTACTGCAATTACAAACATTTAATTGAAGGTCTGTGCTCCAGGCTGTGCCCTGGAGCTGTTGTTTGTCCTTCCAGCAGGAAGCTGGAATGTCAAGGGATCCCGAGTTCTGCCCATGGAAATAGGAGTGGGCAGCACCTGTGGATGTCAGGGAGCCTCCTGAATTCACGCTCAAATTGCAGCCACTCCACAATGGGATTAAAAAAAAAAGATTCAAATAAGCCCCTGATGATTTTCTAATGCAAATTCCCACTGCAGCGCCAAGAAGGAGCTGTTTTTCCTGAAGAATTACAAGAAACATTGCTTTAATAGCTTCAAATGTATGAGCTGGTGTCGCTTTTGCACGATGAAATCCATAGAAATTCAAATAAAATATCCAGAGTTGTGCTCTGTCCCACACGGGGGACACTTACAGATTCCATTTCCAACCGTCTGAAAAATGAGTACCTACACCGTGCTTCTTCCATCCTTGGAAAAACCCATGACCCACACTTCCATTTCCAAGCATTAAACACTGAATTCCTGCTCCCTGAGCGGTAACACAAAAGTGGGCATTTGGAAATTCCACTACAGAGTATCTGAGTAACCACCCAGCCTCATTTAGGAAACTTCGGAATGTGGGAAATATATTCCAAAATGTAAAGGCTTTTTTCCAGCATCTTTCCACTGCTGCAGGGAAAATACTCAGATGATCCGGAGTGAATTAATGATTATTTTTCCCTTGCTGCAATACTCTGGAAGGGAATAAACATTTTCAGACAGTGTATTTAGCGGCAATTATTTTTCTATTCATATTTTTAAAAAAATCATTCCATCTGGAAAAACGCTCCAATACCTGTGCAATCCCAGATTTTCAAGCAAACCTGCTGAGGGAAGAACAAAACCCTTTCAGGAAAATTCAGAAATCTCTCCACTTTGTTCAAAAATTGGTATTTTGGAACAAAGGAACCCGAGCTGAGCTATCATGATGCTCATTAATCCCTAATCCACCTGAAAACCTGAGCAGCACTGGAATTCCTTCCTGCTCATCCCCATCCCGCACTTGTTCTCATCTGGAAAGAGGAACAGGATAAAAGGTTGGGAATTTCTGAGGATCTGGAAAAGAAGGCATTGAGGTTTCCTTTGTGAGAGCTCCTTCAGGGAAGGAAAACGGCCCTTAAAGTCACAGGGAGTTTTCTCCAAGTCATCAGAGAGCAGCCAAAAATTGGAATGTCTGGAGCCTCTCAGAAAATTTCCACCAGGAAAAAGGGTTAAAGGACAATGGAGAAATGAAAAGTGTTATTTGGCAGAAGATGCAGGCTTTTAATAATCAAAGGGCAGAAGTGACAGGAAGAATTCCAAAGGGCTCTCCGAGGCATTGGAAAGCGGACAAAAATTGTGGAGAGATCAAAATTCCAGTGGATGGAGAGGTGCGGTGAGAGGGTCAAGCTTGGTTCTGCAGGGGAGGAGCTCTGTGGGATCTTGAATGGTTGAAAATCAACTTTTAAAAGCCCTTTCTGGTCAAAAATTTCTTCAGGTGGTTTTATGTGAAAGTGAGGCAACCATCCACTTTCCAAGGACATTTCCAAGGAAATTAAAGGCGTTTGAACACATTTCCTTTACTCTGCCCTCTTCCCAAACCCGCCTAGGAACTGAGGATGGTTCAGAACAGCTGAACACAAAATAAAGGCAGCAGCTTTCACTGATCAATAACAAAATATTCAACCTATTCCGCCCGGCCTGGCTGGTTTAATCCAGAATATATCCATGCACCAGCTGTTCCCACAGGAGAAGAAACCACTAAAACCGAACCCAACACACAACAAAACAAAAAAATCCCACCAAGTCATCAAGAAAAACACAAACCAACTTCCTCTGCAGCTCCCTAAAAATCCTGGATGCATCACCTTTGGCAGAGGCAGCTCTTGGCAAGGAATGGGGAGCTGCAGAAAGTGGGATTTGTCAGGGATTCAATACTCGGCTTCACATTTCTGAAAGTGAAAGGACAGAAGCAACTCTTTCCAAAGCAGCTCTTTTCCAAATCCCAGGAGCTGCCCCAGACATTTGGATCCACAGCCCGATCACAAAAATGCTCCCAGGATTCAGTCCCAGGAATACTGGAAGTTCAGAGAAAAGCCCTTCTGGCTGATATAAAATTTTATATTTATTTCAAAATAAGCAATTTTAGAAAGTCAATGAGCATCAACGTTTTGCTTGCACTTTTAACTGGAGATTTTTTTTTTAAACTGATGTCCCATGATTTGTATAAAATCATGGAAAGCTGCCCCATTTCCTGAAAGGCAAAGGGTGGCCACTTCAGCATTTCTTTGACTGATTCCTTCCACTGGGCTTTCCATAAGTGATTCATGGCTGTGCTCAGCTTTCCTGGAAAACATTTCCCAAAGTCTGGAAGGTATGGAAAGCAGGATATTCTCCTGGGCTGGCTTCTGACTGAGAATCTTTGTGCCTCTCCCTCTGTAGAGACAAACAGCCATTTAATAACTTCATTCTATCAACTCTGATTTAATTGTTTTCCCTCTAAATATCAAAAAATGAAACTTGTACATATCTTTCACCCTATTCCCTGCATATCCTGATTTATTACAATTCCAGCCTCAGAAGCCTAAAAAGCAGGGGTTCTTTTCCTATTATTTTACATTTATTTAAGGGAAATTTAGAAAGCACCTCCCTGAATACTTGCATCACCAATTAAATTTTGTTCCTTTCTTGGAAGTCACAACACTACAAAGAGATTTTTTTACATAGAGGGACTGTGAAATAATTACAGGTTCCCTGAGACTCCTTGCCTGACTGGTTCCTAAAATCCCTCAGGTGTCAGCTGAATGCAACACACACTGAGACCAACCCAGACCTGATCAAAGTCCTGGTCACCCTCTGACCCAGCTGAATCTGGAAGGTGCTACTTAAATAAGACTTCAAAGGAGCTCCCAGGCCCCTCATCTCCTCCCATTTTCCTAAAGAAATTTACAGGAATCTCACGTTGATTACCATGCAGATCGGTTGTGGGGATACCAAACCTCCCTGGGACATTTTCCACATTATTTATACCTGGGTTGCTACCTCTGTGCAATTCCACAGGAAACAAGTTCTGCTATCACTGCCCAGAGAAGCTGTGGCTGCCCCTGGATCCCTGGCAGTGCCCAAGGCCAGGTTGGACACTGGGGCTTGGAGCAGCCTGGGACAGTGGGAGGTGTCCCTGCCCATGGCAGGGGTGGCACTGGATGGGATTTGAGGTCCCTCCAACCCAAACCTTCTGTGACTCTGGGATTCATTCTAAGATAAAAGCGGTTTCCAGTGTTGTAATGTTGTTCCAAGTGAAGGTTAAGTTGTAAATGTGAGGGTGATAAACCACACGGATGGATTTTTAAGGTTTCAAAGGATCACAGACAAGCTCACCTTGCTTCCAACCCCTGCCATGGCAGGGTCACCTTCCACTGTCCCAGGCTGCTCCAAGCCCCAGTGTCCAACCTGGCCTTGGGCACTGCCAGGGATCCAGGGGCAACCACAGCTGCTCTGGGAATTCCATCCCAGGGCCTCCCCACCCTCGCAGGGAACAATTCCTTCCCAAGATAACATCCAGCCCTGCCCTCTGGCACTGGGAAGCCATTCCCTGGGTCCTGGCCCTCCATTCCTTGCAAATTGTCTCTCTCCATGTTTCCTGGGGCTCCTTCAGGCCCTGCAAGGCCACACTGAGCTCAGCCCAAAGCTTCTCCTCTCCAGGCTGAACAATCCCAGCTCTGCCAGCCTTTCCTCCCAGCAGAGCTGCTCCATCCCTCTGCTCACCCTGCTGCCTCCATGGACTCTCTCCAGCAGCTCCAGCTCCTTCCTGTGCTGGGCCCCAGGCTGCTTTCAAAACCTTCATTTACTGTTTCTTTCCCCAGGCCCTGATCTGGAACATCTCTCCCGATGCTTTGCCCCTGAGAGGACAGAAAGGCTCAGAGCTCCCTGCCCTGAGCTGTTCCCGGTGTTTGCTGTTGGTGCCACTCTCCAGGGATTTCTGTGGAGCTTCATTAGGCTCCTGCAACAACATCATCTAAAAACTCCTCTTGTGTGCTCAGCCTTTCAGCAAATACTGACAGCAGGACTGTGCCCATGGCACCAGCTCATGTTTACCGTTTTTTCCAGATGAACTGGGGTTTGATTGAACTACTCCTCTAAAAAGCTTGGAGTGTTTTATTGCACAAGCCAGGCTAGGAGGAAAAAACATGAACATGTTCAAGTGTTCTCCATGAAAACACCTGGGCACGATTAACAGAGACCCTTTTAGGAGGCAGAGTTTCACCAACACTGGATTTTTTGATTTTTAACCATCACAATTTGGTCACTTCTCAAAGCCACTCGATTCCAACAGCCTCCACCTTGATTGTTTCCCAAGCCAACTCAGAAAATTACAGCTGGCATTTCCAACCTGCCCAGCAGAGCACAAAAAGAGCTTACAGCAGGCATTTCCAGTTCTGCCTTATGCAACCTCAACATCACAGTCTGCAGGCTGAAATGCCAAATTGCGGAGACTTCCAATCAGACCATTTGCAAGGCAAAGTCCTAACCAGGACAGGCAGCAAGAAAGGGAGACTTCAAATAGCTGAGGGGGGAGAGATTAAACAATAATTTGCAAATACACGAAATAAATACAATCAGATCTCTCTGCTCATTACTGAATCTGGTGTCCCACATCCAATCCATTAAAAAATAAAATATAAAGATTATTCATTTCCAGGTTGACCTGGAAATTGCTTATGATTATTATCTGGGTTTAGATTTATTGATCCATGTTTTTCCCCTGAGATCCTCGTGGCCGCAGCCGGATTTTGTTCTCCTGTCACTCAGCTTTCCCAAGATCCTTTCCCTTGTGCTGAATGTTTATACTTGGGCAGTTTTTAAGGATAAAATGATGGGGGAACTGCTCTCCTAATTAATGATGATTAATCCATCAGTAGCAAACACGGAACTGGGGGAGTTTAAAGCAGGTTTAGTCTAGGACAGGGTGACACAGAAGGGAAGGCTGAAGTAACTCTGCTGTCCAATTTACAATCACTGAGTGATCCACACCTCATTCACTTCATTCCATCTGCTCCTCCTACATCCAAGGACATTTTACATTTATTTCTTTAGGAGTTTTTTAGACTTTACCTTTTAAAGCATCGCATGCCTTGAGCTTCATTACTCACCGAGGCACTGGGAAGGATGGATCTACTACAAATAACTCCGGGAGCTGATGTGGGAAATAAACACCTTTCAAAAATAGCCCCCACTGTCAGCATTTGTTTCCCAGCCCAGAGTGGTCCCTGAATAGCAGCAATCCAGGCCCCAGCTATGGCACACCAGACTCCTCCTCACCCCCTGCATTGCAAAGAACAATGGGGCCTGACTTCACTCTTTATTTCCTGCACTGATGAATCCACAGGAATCTACCACAGACAGTCACTAAAATAATCTGAATTCAACCCAAGTCCACTGTTCCACAGGGGAAGGAGTCATTGCACAAGTGGGGATGGAGAGAAACTGGAGGAGGGCAGGGTTAGGTGGGATCTTGGGAAGGAATTGTTCCCTGGGAGGGTGGGGAGGGCTGGGATGGAATTCCCAGAGCAGCTGTGGCTACCCCTGGATCCCTGGCAGTGTCCAAGGCCAGGTTGGACACTGGGGCTTGGAGCAGCCTGGGACAGTGGGAGCCGTCCCTGCCATGGCAGGGGTGGGAATTAGTCAATCCTTCCCTTCCAACCCGAACCAGTCCACGATTCCACGAAATAAAAACATCATTCTGAACATTTCCAGAGATAATGAGCTCCAAAATCACTCGTGTGAACGATGGAAGGGAAAATGGACTCCCAGCAGGGCCTAAGAATTAATCACCTGCACATTATTTTATACTGTATAATTCACTTTGATTAGCAAACATTATCAGCTATTTCATGCTTCCCATCCACCTCCAGGACTGTGTCACCTGTGGAGGCAGAGATTTATGATTATTATTTTTCTTTTCATGTTTCACTGCCACTTCTGAAAAGTAAAAAAAAAAACATTTCTAAGAGGCAAAGCAGCTGTCCCTAAAGTGTTTTTCTAAATTTTGATGGTGTTTTTCCAGCTGTGACAGGTACAAGGAGTGTCCCACTGAGTGCAGATATGACCACAATCCTGGTGGAGTGGGATGAAAAATACTTCTGCAGTTAACAATTTATTATCAGGAAAAATGCAGCTGTATTATGCCGAAACTACAACTTGAGGGAGAGCGAAGATAAGGATGAAAACAGCAGGTGTTTGGGGCTGTTTGAATTTCTAGTTCCTTCTAACACAACAGCAGGATTTGTTGAACTCAAATATTTAAAGATATTACCCCAGGCAAGCAGAACTTACGTGTTCATCCTCTGACACATCCACTGTGACTAAGGGAAAAACAAAAGGAAATAAAAAATTCAGCTCCAAAGAAAACCACAGGAGCTGGTCAGAAACAGGCTGGTATTTCTGTGATCTTTACAGAATGACATTTTCCACTGAAGTCACAGAAGGAAGAATGGAAGAGAAGTTTCCAAATATTTTCTAAGAATGTTCTGGGAGGGTAGGAAAAACAGAAAAAAACTCCAAAGCAATTACAAGAAGTTACTGCGCTTCAAAGAACATATTAAGTGCACCTGGAAATTTCAAAACATCTAAAAAATACTAATTAAGATCATGGAATGGTTTGGGTTGGAAGTGACTTTAAAGATCATCTAATTCCAACTCCCTTCCACTATTCCCAGGTTGCTCCAAGCCCTGTCCAAGCAGGCTTTGATAAGAAAATAAAGATAATAAAAGGAGTCGGAGAGAGTCTGGATTTTATCCTATATCATCTGCATTTTTGGTGAGGTTAATGGCTGATGATTTTCTTACACATTAATTAGTGACATACCAGCAGCACACTGGAATTTAAAGCTTTTAAGGTATTTAACACAGAGCTTTGAGGGTGCATTTCATTTATTTATTTCTATGGCAAGAACCCATCTGCTTTGACTGAAGGGGCAAAAAGATCAGCATTAGAAAATAACTCCTGAAAATATTTTAAATTCCTGAACATTCCAGGCAGTGGGGTTTGGGTTAGGAACTCACACTTGCTGAAACCAACACAGTTCTGCATCTCCATCTAACTTCTGCTATAGAAATGTTTGGATTTCCCTTTTTTACCAGAAGAGGGGATGAAAACACCCAGGAGACAAGAAGAGAATTTGACTTTGGCAGCGCAGGAAGGAAGAAATGACACAGCGGTTCATTAAGGAACAATCGCTCATTAAGGAAACATTTTCCTGCGAAGAATTCCCGCACTCCAGCTGCTGTGGGCGAGGTAAAGAGCTTCGATATTCGGGCAGAGCCCAGAAAAAAAAAAACCTCTAAAATGTGCTCCAAGTTGTCCTACAGATCACGAACCCGTCCCAAGGGGAAAATACCCGCTGCTGATGGGCAGCCCTGGGGGTGGGCTCTCTTCAGCGGGGTCACAGCGCTGCCCTGAGGTGTGAACCCACCCCCGGAGGGCTTGGCGAGAGCTCCCAGCCCGTTCTCCGTGCCTTACACAGGAGCTGCTCATACTTTCCACTGCCTGCCCCGGCAGCTGCTTCATCCTGGAGCCTCGGGAACATTGAAGCCCTCCTCAGAGTTTCCATGAGCCAGGCAGCCCCGGCTATCAGCTGCCCAAGGGCCAGTGCGCCCTGCAAAGCAATGGCCAGGAACTGGGCAAGCACCCGCAGGAATTCCCAGAATTCCCAGTGAATCCCTCTCCGCAAGTCCTGGTGGCCACAAGAAACTCTCTCGTGCTATTTCCCGTCAATACCTGCAAGAAATGGACGTTTTAGTTCTTATTTCGTCTTCTTTTTCCGTAGTAATGGACCTGTTCCTACTGCAGCTTTCAGCAGAGCCAGCTCGGAATAATTATCAAAAATTCTACACAACAATAATCCGAGATGGGAGTTTATAACATTATCTCACTTGCTGGGTTACCAGAAAGGGAGAGGGTATTTTAACTCTATGGATTATGAATGACTAAAAAAAAAAAAAATGGAAACAGGAAAAAAAAAATATCAATTTATGGTAACAATACAGCCTGACTCTTCTGGCAGTTCACCAGCGCAGCTTCCTATCTAGAGAGAAAGGAAACAGCACCTCTAGGAAAAACAAAAAAAAAAAAAGGAATAATTCTCCTTGCCTTTCAGGCAGTTCCTACTTGGAACACAGCCTGAATTTTAAGAGGCCTTCATACTTGTTTTGATACCAGGCCCAAATCTTCAGGGAAGTTTCCAGAACGGTTTTCAGTCAATGGAAGGAAATGAAGTGATTTTAGTTCACTTGGCTGTATCTAAAAGTCAAAAACTTACATTGATTTTTTTTTTTTCTAAACAATAACAAGATGATTTTCTCCCGAGCTGTGTGATACAGAAATTCTCAATAAATCCATTTATCAAAGAGCCCTCAAGTCACACATCTCCCACTCCTAAAACCACTGTTGTACCAAAGCTGCTGCCTCACAGCTCAGGGCATTGCATTTTCCTGCTGCCTTTTGTGTTTCAGCATCAAAAAGGAACTGAAATCCAACTCCTGAGGTTTGGGCTCTCAGCTCAACAGCCCAGAGTGCGTTTGCCAGCACCAAAATAACTCCAAAGAAAACCTCGGAAAGCAAAACCAAATCCAACAATGAACTTGTGACCCACCTGAACATTTATAAAGGGAAAAGCAAAGTTCATCTCTGAGGTTACATTTTAATAAAAGAGATTCACTGAGTATTGACAGCTCGGCTTTTATGAGTGGGGCCAGTAATAAATGATGACTCCCATAATTAATGAAATTCATTCTGCTTATCTCTGGCAGTAAAAAAATGCTGGGAGGAAGAGACAAAAAGCATAAAGCAGGTACTTATGGATTACTCTTCTCCCATCACAAAATTTATTTAGGATATTGTCATACACAACTCTTCAACCAGCCCCACCCCATTTTTAATCTTAACACTCCCAAACGTTCTAGGACAATGACTTCCACAGTTTAATTATGCATTACACTCACAAAAAAAATTAAAATCCTATTTCAGACCTTAGTTCCAATTTCAGGTTCACTGAACACAGCACATTTCAGCTTCAAGCACTCCCAGCATGTTCCCATCTTTTAATCAGACTTCGAACGAGAGCTAAAACCCCCCCAAAACCAAGCCCAATGAAAATTATCCCAAAATTCCCACTGAGGGAGGTGGATCTTTGTTACAATACCATTAATGAACCCCAAAATTAAACCACACCCAGATCAGGTGTCCCTGCCCAGGAGCTGGATGATCCTTGGGGTCCCTTCCCACCCAAACCATCCTGGGATTTTATGATCTCCAGTGTTTTCACCCGCAAGGACAAACCTCAAACTTCACTGGAATTTCTATTTAACAGAAACACATTAATTTCCATCATTTTTCCCTACTTCCCCCGTTTTCAGCTCTCCTCACCTTCAGTTACGACACCAAGAAACATTATTTATTACTAACCAACATTATTGATAAGTTCATAAAAAACACTGCTTATGAAAACCTGCCCAACTGAATAAACAGCTTCACAAATAAACCATCACAGAATTAAACTTCTGGTGCTAAAACCACTTCCTTTTTATAATTCTCAGCCTATTCTGCACGGGACAGTTCAGCCCCTGCTGATGTCAGTAATTCATTAACGCTGATGTTACTGAGGGCTGTTGGGGATGACTTCCAACCCACTCTCACCCCTCAAACTCCGCAGCATTTTCCTGGTTTTTATTTATGTACAGGGCAGCGTTCCTGGGAACTTGAATCCCGGAAACAAAGCTCAAGTTGCTCCTAAAAATGCCAGAAGCCAAGGAAACGAGGGAAAGCTCTCCCCAGCTCCGTGATGCAGACTCGGTGCTCCCGGGGATTTCACCAGACAATGTTTTCCCACGTTTCCATTTGCTTCTCCAGGAAGATTCAGCTCCTAACCCTGAGGTGGCTCAGCCCTCGCGTGGATCCTTTTTTCCGGACTTTGAGGTAATGATTGCAGCACCGGATCCCACGGAAGTAATTCCTGTTAACATCTCCACCACTCAGGCCACTGACGACAAGTTTACAGCGTTGTATTTCACGTTCAGGCATTTTTTTAGGCCCACAACCCCCATTTTAGACAGCAGGAGTTATTTTAAGATTTAAATAAATATACAGATATTAAGTATTTCCATTTTATTTCTACCCATGAAAGTATCTGTATTGGTTGCTTAAAGCACCGACTGATCAGCCCACTTTAAGGACGTAAATGAGTGGCTTTTGGACACAGAAATAAGAATTTTACTATTTTCACCCGACCTGTCAGACCTACAGAAGGTCCAAGTGTGATATAAACCTGAACCTGCTCTAAATATCTCCTCTTAACGAAATACTTCCAGAAGTTTTATTGCAAAACTTTTCATAATGAAAAGTTTCTATTTTTTTTTTTTTTTTAAATGGTTTTACTGTTCAAAGTAAAAACAGAATACTGAGATGTGGTTTTGAGCTACAATTTTAGCCCTGGGCTTTTTTTGGAAAGCAAAAGCATTGAAAACTATCAACACTGTCACAAAAAAAAACAAAAAGCGATTTTTTTTTGGCAGAGAAAGAACGAAAACCTCCAAAATATATGCAGATGCCGATAATTAAGTTTTACATTCCCACGAGGGAATATTTTGCCAAAACCAGAGCTGTGGTCACAAAAATCTGCAAACGTGTGAAAACACTCATCTTTTCGGAAATCTACTTTAAAAATGTTTTCTTTTTGACGCGATCTAAGAGGCTTAACAAACTCGAAGTGAAAGGATTATGAGGCATGTGGCTGAGACAGGAAGAGATTACCAGAAAACCTGAGCATTATTTGTAAAGAAAGTTTTGTAAATGCTCCTGAGAAATCTGCTGAACTTCCTGTAAAGCAGGAGCAATTCCTTAAGTATTTTAAAAACACCCCCAAATCCACCTCGTGATTATTTCAGCGGCCTGCAAGGCAATTAAAAAAAATCTAAAAGCAAGGCTCACTGAACAGCTCGATGTTGAGACGAGCTCACAAAAGGGTTTTCTGTAGTGAAACCACGCGAGGCTGAAAGAAAAGAAGAATCTGGAAGCTGGACAAACGTTCCCAGGACTGAACTCACCTGCAGCTCCGCTTTTCCTGGGTTATAAAACTGCACGGATTTCTCACCTCGTTAGGTTTTATCTTCAAGCACGATTTCTCTTTTTTTCCCTCCAATAAATAATTGCAGACCCCGTTTTCCCAGTTCTGGGGTTACGTGAGGACACAAACTGCCTCACTCCTACTTTTAAGTGCACTTCCAGCAAGCTACATTTCTTTAATAATTCAGTTTCCCGGCAAAGTTTTCCCAGAAAAAAAGAACTCTTGTGATAGAACAGCCTCCCTGCAGTTTATCTGTGCATGTAAGTTGTTGTTAATTATGAAAAACTTTCTGCTACGTTCATTAATTCCGGTAATTTGCAAAAAAAATCAGCAGATTAAGGTAATTACCATGGAATCATTAAGGGTGGAAGTCACCAACATCACCCTAAAACGTCCCCAGGGGCCACATCCAGACACCTCTGGAACACTCTCAGAGCTGGAGACTCCACCACCTCAAAACCTCGGAGATCTTTTAAAGGAATTTCAGGAACTCGACCCCGTTCTAAAGAAAACGATCTCCATCCAAAATCTCTCCCAGCCCTAAAACCCAATCCTTTCCTCACAGCAGCCTGAAATGAAATTATTGGTAGAAATTCTTCGTGCTCCCACGTGAAAGGAAGGGACCCACAGCGAAGGGGAAATGGAAACGTGGCAGAGCACGCTCGGGTAACCCGCTGAGCAGGAGGCAGAAATGAAGTTTATTTTGTGGAATTATTCAGCTCCCCTGTGGCTCTGCCCCACAACTCAGGGAGCCAGCAGGGAACAACGGGAACCGGGCAAGGGTTTTACCGGCCGCACTTGGCACTCGACGGCGCAAAATTCCACGGCAAAACCTCCGAGTGTCCTCTACTGACACAAAAAGGCTCTTCGAAATCGAGCAGCACGCGAGGAGGATGGAAAGATACAAAAACCTGATTGCTGGCTCTGGAAATTACCTGCTGGCACCTCGCTTGTAACCTTTTTTTTTTAAATAAATGAGTGCACGGGAATACAGTTTTAAAAATAAAGCTCACCTGTGGGTTTAATAAAGAATTGCAATTCCTCAAGCACAGAATGAACATTAAAACTACCAGAAAACTGTAAAAGACAGCTCAGAGAAGCAAAATTTTTCCAAGGTAATTTGACGATCTGAAGGTCAGAAAAAAGGGTTTTATTTTTTGAGGTAATTTCTTGTACTTCAGGAAAAAAATAAAGCAGAAATTAAAAGTATTCCTGAACTGTGCTTTAGAAAAAACTCCAAGGTAAGTATTTAGGTGTTCTCTGGAAGATTCTGGGACTGATATTAAAAAGGCATTCAGGATGTATTTTTAATTTCTTATCAGAATAAAGCAGAGAACAAACTCTCATTTACCAGAACTATCACCTGAATAGGAGGGTGTGATTTTAAGAGATTGGTCACAAACCAAACAGAACTTCGTGTTTCTCAACTGGGATTATCAACACCTCGATGAAAAAAACTTTAAAAATTGAAAAGGAAGAAAACCAAGAATATTCAAGCAGTGCTTCCAGCAGAAATCACCGTTTGGGAATGGCAAAAGAGAAATAGCTGGCAGTAGCTGTTCTGTCTCACCTTTGATTGGATCAAGCCTCTCCAAATAGGGCAATCCAGGATTATTAAGGGGCCCACTCAAGGAAGAAAAAAAAAAACAAACCCAAAACAAAAAAAAACAACAAAAAAAAAACCAAAAACCCCCATTTAACTACAGAAGAAAGGTATTTTAGGAGCGTTACACACGCTGGGAAAAGTTCACGGAATAGAACAGAGCCACTGTTCACGTCGAAATTCACGGAGCGTTTGTGTTTCACAACCCCTTTACCCACCCCTTCGGCATCGCCAAGCGTTTGCTGCACAGCCTGGAATTTTCTGGGCGCGCTCCGCACCAAACCAAGGAAGTTTCTGGAAACTCACCCCCTAACCGAGCGCAGCCTTCTCGCATTACCTTGGGATCTTTCTCAGGTGGCCCAGACAGCGACATTTTAGAGCGACCACCGTCGCCTCACACATTGGAGTGACAAAACTCCCGCATTTCCTCGGACGCCAGAACCGCCAAATGTTGTGGAAAACCGGATACACCATGGGACAATGCAATATTTTCGTCGGTTTTAATACAACCTTGTTTTTTCTCGCACTGCCCAAATGCTGAGGGCACCTTTCCCACCTGCAAAATCTGGGATACGGCCTTAGGGCCTCGTTCCACTTTCTCTCTCTGCAACTTCCTGACATTTGGCCAACAAAACAAATTTAAAACGTAGTCAGCCCGTGTGTGTTCCTACAAAAGTCACTTATTTCCAATTTTGAAGAGTTATCAGCTCTTGCCAGCCCTGTGCCTGTATTAACTGAAGCTAAATTATGTATTTCAGTGGTTGAAATTCAAAGACCAAACACCTAAACTGATTTTTCATCTATTAAAACTCCGTGTGCACCTACCATGTCTATAAAGCACCAAGTTCCAAGCATCTCCACCTGTCTTTTTTTCTAATTTTGTGCTATTTATAAGACTTTGAGATTTTTATTCCCTCCTAGATAGAGATATTAATTCAAATTCGAGACAATTCTTCCATCCTTTGCCTTAGAAATATAATTGACGCAGTATCTGAACATGCTGTTATCCATGGTGAAGATAACACTGTTTATGTTGAGATTATTAAACTCAAATTAATTTGCTACTATTTCAAGCAAACAGCTTAAATTCCTTCCTGCTGGAGCTCTCAGCAAGAATACAAAACAAAGTAGATTTTTATTGCAGCGTTAAGGAAACGTTACACTTTGCCATGATTTAAGTGGAGACAGATTCATTGGAATAATGAGAAAAAAACTAAAAAAAATGGTCGAAGTATTCAGAATTCCATCCCTGGAAGTGTCCAAGGGCAGTTTGGACAGGGCTTGGAGCAACCTGGGATAGTGGAAGGTGTCCCTGCCCATGGCACTGTGACTGCCAGGAGGGCTGAGCTCTGAGACTGCAACAACTCCAAGTGGTTTTTCACCACGAGACAGCCCATTTATTTTAATGGGATTACAAATCAGTACCATTATTGCCTAACTTTTCAAGTCCATCCCGCTTAATTCGAACCTGTTTAAAGACTAAGCAGCTCCTTCAATATGAATGGGTTTGACAGCAAAACCAAGAAAAAAAGACCAAAACCAGAACATCGGGTGCACCAAACAAAACCTTAACCACAAAGGTACGGTGGACCAGGGATATTTTATTCCACTTCTGGTTCAGGCAGAGCTTCACCCTGAGCTACCGGTTCACTAATTAAAGGAATCAAGGCAAAGTAGGTGTTGGTGTTCGAAGTCCCAGAACCATGCAATCACCGAGGTCGGAAAAAAGCTCCAAAATCATGGAGGCCAAGCGGTGCCCGATGCCCACCTTGTCCCCAGCCCAGAGCACTGAGTGCCACGGCCAGGCCTTCCTTGGACACCTGCAGGGATGGGGACTCCAAAGCTCCCTGGGCAGCCCCTGCCAAGGCCTGGCCACCCTTTCCATGGAGAAATTCCTGCTGCTGTCCAAGCTCAGCCTCCCCTGGCCCAGCCTGAGGCCGTTCCCTCTCCTCCTGTCCCTGTTCCCTGGCAGCACAGCCCGACCCCCCCGGCTGCCCCCTCCTGTCAGGAGCTGCGGAGCGGGATCAGCTCATCCCTGCCTCGGGACAACACTCCCGGCACTGGATGCCGGCAGCACCGAGGTAGCGGGCGGGGACGCGCAGCCACAGCCTCGCCCCCTCATCCCCCCGACACCTCCCGAGGGCGGAGGCGGTCACGGAGAACCGCGCCAGCCCCGGCCCCGCACCCCCTTCACGGCTCCCGGTCCGGCTCACCCGGTACGGGCCGTCCTGGAAGACGCGCGGGTCCAGGTTGCAGGCGATGGTGGCGGTGGGCAGGTCCCGCAGCGCCACCGCCTCCATCTCGCCATCAACGAAGCTCCACTCCGCGTCCGTCTCCTCCTCCTCTTCCCCTTCCTCCTCGTCTTCCCCGGGCGGCAGCGGCTGCTGGAGCGGCGGCTCCTCCATGGCCGGGGGCGAGCAGAGGCGGCTGCGGCGACGTCGTTGAAACGGCTTCTCCCGCCCCCCGCCAGCCATCTTGTTTCCTTGGCCCCCCGCCCCGCAGCAGCCAATCAGAAGCCGCCGCCACGCCCCCTCGGGCCGTGTGGGCCAATAGGAAGCCGCCTCCGCCGCGGCAACAGGTGGCGAGCGAGGCCGCGTCCGCCATCTTGAGCGAGGGCAGCGCCCTGAGGGAGAGGCGTAGGGAGTATATAGAATAAGCTATATGTATGTATAAAATATACTGTAGCTATTACCTGTGCTGTGTTTTTAATATACGTGCGCACTTTATAAAATATACTATATATGAAAATTTGCTGTCTATAATATACTGTATGTAATTTATACACTCTGTACTTTGCCACATGTAGTACATTTATACAGTATATGTAATATATATAAAAATATACTATGTATAATATGCTGTATGTATATGGGGTATATATCTACAGTACATAACATATTAAAAGATGCTTTCAATAACTACATGCGTATATATATAATATAAAGTATACACAATGTATCTAAAAATATGCTATTTATAATAATATACTCTCTGTGTATACAATATACAGGATATAGAATCCTATGTTACTGCTATATAGAGAGAGACATGTACTCCATGCCCAATCCCTGGAAGTGTTCAAGACCAGGCTGGATGGGGTTCAGAGTGACCTGGTCTATAATATAAATATCAAATATTTATGTAAAAATACCAGATGAATCAAAAAATTCCTTACTCAAAGACTTATAAATCAGCAGCAAATTGCCACATAATTTTGTTATCTGCTTTCAGGACATGCTGACCCACGCTTGGTGTTCTGCAAATGTGCTTGCCTTGTTAGTCTGACCTAAGAGACTGAGACAAACACTTTTATTATCTATTTATTATCTTTTATTGAGCTATAATACTATATTACAAGTATCTACATAAAACATTTTTATATAATATGGGTATTTATATATTTATATGTATGTAGCACCACCTTCCAGGGGAAGGCCCAAAAATGAGCTTCAAAGCTCATGGTGTTTTTTTTATGAAGTTATTGTGACATTCACACAACTCCAGATATCCCGTACCGAATTTCTTCAGGCTTTCTAATCAGTTTTGAACCCTTTTTTGCAGGGATAAGCTAAAGACGGGATATTTTTGGGATCGCTTGTGCTAAGTGTTCTGTATGCTCTCAAATCCAGACAAACGTTCTCTTGAAAGGAAAGTAACTTCTCTCGACAAGCCCAGACTGTCGAATGCGAAACCCAGCCCAAAGTAATGCCATTTTTAACCACATCGTTCCACGTCAGAGCTGCTTCCTGCCAGGAGTGGTGACGCTTTCCTCTGGATTCCCCGCATCAGGAACCCCAACCCCCTGTGGAAGTTCCACCTGAGGAATCCAAATGGAAATCCGCTGTTACGTGTAATTTTAAAAAATCAAGTAGCAAAACCTGCCAGCAGTAAATTCCTGTCACTGCGGCCTGGCATCTCCCTGGTAGGAAACCCAGCGTGAAATATTCATTACCCACTGCCGCTCTGATGGCACAAGCGATTCAAGTGTCAGATTTGAAGGTGAAAAGACGTTATTAATTAGATTTTATGTAGTTAATTGAGGCTAAAGGTGAACTGAGATCATGCTCAGCAGGCCCTGCAGGAGTCCGGAGCCGAAGGACCTCTCTGCCCTAAGAGATTAAAAGTTTTAAGCATTATTTCAGTCACTGACGTCACCAAAAAAAAAAAAAATCTGACTCTCCCTAATCTTAGGATTTAATGATTCGCCCTTTCTTGTTGCATAGGGAGGGAAGGAGACAGACACTTCTGACTGGAAGAGGTGGCGACACAGGAAAAAAAAAAAATGGATTTTTCCCTCAGTGTTTGGGGCCAATCGTTCAATGTAAGTGATGGTGATTAACGCTAATGATTTGCCCGCAGGAAAGAGCTGCCCGGGCTGAATCGCTAAGTGCTCCCTGGAACAGAGCCAGGGAAACGTTCCCCACACGGACACCACCATCTAGCGGTGCAGTGAAACCTCCAGGGATTCCCCGGGGGCTGCTCGGGTTCCAGGGATCTGCCTCAAAATTCCTCGGTTTTCCGTATTTGAAAAGTAGCTGGCCGGGAGGAATAAAATGAAAAATAAAATAAAATAAAGAAATCGTGCTTACAACTAAATGGAAAAATGTTTGGAGAAAGAGCATCGCAGAATCATCAAGGTGGGAAAGAGATTTTTAAGATCACCCAGCAGCTCCAGCATCACCCCAAACCCTGTCCCCAAGGGCCACATCCAGACTCCTCCTGAGCACTCCCACACACAGGGACTCCAGCACCTCCCTGGGCAGCTCATTCCAAGGCCTGACCGCTCTTTCCATGATTTTTTTTTTTTTTTTTTCCCTAAAATCCAATCTGAACCTTTAGGTTGTGTGGCTGAAGAGATTTTG
>VZRN01003041.1:461132-494655 GCA_013397935.1 Dasyornis broadbenti | reverse complement strand
ACCAGGGTTGGACCTCCCACAACTCCTGACAAGGATTAAAAAGAAATTACTGAATTTCTGTTGAGATTGTACTGATCAGGCCGTAAGCACTCTCTTCTGCTGGCTTTTCTGCCGCAGGTGAACAAACAGCAATTGAGAACTGATAAATCATGGAATTCTTTTTCATATGTGTCCAGTTGACAGAAGGAAAAAAACATCTCCTGAATAACTGTGACTCCTTGAGCATCTCTAGGATCCTTGGCTTCCTTAGGTTTCTGTCAAACCTGTCATTTTCAGTAAAACCAGTGCTGGGAGCAAGTGACTCAGAACTATTCTATTAACTTAACTCTTCATGCTGGAATAAAACCCCAGCTCATATGTAGCACAAAGCTGTTTAACCATTTGAGTTCTATGACCAGAAAAGCAAAAAAAAGACCTTTTTGAAACATTTGAAGGCTAGAAAAATGCTGTTGCTATGCATGAAAAACATGCTCCACTTGAAATAGAGAGACTTTCCTGTCCTAAGAATGCACCAGCTCAATCACCAGACAGATCAAAAGCAGCCATTTGCACAAAGTAATGAGCTGCTTCTATAAAATTGCCACACATCAGTGATTTTGCCATTCCCACACGTCCCCTCTTGAACACTCAGCAGTGACCTGATGATCCGCCAGGACAGCTGAAGAATGGGTTATTGTTTGCACATAAAATATGCAACATGGCCACAAATACTCAGTGCACACAAAAGTGATTTTAAAATCTTTTATTTGGTCAGCAGCAAACTTCTTCTTGGGATATAAGTGGTGCCTACAGCTTTTTGTAATCTTCCAAGCACAGCGTTGCCTCTGCTCAGAAATGAAGTCATGTAGCGGTAGACTAAAGGATTTGTCATTCTCCAGTGTTTCATTTTTATGAACCTCAGAAAGGTTCCCAGTCGAGCTTCTTATCAACCAGCTGCAGAAATCTTTACAGCTTCATTTTAAAACTCTGTGTTGTCCTGTGCCCAAAACTTTCTTGCAACAAGCCAAGATTGCTATTCGTTATAATAAGGGCCAGCAAACAACTGGCCAAGAACAGGAACCTAAGTGCATGGGGGTTGAAATAATTACCCACAAAGCAAAGGAGAGGTTCTTTGCACCACTGGAGATAAAAGGGTTGGTGAAGAAGAGCGGAGGGCGAACGTTCAGCTGTTTTTTTCTGTGCTGTGTGTCTCTGTTCAGGTGAGCAGAGAGGTGCCCAAAGTCAGCACATTAACCCTTGCAAGGGGCACAAACCCAGTGGGGGAGAGAGGAAAAGTTTTACAAGGTGGATAGATACTGCCACAGTGCCACTGACCATCGAGAGAACACAGATTTCTAATATTTTCTCATGCCATTTAAGAGAGAAAAGGCAAAAAATAATAAGCATGGTGGGGGAGAAAAACTTGTGAAAATTTTCTTTGCAAGGGAAATAGAGGTTGTTACGCAGTGACAGTTGTACAGTCCACATACCTGCCCCAGAACTGCTGGAAAATTAATCTTCCTGAATGTCATGCGATTTTGTACATCATTATCCCCAAGGGAAAACATATTTAATAAATCCAAATGTTTGTGTCCCTACACAAACAGTGTTGGAAGGAAATCTCAACCTGCAAGGGCCGCATCTGAAAGCTGCTGCTACTTTGCCCCAAACAGAATTATTGAGGCACTTGGCTGCCAGCCATGAATAGATGAAACAATTCTGATTTGGTAGATTTTTTTCCCAGTTTAGCAGAGATTATTGAAAAAGCTCAGTTCTCTTAGCCTGCCATTGAAATTGCAAGCCAGGGTCATTCTTCTCTTGATTTACCAGTCTCAGCTGTCTGGGTTTTGAATTACAGACTGTCCAAGTCCTCATTACGCTGCCAGCCTTGCAGCAGCACCAGGAGCTCAGAGTCCATAACGTTGGGCATGGGCCATTTGACACATATCACACACACAAACGTCGCTCCCCTGAAGGAAGCACCTGCGTGGAAAATTGGTGGTACTTCTGCTCCTGCTCTTGTCCTTCAGTGTCTCACTCTTCTACTCTCTCACCACATCACAAAATTAAATGCAAATTTCAAACCCTGTCTGACAACTTTCTGAGGTTTCTGTCATCTCTCTTATTCAAGAATTTGTCTTACAGTTCAAAATTTTTTTTTTTTAGTTTCCCTACAGGAGACTTGATTTTATTTGCTCCTGAAGACTCCAGTCTTCCTTACTGTATGGAACTAATCATTGTGGTATTGAGTGCCTTTCTTTTTTCAAGAAACACAAAACACTCCTCTGCTTAATGAATTCCATTAGGTTTTTGATTTATATAAAAATAATAAACAGAAGAAACCACTGCTGGAAAAAACCCAACGTTCTCCATTCCAAGTCGCAGGGCATGTAAAAGCTTTAACACAAAAGTGGTTTTATGCCTAACTTCTGCCCGAGAAAAGAAATTTTCATACTATTACCTCTGATGCAGATTAAACTATGAAAAGCTAATGCCACCACAGGGCAAGTGGAGGGACAGGGTAGGATAAAACTCGGCAGCAGCCCCACAGCTGCAGGCGTACAAACTGCACTAGAGAGTACCACTATAGAGGAAAGGCAACAAAGCTTTAAGCTCTTTTCTGCCTGCCCCTATACGCTCACAGAACTCCCACAATAACACATATTTTCCTTTAGCTTTTAGACCTTGTGGCTTTCATTTGTGCAGTTTTAGAAGTCTAAGTTTAACAACTTAACTGAAGTATTAACATGCTATGCAAGTGAGCATTCAAAATGAACAGGGCTGACAGAAACTACAAGCTCTGCTGTCAGTTGTTCACTGTTGCCCTTTTTAAGTGCTCTCGTGAGAATTAACTCTTCCCTGATCCCTTGTAATTAGCTCTGCCTGGTTTGGATGCCAGCAAACGCAAGAGAAACATCAGAGGAGCTGGAAATTCAGGATGTGGCAGCTCAGCCCTGTCAATTAGTCACCTTCCTCCGACGAGGGCACTGCAGAAAAAACCTTCACTCACTTGAGGTTTTCATGTGTTGCTGTGGTTTAATCACACGTGCTCGTGTCTCCATACAGTGCTGGAAGAACAGGCTCAGGGATATGAATAATCACCTCTTTTATGGCATTCTTCGGACTGAAAGCCAGTCAAAGCTGTAATATACAGCAGTGAGTTACTAAGGCAACTGACAGTATGAACAAGTGACTCTTAGGGACTCACCATATCCTCAACTCCTCTTGAAATACACTCAGTGCTGTCGAAATTACCCCTTAGTCAAGGCCAGGAAACACCTCTTCCAAATTCACCTGTATCTGCAGCAAATGCAAGCACGTAGCAGTAAAATGAGCTGCTCTCTTGAGACTTGTGACCTGCAGAAAATCTTTGAGCATTTTGCTCACTAGAGACCGGACATTTGGGGGCAAACACAGAAGTAAAAAGTAAATTTAATTAAGATCGAGTAAGAATCTGCACATCAAGAAAGATTTAAAAGTTGAGGCATGGCTATAACTTTATGAGGAAAAGCTTCCTGAAAAGGAATTTAACTAAGGAAACAGTTAAAATCTCAAACCAGAAAAGGGTAACGCCATGACTGTGGGTTCCTTTCTTATGGAAATTAGGCGTTCCTTAAAAACTTGGAACCAGACAGCATTTCTACTTAGTTTGTGACTCGTATCACCATAAAACTGAGCTAATCGGCACTTAATGTCTTCTGGCAAAGAGCAAATGCAAAACTTTTCATTCCTCTCTAGCCTGTAGGATAGAGGTACTTTTTCCTCTTAAACCCGGGACTCGATCAAAAGAAGTTGTGCCTGCAGGAAAGTGAGGAGCTGCAGCGAGTGGATTTCGGGCAGGCAGCTATTCCCATCACATCAGGCTCTGCAGGGGCTGCTCCCAGAACTGCAGCGTCAACACAACAGGACAGTGAGATCATAAACTTAATTAAGAATGCCTGTGGGCTTCCAATGTGTGCTGACAGCACCTCGCCTGTTCCAAAGGGACGAACGTGGCCACTTGCCTCTCATAAAGAGCAGGAGTAACCTGTGAGCAAACTAGTAAGTGTTTCCAAACACAGATCATCTCCTTAGCTGGCTTCCTGCCAAGCTGCCCATTTCTTTCCCTCCTGTCTCAACGGGCTACAAATGCAATACACGAAAGAAGAATGCAGTATAATAAACATCTTTTCTGTAAAATTAGTGTGATGAAGGGCCACCTACATTCCTGTGTCTTAGTATGCTTGGTCCCACAGGTGTACACTGTGGTGTCATTTCAAACATGTAGCAGTGCAGCCCCCCAGTAAAGGCATTCAATGGGAAGTGTAGGAAAAGCAGCTGTACTTCCACGTACAGCGACAACAACCAATGCTGAGGGAACTGTCCTGGGCACGACAGGCACCACCATGACTGCAGAGAAGGGAGTGGTCAGATAATGGAGGGGTTTATCTATTTCTGTAGTGTACATTCAGAGAAAATAGCATCACTTTTTGTGAGCTTACAATAAAGACAGGCAACTTTTCACTTTTTTTTCACAAAGTTGGCAGAGAAAACAAAAATTAATCTATTTCTAGAAAATACTGAGAGGGTTACTATGCTCTAAAATCTATTTCAGTATTAAGAAATGGTAATTCAAGAAAAATTCACGAATCATGATACTAACTAATGGGAGATCCAAATGTGGACACAAGGTCCTACAGCATTTTACTTCAAGGAAACACAGAAATCCCAATGATGTGAGTTGAACTTCCATTTTAATGTTGCTACAGGTATAATTTCATTTTACCTCCTTTAATTGATAAAATAAGGAAAACAATTTCTGGAGGTTACTATCATGGATGAGAGCATGGGTTTTAACTGGCCTGCCAAGAATAAACTAGAAGGCAACTATATCCCAATTAACAAGACTTGGCTTTAATAAATAGCTTCCACAGAGCTCAAATTACCCCACTAAATCTCCCATAGTAAAAAAAGAATATTAAAAAACTGACAGGATTTTTGTTCTGACTCAGTACAAAATCAGCTCTCCGGAAGACCCCTCAGTAGTTTATAATTTCATCTTTTCGGGATTCTTCTTTTACTTTTCCACACAAAACACAGCATATTTGCTCTCTGTTAAAAGCAGATCTCTTCACGGTTTGTCTGAGCAATTTGGGCTCATTGCTAAGAGCAAAAAAAGCTGGGACCCCAATGTTCCAACTTCCCTTGGAGCAGCTGTAACCTCCCATGAGTAGAAAGCTGTGAGAGAGCAGGGACACAGAGAGCAGCACCACACAGACCAGAGTGGCCTGGCTGGGGTTAGTCTTAAAGACAGAAACATCTTCTGTGGCTTCAAGTGTAGTTAGGGGTTAGAGGAGTAGATCACTGAGCTGCTGTGAATTTGCACAGACTCACGGAATAATTGGGGTTGGAAGGGACCTCTGGAGATCATCCAGTCCCACTCCCCTGCCAGGGCAGGGTCACCCAGAGCAGGTGACACAGGAACATGTCCAGGTGGGTGGGGAATGTTTTGATTCTTGTACATGTTAGCAACTTAAAGCATTTGTAAATAGTGCTGAGTTTTGCTCTTTGATTAATGAATTGGGAATGAAGAGGATCTCCAGAGGAAATCAATTTTATTCAATATCAGAGTAAAACATCCCTGTGAATACTTAGAAAATAAGTTATTGAAAGCTGCTCAGTTTGCTTCTACAGTTTCTGCCTAGAGCCCTTCTTCCATCCTGTTTTTCACTGCTCCCAGGACTCAGATGAATAAAGCAAAATTAGAACTGCTGGATGCTACTTCAGACCTCTTGGGGAGATAAGAATTGTACCCAGAATCTGCATCATTCTTATGACATCTGATGAGATGTTGCCACCTTCTTCCAAGAAAAAGCAGTGATTTCATCCTGAGGCTGCAAGAGCAGAAGTCAGCAGTTTCACAGTATGTTATGCAATTAACCCAAAGAAAACATATTTAATACTCAGGAATCAGAATGAAGACTGCCTTCCAGAAAGACACTCCTTCTCCCTCACTACAGATTATATCTTTGTATACAAAGAGGGAACTAGGCAGACATACTGGCTCTTAGTTATTTTTGAACTTGAGAATAGCATGGCATTTAAAATGCAAAATAATTTCACTCTCATTAGAATTAGGACAATTGTTTTTCTTGCAAGAGAGATTTCCAGGTATGTGTGAAAAAACAAGGAAATTTCTACCACACTTCCGTGTGTCGTATGTGAAATACATTTTAGAAGTTCAAGTTTTTACACTTTGCCCTATAAAGCCATCAAATTTTCATAGGCCGTTAGCTGTCACAAATGAAAACTGTACAAAACCAGAAACAGATTCTTTTCTTCAACACATGTAAGGCCATCCTAATCCTTCCAGATCTAGAAAGTCTTGGTGAATTTCTAGTTGTCTACAGATAGAAAGCCATGCTGCTGGAAGGGCTGGATGTCTCTGGATTTCCTTTAGCAGGAAAGCACGTTCTCCAAAGCCTGGGGACAGGAGGAGTGCAGTTCAGGCTGCATCACTTCTTGCGTTATCCAAAGATCTTCAATAAAATGAAAAAAATAAATAACTCAATGTTACTACAAAAATCAAAGGGAAGAGCACATAAAATGACTTCCACATGTCTTAATACAACATATCAATCTGCAAAATGCCACACAGCTCTTCAGACTTCACCCTTACATCATCTCTCTCTTAAAGCCTATGTTCAATTGCTTTCCAAATTTATTTTCTCCCAGCTTTCATTTATCCGGAACTTAACCGATGTTGTATCCAGCAATTCCACTCACAAGCCACGAATAAAAAGCTTATTTCCATGAGAATATCAGCCTGTAAGACCTGAAGTCTAGTTTGACTTGAAAAATCTTGCAAAAGCTCTATCTCTCCTTCAGAAGTGTTAACACTGACTTGGATTGTGTTTGTGTGTGCTTTCACACATCACTGAAAGATTAAGAGGGAGTATCCATAACCTCATTAGCTCGATTCAGCTAAGGAAGCACCAGGCACTCCCTCCCTCTTTGTCTCTATCAATAGCAAGAAAGCTGATGAAAGTTTTCACATTGAGAACTCTGACATTGTTGTGGTGTGTTTCAGCAACACTTAACATTTTCTCTCTGAAATGCAAATTCCTGTTCTGTGCTGACTAACCACAGGCTTGAAAGTTCTCTCACACAGATAGAAAATAGCTGTTCCCTTTATTTCCTTTAACACAGAAGCTCCCAGCACAACTGTAAACTGAAAAGGTCACAAGACTGACCTGTATATTATTATCTCTCCAGGTCTCTCATTCTTCTTGCACATTATTTATTCTTTGAGATATGAACACAACAACTCCCAGTTTGAGGCCAAAAGGCCACTGCCACTTGCAAAACTTTCTTCCAGCACATGGAGGTGAGCACTTGGGGTTGTCCTCTTCCTACTTCTGCAGACCATTCCTGGCTCTGCAGACCATTCCTGGCTCTGTAGACCATTCCTGGCTCTGTAGACCATTCCTGGCTCTGTAGACCATTCCCAGCTCTGCAGACCACCTGCCATGGCCTTGGGAGCAGAAAAACCCCTGGCTTGGGAAACAGCCACAGCTCATTTTGTGCTGAGCCACCCCCAAAACTCCTTGAGCACAATGTGGGTAGCAAATGTGTCGGTGTTTCTGTACCAGCCAGGCAGTCTGAGCAGCAAGGTGTCACAGAAACACAACACAAAGCATTTCTCTCCTTCCTTCCTCTCCCACAAGTCCTTCCAAAGGCCTCCATGCCGGAAAGGGATTATCCTGAGCAGCCTCCCAAGGCACATGAGATATTCCCGGCCAATTTCATTAGCAAGCTCTGAGCACTGCCAGATATCCCTCAAGGCATATTAACCTCCTAGTCACATCAGGTACCAATACACAGTATTTTAAAATTATGCTGAAAATCAAGCCCCTAAATGCCAAAATCCAATTCGTTTGGGTACTAAGCAGAAAGTATGAAAAAAAAAAAAAAAACAAACCCACCACAACAACAAAACCCCCACTAACTACATCAAACTCAGTAATATTGATTTTAGCTTGTTTTCACTTCCTTGCATTTCATAATCTCTCCTGTCAGCTTTGATTCTCATCCATTTAAAAGGCCCCAGATGATATTTCAAAGGAATGAAGCTGCTCTGCAGCTGCTGTGCCTTCACCTTGCAGGTATTGGGGGCATGTGAGCATCAAGGGCCACACACCACAGCTGGTGTTGAAGGCTGCAACAGTGAGAATCACCACCCAAACTGGAAGCTGGAGAATGCTGGGAGAACATCAGATTACATGTGGAGCTCTCCAGGAGAGCCTCAGAAGGCAATGACTTCAAGAAGTCTGTGGAGAAGAAGGATCTTTATCCTCATGAATGTGATGCAGGACTTTAACAGCCAGACATCTGTCACTTTGATATGTGCACGGTCTCCAGAGCTGTCTAGCTGACAAAACCATATCCGTTAAAATACATCCTAAATAAAAAGAGACACAACAGCACATTATTCTTAAGGCTGCCATATGCCAGACAGATTTGCAATAGGGATTTGATCCAGTCCCAGGCATACCTGTGACTCACCATTAGAAATCAGAACAATGGGATCAGGCTACTGTATCTTAAGAATTCAGAAAAACATTGTATCATTCTCCTGCATGTATTGTATTATCAGAATTTCTTCTGAAGAATGTAATTTAGCTTCCCATTACAGATAATTGGACTGTGTTTCGTCTCAATGCAATGTCCAGTTAAATGAAACACTGAAGAGCATGATAACACAGAAATCAAAGCACCTAATAGGTTTTCCTGTCACTGCTCACAGACATACTCTGCATTCACTCTTTTCTAATTCACTGTCTTTATGCACGCAACTTGAAAATAGCTCAAGCAATGCTAATTCGTGGTTGTTATTGGGTGCAGCATGCCTAACAGGGACAGAAGTAACAATGAAAGCAATTTATTAAAAAATTATTTGAATGACAATGTCACCACACCACACTGTGCTCCTCCAAAGCAGCACATCTCCCAGAAAATAAATAAGCACAGTTCAAATGTTATTCAATCCATTCCAGTGAGATTTCATCTGGCTTTTTTTTTTATCCAAAGCACACGTCTTCCCTCCCCATGAGCCTCTTCCCTGCAAGATCTCATTTAACTCTTCTGTCTAAAAAAATGGCTCCAAGGATAAAGACTTCCTATTCCTCACCTCCACAGACACAGGCCAGGGAATTCCTGTAGTTTAACTTTGATTCCACATATGGTTTGGCCATAAGGTATTCCTACCTGATTTGTTCCACCAGTCATGAAATATTTGCAGTATCAGACTGTCTTCTGGTTTCTGTCTTTTATTAAAAACCCACTGGGGCATATGAAACATTCAGGTGCACAACATATGCTAAACTAGGGCAACATGAGGAGTGGCAGCACTGCCGACTTTAAAAACTAAAAGAAAACTTGAAAAACAAATCACATGCTACCAACTGCTCCTTTTAATTTTCTTCTTCAATAGAAAACATTGCTTATGAACAACATCGTTTTGGTTTTAACTACAATCAGAACAGACTCAGCTCCAAGTACAACACTTCATTCACTGACACAGGAGATTTCTCTAAGAGAACTTCATGAAGCAGTTCCAAGGCACACCTGGAGATTCAGATAAAAGAAATGCAAAGGGAATTATGTGAGATGTTCCCCCTCCCAACACTGTCAGTGTTAAGAGGTGATGTCCATCATCACTCTAATTAGGTTAGAAATAATGTAACACATTTTTCCCCTTCTATAAAAAGCTATAGCTGCACAAGAACTCAAGTGGGCTTCTTCACAACCGTTTTTTCCCAGAAACAGTAGTAAAGCAAGATTTTCTCTTCAGTAGCACTCACAACAACTTTCCTACCACAGAATAAAATGTGGGCAATTGCCAAAATGACTATTAACACTTTCACGGAGTGGCAAGGAAACACATAATGCTGATGTCAGTGGAGTCAAGAGATGAAAACACAGTGCTAAAGAATAACTTCTACAAAATGTACAACGGAGGAAATACTGACATTTGGAATTCACAGTTATTTAGTGTTTTCCAAAACAAAGCATTCAATAAACCCCTGTGTAGTATAAACACTGCATTCAAAAGTGGAATGAACTCAAAGCTAGATCTCAGATGTATTTGCCAAACCCTGGGGTAGAGGGGAGAACGAGTGACAACATCCCCTCCAAACAGGAAGAGCAGGAATTTGTACCAGTTCTTCTGACTGAATCCCTGTTGTTGCTACAGTTGTTTATAAAGCTCCTAGAAATAATGTAAAGATGAAAAGCCAAATTAAAGCCAGTAAACTGGGTTCATTCAGACTCTCACTAAATCACCATGACTTCAGCATCTCTCTAGTTTGAAATCCTCTATGTCAACTAATGATGAAACCTGTAACAAAAGCTTATCTTTTTTGAAGCAGACCCCAAATTCCTCTTACCACTTACTCCCTCATATTTTACTATGGCCCCAATGGCTTACAGTCACACCAAGGTGAGGTTTGCAGGTAGATAATACTGTCTATATTAGACACGTGATATAATTTGAAGGACCACAGAGGTTTTTGGACACAGAACACCTTTGTAAACCAGGGACTGGAACACTGCTTTTGTATGCTGTTCTTGCATTCCTTAACTGTAAAACATCTGCACTTCTAGAGATTTCACAGATGTCCGGTCTATGATTCAAGTCTGGCATTCTGACTCATAAGAAGGTCTGTACTCACTTTCAGCAATCAGTAGTGCCCAGCTTTCCAAATGTTCTGCACCACAAACTTCTTGTCTTTAAATCTCTCAAGCCTGACCAAGTAACAGCTCTCTCTGGGGACAGCATCACTGCCATACACACCCCGAGTGGCACAGGATGCCTGATGCTAAATTTCACAGATTTCTGTTGAGGAGGACTGGAAGAAAACTAACAATCCCCCTTCTCCTCACAATGGCACTGTGCATCCTGCTCAGAGGAAATGCATATCTTTCTATTTCCCAGTTAAGAAAACCAGGAATTTGTGCCCCAAGAAAAAAAAAAATTAGCCAAGAAACAGCCAGGATGCTATTTTAAAGAGAAACTCAGTGAGTCAGTATTAGTGTGAGTCAGTGAGAGGTAGGAAATAATAGTCAGGACAAAAAGACAAGAGTTTAAAAAGACAGCTTTCACTGACACTTTCTGCACCTTTTTTAGACTCTACCCAGCTGAGAAGAGCTCAGTAGGGTGCGGGGAGGTTATTTTGTTGTGTATATCAAACGTCTTGAACAAGATACTGAGCCTTGGCCTCTATACCATAGACCTCTACACTCAATAATTACTATAAAATCTGTTATTAAGAAGCATTAGTAGACTCATGTTTTTAAATCTCCAAGATGCAATAAGGTCAGGGGCCAGGTTGGCCCATAATGCAAAGAAATAATGAACAAATTTGGCAATAAAATTCTTACACACTTTTTAGCTCATTTAATGCACTGGACAACCGGTGAAAAAATGGATTTAGCTCAGACAGATGTGCTGCTTTTTCCAGTATCAGCCTGCTCAGCGGATTTCTTAGGCAAGCTGCTGGGAATACTTTGGTAAGACAAAGTAGGTGACCTAAGTGTCCTTTTTGTTGCTTTAACAATAGCAGATCTCTATATTTTGTACTGTTTACCTTTATCATTGTAATGTAAGACTTTGAAACAAGGTGAAATTGAAATGGCATTTCTGAGGAATGATAAATTGCAGATGAAACCTAGAGTGTTAAACGGGGAGGGGAGCATTCAATATATCCTTGATGATCGCTGGAAACACCAGAGAATGTGTTCAAAGTAAATGTAGATATACCTTTGCAGAGGGTATCTTTTCACTCCTGTGGTGAATCATTCTGAATCCAGTGTCTGTGTACAGTCCAGCTGGACAGCCTGCTCTGCAGTTACACGGTCAGAACTCAGAGATAAGTCAGATAAAAATTAATGGCCTCAAATAGTACTGCACCTCTTGAAAGGTGGGGAGCGTGAGTGTTTGTGTGTAAACATACAGGGATTTGTTTTCTTTTTTGCTTTTTTAGGAAAAGCATGGGAAATACTGAGTGAGCAAATACAAATAAGGTGCACTGACTCATAAATTAATATCAGTGCTCCATATTCTAAAAATGTTTAAGGGTGTCTGCAGCACATCTATATATAGTATGTATTTCTATAAAGGGATAAAATTATCACTGTTTTTTCTATGTCCAAACCTGATGGGAAAATCATGTCTCACTTCAACGTGTGCTGGTTTTAGAAGTTCAAGGTTTTTCTTTTGGCTGTGTACAAATACACTCCAAAGTGTCAGGCCATGAGGCAGTGTTAACCCAGTACAGAACTAATAAGTACATTCTGGACTCTGCTTGAATAGTCTTGGTGAGCTACGCATATACACTCATTCCATAAACCCTTTGGTAACTTCTGGAAGAAAATGGCATTGAAATGCAATTGCACGAAGAAGATACCACTGGTGCCAATGATACATATTTTGGTTGCCTGCTATGAACATACAAAACGTAATGAATTAAATATTCTAGGTCTGCTATTTATTTACAAGTGAACAGAGAGATTAGTTTAAAGTAACAGACAATAAGCAACTGCTTTCTATGCTAAAAATTGTTATGGAAAGAGAAGGAGAAAAAGTGAAGGTCGTGTCTTGTACTGCGGCTAACAAGAAAGGTTCAGTTCTTTTATTACGAGCAGAGAGGATTTAAAAATAAGTATTACAAACAGTATAAAATACAATCCTCTAATAGACACCAAAATTATTTCTGTGTGTTCCCAGCAAATCTTTTTGACTCTTACAAAAAAGGAAGGTTCCTGATGACTTTGAAAGAGTGGTTAATACCAGACACAGCAGAAAAACCGTGGGTTTTTTCTCCCCAAAAGAAGGAAATTTTCAAGGTACAGAACCCATTGTTCTACCACTGAATACTGAATAACAATGCACCTGTCTTTTAGAAACTTCATCATCAACCTAGTTTGGCTTTCAGGTCACAGGCAGCACTCGGTTATGCAAAACACACAGGATTATTGTGGGGACCCATCTCAAACTACACAAAATCTTTTGATTCACATAGAGGAGAAAGCCGGGTTTTGCACGAGGCCGTACAAGGCTGTATGGCAAGGATGCAGTTGTTTTGTCTGGGAATATGAAGAAGCACTTTAAACCAGTGAAATACGTACAATAATCTAAAACTTCTGAGAATCAGACAAGGTCTCTTCAGCTTGGGGCAAATTCATACAACCAGTATGGGTTCCCAGCATAACAAAATAATACTGCAGATATTATATAAAGATGTTGATATTGTTCTAGAGAAAGAGATAATACTTGTTAGTTCTATTCTTGACCAAATCTTGCTGGCTTTTAGGTATTCTTGGTGTAAGACTATTACTGACTATAGTGCTGTAAATTAAAAAAAAAATCATTTAAATAAGGACATTACAAAATATCTTTTCCCTGAAAGGAAGCAACAAGCAGAAGAGCAATCATCAGTTTGTATTACAACCTGTAGCAACAGTATCTTCCTACATTTCACCCCAAGTGTTAGCACAGCTTGTGTCTGCAGGCAGTTCTGGGATACAGTAGGCCTTGGAATTGAGAATAACGCACAAGCTTGGGACAGGAGCTGAACAACACTGCATCAAATTGAAATATTTAAGCACGTAAAATAGTCGCATAAAGCATTCAGAGGTAAACAACATTCTACTGAAGCTGTTAGCATTGTCACTGCAGCTATTTTATTTGTGATATTTACAGATCACAAACAGCCCTTTTATTACCTCCTGTTCTTAATATAAAGAAAACAAATCCAAAGCTCACTGGTAGCATAATTAATGTAATTAGCTCCCTACCATTCTTCTCTCCCTACACCAACTATATCTAAAATGGAAGACAATCTTTCTCAAAACTCATCCTAATCCTTTCTGTGTTCAAGTTCAGATATTGACTGAATCTAATCTAATCGAGTTGTGTCACCTCATAAGGCAGTAAAGCAGCACATGGGGAGCACTTACACTACAAACATCATTAAAAAGGTGGTAACTCTGTTATTAGCTTGCTGTTAGTCTGAGCAAACAAAACACTTGTCTATAACACACAAAGACATCCTTGTCTTCCATAATTTTTTTCCCAGGCTGGCATATGCCAGAGGAACCTGCTAGACCCTAGAAAGGGCCAGATTACAAAGATAGCCAAGATCACTTCCATGAAAAACCCACCCACACCGCAGAGGTATGGGGAAAGGCCTTTGCTAGGAGGAAGTCACCCGCTCACCAGAGTTGTAGAGGAACCAAAGTGTAAGAAACTGATTGCTCCCTTGGCACCACTGTGGTGCATTGGCCTGCCCCTTCTGTTAGCAAGATCAGAAGTCTCTGGGGATCCCCCAGCTCCCCAAAGGCTTCCCACAGCTACGGCCCAACCAGCCCAAATCATACTGCTATCAAGTGCACTGCAGTATAGGGATGCTGTTGTGGATTAGTTGTCACAGATTCCTCTTGGCCATTTGCTCCTGAGATGTCATTCTAGAAGAGGTAGAGATTCCCTGTTTTCTGCTGTGCTTCTCCTTGCTATGAGCCATTCCACAGAACCATTTTTTGTAAATGTTTTAGAACATTGTAACTAAATATTCAGTGACATTTGCTTTGAAACTGTAGGTATTCTTTCACCTGTCTAACTAATGCAGTGTATAGTACACAAGGGAAATTAAACTTCTGGGGCTTTTTTTTAAATGCCAGATGTAAACATATAAACTCAAACTGTACCAGTTTTTTGTAAATTTTACTACATCACACCAGACTGCTAAATGAGTTGGATTTATAAACAGGATTCCAAGAGAATAACTCTATTGGTTTTTTTAAAAAAATCACAGATTTCGTCATGCAGTTGGTAAAGAAAAAGCTCTTAGTTTCCTGTAGTTGTTTCAGTTTCCAGCTGTTCCTTATACCTTTCATCCCACCTTGGAGAGCTGAGGAATTACCCAGCTCTCCCCACTTCCAATGCCTGGAATAGCACAGATGTGCTGCAGTCACAAGTGAAGAGGGCACTGTTAGGTACTCAAGCCACATTTTTTCTGAGTGACTTTGTTGCCCCAAGTGCCCAGGTCCACTAGGAGGATCATGCTATGGAATGTAAGGGTATCATACATTTTTCACAATGCTATGCAGGCAAAGCATTATTTGTTTTGAAAAACGGAATGGAACTTCTTCAGCAAGTGATGGTAATTCTCTTTGGGCTCTGCAGGATCCTTAGCAGTTCTTTGAATCACCATAATTTCCCTTCTGTACTTAGCATTTATGCAGCTGTTTACCCCAAAATTGCTTCTGCTCATATATCCTCAAGCATTCATTGGTTTATGAAATAATGTGGGTGAGGCTGACGTGAAGGCTCAGTTAGTCTGTGCAGGCTTTTGTGGTGTCAGGAGCAATCATCAGTTTATTTGTGCCCTTACGTGATGGCACACTTTTATAGGATTATCTGCTCAGCATATTTCCCCTTATTCAACAAATGGCAAAGTCTCCTACACAATCAGCTCTCATCAACACTCTGCCTCCTAGGTAGACAGCAAATATAATACAAGAAAATATATAACTTGTATCCCTTTTGTCAACATTTTTTTTTCCTGTTAATAAAAAAACAGCCAGGAAAATATCTGAATAAACAATCTGCCTTACAAAAATCAAGCCACACATTGGAAACAAGGATCAAACCCTTGATTTACACACACTGAAAGAACATTTTTCGAAGGCATTCAGGAGATGGCACCATGAAGATCAAAAATCAGAGGATGTTGATGGTAAAGGTGATATGTATGCATTTGAGCTAACTCTGGACACTGGCATACAATTCATACTCCAATATCATGAAAGTCTAGGTGTTTCTTGTTATAAGACTCTGAATAATAATTACAGAATCTTCTAGTAGAGAAGTACACACTCAGATTTCTCACAGCAAAAAGGAAGAATAATCCACCTGTCTATGGAGTGGCTGTATGAGACATGGGACATCAGTCCTAGTAAAATGTTAATTTATCAATTATGTACAGGACGGAAGAAAAGACAAAAAGACATTTAAAATTTGATTAGCTTCATCCACACTGAGCAGTGCAGACTGCAAATTCCCCTGCTTTATTTCACTTCAAAAAATGTCTTAGAACTTAAAATAGATATGTTGTGGTAGGCTCTGGATCTTAAATCTGAATATATCTATTTCAAAACATATAAAAGAGCATAAAAGGGGGTTAATGCCCCAGTTCCATTAGTACCACACTTCCAAAGGGTAAAGCTGTTCCGTCAGCTAGAAGCCTTCTGAGGCAAGGAGTAATGAATACTTTTGTGAAGCCACATTCATCAGCTGATGACACATGGGACATGACTCCAGAAACAAACACTAATTTATCAACTTGCATTCACAGCTGCTGGAGCAAACCAAACAGGCACACAGAATCACCAATTAGCTGATGACATCCACTGGACAGGCCTTCTGTCCCAGGGCCAACACTCCTGCTGCCATCCAAACCGCAGGGCAGCTGAGCAGCTCAGAGCTGGCCAGTCTTTTCCCTCAGCTCCCTGGTCACCGTGACCCTGCTCTGCCCAGCAAGGTGCTCTGTGCAGGTGTCTGTGCCACAGCTCAGGAGGCTGCTGTGGAGCACAGAAACATCTCCAGCGACCAAATCACCGCTCTTGGTACTGCCTGACCTTCAGAAGGCACCCAGCCCCTCTCCTGGATCACTCAGCTGGCTAATTTAGTCTGAAAGCAAGTTGATGGCTCCACACAAACAAAATGTAGGACTAAAATGTTCCTCATAAATGGCCCAGCCAGAGGTTAACAGAGAAATCCCGCATGATCACATCAGCAATTGGGAGGAATTACTGTTCACCAGCACCTGATGGTCCTAAACTGTAGTGACATACAGGGAGTGTGTGCCTAACCCTTCAAGGAATGAGACATCTTCTCCTCCAATAGTCCCAAAAGAGAGCAGTATCTCTGTGCTTTCTTGCCAGCATTGAAAGGAGCTGAAAACTCATTTCATTAGTATGTTTAACTACATTTTTATGGTCTGATTGCTATCCTCTGAATTTTACTTACTTTTCACATACAAGCAATTCACTCAGCATTAATGCTAATGAAATCTAGTCTTGGTTCCATTATCGCTCTTAGCATGTCTGAAATAGACACCCTGAAACTACACATAGGGGACCCCTACTACTGAGGAACATCTCCACCTCCGTGTTAGGGATCATCATCCCCACTCTGCCAACAGACTGCAGGCTTTTCAGACTTTATTTGCCACACTGGTCGCACTGCCTGAACCTTCTTGTCCTTGCTGTGTTGTTTCAGCAGAGGATAAAGTCCTGTTCAGCAGGATACGTACATCTTCCTCAAATAAGAAAAAGTATCCTAGGCATTTTCTTGCACTCACATACACCATCCATCGATTTTTATATAACAAGTCAGCTGCATAGAACATTCTGATTTACTTATTGCACTTGGGCTTTTGGCTTTCTGGTGGATAGTCAGGGATCTGCAGAACGACAGAGAACCTGAGTCCTCTACCATTTTCCTAGTCACATAAGACAGACTGTTGAGCATCATTGAAACACAAAGAAATACCAAGAATAAACTTTGGAACAAGCATTTTATTCATTGTACACACACTCACACACACACAAAGCAAATGTAAAAAAATTTACATTGATAAATAAGCAAATAAGTGATGAGCATCAAGATGATGTTTAACATGAACACCAGACCATCATTTCTTAAACTGGATATAAGATTATTTGAAAGTCAAGAAAAACATAATGAGAAGCCTAATTAACTTGAAAATTGGTTTGTGCATGACACCAAGTATTCAGTGTGACATTTCAAGCACTGAATAGAACACAATTCTTTTAGACTGGATGGCTACTGTAAGTTCAAATAACTCTTTGATCTAAAATTTGTAATAATCACTAGCTGAGCAAATTCTGCTGCCTTAGCCTCATGGCTTCTAAGACATTTAATGGGTTCTTTTCCTTCAATTCTTGATGCTGTAGCTTTCCTGCTTCATGGACTAGAGTGGGAACCCAAAGAGCAAAATGTGGTTTAATGTCACTAATACCCAAGCTATTCCACAGCACTCTGGAAAATAATTAATTAGCTGCCAGTGCTGCAGTAACCATAGGTTTAACTCTAAAAGTGAGTACGTACCCAGCAGGAACTCTCCAACACTACACCAGTCTGAACAAACAGAACAAAACGTTACTTTGTATTTCTGGCATTTGGGCTGCATGACACCCAGTCAGCATGCTGTATTTTTGGCAAATCTCTCTCAATTGTACTGCCAATAACATTATTTCTTGTATTTTTCACTCCCTATTTGCATTATTCAGTCTGTAACATGCAGTTACCCTCATGTGTTAGTCATCTTGGCTGTCCCTCATTACTGTTTCCCAAGACACAAGGTGTCTTGATTATTTCTCAAGTTTTAAATCAGAATGCATCCTTTACTGACTGGATCTGCCCCGGTGTTTTCCTCAGCACTTCATAGTAGATGGTTTTCCGTTTGCTCTCTAAATGACCTTGCCCCTTGGAAGCATTTTGCAAATCTAACATTGATGGTACCTGGTCCCTTAGACTTGATCAGCGTAGTCTGGTGAGGCTGAGTGCAAACCTTTCATTGCAAGCCTATTAATCAACATTCAGGATGGTTTACTCTTCTTATGAAATGACCCTTAATACTTTCCTTGACACTGTTGTTCATATTATCTCCTTTCCCTATGATTATTTTGAGTTTCTAATTTCTTCTACAGCTTTGTTGTACACTTCTGCAATTCAGCACTAACTAGCATGTTTACATTTTCCCTCTGTGCAAGCCTCCATCAGTCCACCCTGATAAAAGCCCATTGGTTTTTTCACTTTCAGTTATGCTCTGAAGACATGTCAGAAAAGTTAAAGTTCCACTGCACTGAATAAGTGAGGTTTTTTTTGCATGAGTTTTGTATTTTGGTTTTGTTTTGTTTTCTAAACCAACTCCCTAAATTTTCTCTTTATTTTTGTGGTTAAGGGTTACGGGCCTCTTTCAATCCCAGAGCAAATAGCTATAACTGATGGTTTTCTCCAGCACCTACAGAATGTAGTGCTGTTTACCTTTTATTCCATTTTTTGTTGCTTCCTGTAGTGTTTGAACCACTCTTATAAGGATGAATTACCTGTTCTTCCAGCTGTCATGAATTATTTATTCTAATGTCATATACACTTGGTTATATGTTCTGTTTTATCTTGGCCGCAGTAATTTTATTTCCCAATGGAAAGTTGTGCCTTTGCATATGCTTCTTGTTTCCTTTTGTACAAGGCAACTACAGGTTCACTGATTCTGCACCGCCAGCTCTTCACCATTCCATCTAAATTTATTCTGCTGTCTTCTATTCACACATCACCTCGACAGCTCTGGGTTTGATACTCCCGCAGGCAGCACCATAAACCAGTGGTGCAGCAATCCCCAGCCAGCTGTGGAAGGGCAACAGCAGTGTTTCCCTAGGCCCTGACAATGACTCCTGTGCCAGAAATGGGCAGCTGCTGGGTCATAGCCGGATGTAAGGGAATAATAACGACTGTAATAACAAGAGTGACCACCACTGGCCTTCGCTGATACCCTGTCTCCTGCTAAGGGCCAAGCAGCTGTGGGACTGAGCTATGCCAACAGGAAAAGACTCTCATTTCCAGCTGGAGTCATGGGGGTTATGGCCCAGGCACAATACAGAACAAATCCACAAACTACTCACCTTTGTGCAGAGCACCTACACATGTAACACAAGAGTTACTACAAGGCCAGGTGAAGCCCATTTTCATCACATTATGAGACCATCCTTGTCACATCTCCACTTCCATAAAAAAAGAGTTAAACTTCAAGGGTAAAGTAAGCGCTAGCCTAACGTTTGCAGTAAGATCTATTAGCTGGGTCTTTGATGTTTTTCCTGATCTTACTGAGTTTTATTACCAGACCATGACAAAGTTTGCAAACCAGTAATTTTGGTGATCTACTATAAGTAATGAAATGATGAGAAAATCATGTTAAAACAACATTAAAAGGGAGAGTCATTCTCAACTGCGGAGTGTGGGAAGCTGCAAGTAAAACTCCCATTAGCAGTAAATACAGAAGATTGAAAAAAATTCCTGCATATTTGCCAAAATAGATTCAGGGAGATTTCCATACATTAAGGAGGACCATAAGACTCCAAGTTGTTTTTTCCTCCTTCCTTTCCTGAGCTTACCTGCTGGTTCTTGCTTTACGTATTCTAATGCCATTAACAAATACTTTATTTTAAATTTCACATGCCGTGTTTATAAACCTGTGTACACTTTAAATCGCAGTGGAGAGTTTCTCTAGCCGGCAGAGGAGAATTTAGGGATGTGTCCTGCACCAGATCATTAAGAAGACTGCTTTGCCAGGCTGGCTAGTGAGTAGTTTTAGAAGCTGAACAGAATTTCCTCAACTAAAGAAATCTTGAGGTGCACAGAGATTTCACTGCTTTAAACAAAGTAAGAGGAAACCACCAGGATCAAGGTGAAATGTGCGTGTCCCTCCAGGTGGGAAGGACTGATCCAGGGGCTCTTCCACTGTCTCACAGTGATCCGTGGGGTTCTTAATTGCAATTCAGGACTTGTCATAGCATACTCATGGAAAGGCCTGAGCACAGCAGTGTTGGGGTGAGCAGCATCCGGCTGTTCATTCCCAGAGAACGGAGGGGCCTGGGAGTGCCCATGTCCCTTCCCATGCAGGGCTGCCCTCGGGGTGACCCTGCAGGGGCCTTGGGATGGACCAGGCACAGCCAGGCAAAGAACCAGCAATGGAACCCAGGGGTGTTCATTCACTTGAAAACAATGAATCCCCTTTGTTCTCCTTGCTTTTAAATTATCATAGTTCTGGCATCACATGAAATAATATTGGGATATGTAAGTGCCTTACTCCAAGAAGTTTCCCAATTCCTTCATTGTCCTCAGTCAATTTTGAAAACATCTTTTAGCAGCAGACTGAAACAATGATTTTACAGCATGCCTCTGCTTTCCTTTCTTTTAATGTACAGCCACAATTAGGATCTATATTCAGCTTCACTCCATAAAGAGTGAACTTCACCCCTGCTGGAAGCCAGAGTAGCTACACAAATTAAATTCCAATTCTAAGTCACACTGCTGAGGTTTGGTTCTGTGCTCTGAGAGCCTTTCTGAGAGCTGGTCCCAGCGACTTTCCTACTAAATGAATTTCCTGATAAATTCCCCATCAGCTACAATCATTTCAGATCTGACTCCTGACAAGGATTTTTACTGACAACAGAAGAAGACAAAAAAAGTCCCTAAGCATCGTAACAAGCCATCTGTCACTGTTCTCTCTTTCAGGCAATTAGTTATCATGTAACACTCACTCTCATTTTCAGCATTTCATTCTACTGAAATATTCTGACAGTTCTCCCATTTTATTCATGGGCAAACAAGGTTAATATTTTCTGAAGACAAAAAACTAACTTCACTGTTTGATTTTTCTATATATTCATTGACACATGTCTTTCAGTCTAGTACCTAGGGCTTGTGTAATACTTAGAGCCAAAAATCCCCGATTAGGTGGAATGCCCCGAGGCCTCAGACTGAATAATGTGAGAACAAGTTTTGTTTTGTTTTTAAACTACTTTTTAAAAATGCAAAGGATGGATTTAATTAATATGCAAAGTCTTTTCCAAAATTCCTCCTAGTTCTTATTGCCAACGTACCTCATGCATATCAATTCTTGAAAAATTAACTCCCCTTCTGTAGCAACATTTCAGGGAAAAATACTTTGTGAATTAATTAGTAAGTGTGGCACACAGGCAAATTTCTGGAAATTAATTTTTTTATCTACAAACCTAAATTTTTAGATTTTCCTCCAAGTTTGCCAGCTTTGTCTGTACCTGTGCACAAACAAAGCCATGGTTACAGAAGCCACCAAAGCCCACACAAACAGCCCAAGATTACATTGTTCATGCAATCACGTGCAAAATTCTCAAGATCAGTAGACATCCTTTTATATGGAAAATATTGAGCAGTTCTTGAGTATGTTCCTACCCAGGAGTCCAGGAATCAGGTATTCTCTGTGCTACATAAAATGTTTCAATCAATGTAAACATTCCTCTCATGATCCCCCCCGCAATTAGAGCCCAACAGACACAGCTGAAATCGAAAGAACAGGACTCGTGCCATCAGCAAACTTCAAAAATCACTTTTGCTCTCAGGCAAATCACATCCCTTTGGTTGCCCACAAGTTCTTTGCAGTTGTGCAATTTTCCTCAGGAAAACTGATGCACAAAACCACGACCCTGCATAAGCAGGGCTGGGGAGAGCCCTCAGCACTACTGCCCCAAGTAACACAACCAAGATCCCTTCCTCTCCTGACATCAGCTCCCCTGTGCCCTGCAGCGGCGTGCTCTGCCCTGCAGTGTGCTCTAACAACCCCAGCAATGCAAGGCTGCCTGTTGTGCTGGATTATGCTAAAATCCTTCAGGCTCACCAGCCTCAATCCTCAAATCCAGATAGTGAGCCAAAGATTAGGTAGATAAACTGCTAAACTGATCTGGAGTCAACCCCCCCTTTACATGATAAAAGTCCATTCCACTTTCCATAGGGTAGGTTCTCCTTGGACACTGGGTTTTGGGGATTTTGGGGACACCTCCCAAGGATACCCCTCAAGGCTGAGTGAAAGAGATTTGCCCATGAGCATTGGTCTGGGTGAGTTACATCAATTTCTGATAATTGTTTCTTTTTGCTGGTTTTAATGTAATCGCTTTAATATTGCTTTGCTATAGTGGCCTCATACCATAATAATAGTTTTAGCTTTCGCACTGTGTATTAAGTAATTCTGTTTGAGTTCTTTTTGTCTAACCATTTATCATAATAAGTAATTCATTTTTATATCAATAGATCTGATTTGCCATCATTCATCCTGCAGGACAAAGTGACTTAAACCACTGACCAAGTCTGGGTCTAGCCAGGCTCCTCTCGGAGGAGGCGTTTAGAAAGCCAGGGGTTCCTTTCTGCACCTTGTGACTCAACAGGAGCTTCTTTCATAAACTTTGAAGCTCCCACGACACCGACAACAGCCCGACAGCACACACACATCCACTGGACAAATCTGCACAAGAACTAATCCAGGAATTGCCCTTCCCCAGCTCTCCTCCAAACGTTTCTTGGACATCACACACTGCCATGGTGGGGGAATCTGCTCCGTCCCTGTGGAGAGCAGCTTCCCAGGCTGCGTACCAGCTCCTCAAACACCCGCCCACCTTCCAGTGCCTGCACTCCAAACACTGGAAACACAAGTAAACCTGCCTGCGATGCTTCTTGTCAGTGTTTAAAACCAAAATGAAATGGAACAAGCTCATGTTATGCCATGAGGACACTTGCTGCTTTGATTTTTCAAAGGCTTCTCTTCTTTCACTTCATTTCTAGTCTTGTAACTTGGAACTTTCATGTTTCGTGGTGATGAATTTCTTTTAAGGGAATTGGTTACAATTCCCTTTCATCCCCAGTGCAGAACAGTTGTTCGCATACCCTGAAAAATTTGTGCTACCTGCAATGCCTGGGAATCAGAGTGGTTTTAACATGGACATAGACACAGCAGCAATTGCACAAAACACATTGCTATTTGTTTTTTAAAAAGAGGATCCCAATCTCTTCTGAAAAGTTTTTGGTGCTTCAAAATAAAGCGGTTCTCTAGAGAAAACTGATTGAAGTCAAAGTGAATAGCATTTTCTTGTTCCAGAAAAAAAATTACATGTACTTTCCCTATTTCAACGAGTAGAGGTGAGGCAAGAGAAAACAAAACTAAAGGAAACCTTGCGCCTGAAAAATACCATCTGTTTTTCTGAGCTCAGAAAAAAAATAAACATTCTCAGCCCTCTTTTAACTCCTTAAAATGAGAGCTGAGATTGTAAAGGTGTGACAGCTGAAAGGTGGGGAGGCTACAGAGGTCAGGAACCCAAGGGATGGCTGTAATTATTTAAGATTACAGAGAGATTTGTGTCCTGGTCCCTTCAATCTCAGGAGCCTTTCTGAGAGCTGGTCCACAACATCCACCAGTGGAAGCTCTTTATTTCTTGAGACATGCCAGTGAAGACAAAGACAGCTTCAGGGAATGATGTGCAAGAATTCTGACACATTTCAGCTCATGTGCAAGTTTGGCTGACTAAACCTGTGGTCTTTCTGAGCAGAAAATGGGACTTGTTCTTTCCTGCCCCAAGCAAATTAGGATATCAAATAATCACTCTTACTGAAGCAGAATGAACAATTGGGCTCCAAGATTTTTTTTTTTTTTTAACAAGGTGACAGACCTCTTGGTCCCATGCATTTTCCTCTGTCTCAGTGGCCTGTGCCAGCTATTGCACCGTGCATCAAAAAAACCACTCCCCATCAGGGACTTGAGCATGGGCTTCTCTCTTGGGGAGCCAGTGCTGTAACCATTGGCGCTTTTCTGCCAGCTGCTCTACTAGAAAAGGAAACAATCCTGAGAACAATCCAAAAGGAAACAATCCTGAGAACCTTCGCACAGTCCTTCCCATGTTGGAGTGGTGAGCGCAGTCATTTTGGCTGAAACACCCTCCTACAGTTCCAACCCACCAGTAAAGAAAACAGAGATGATAAAGACCGTCACAGCTTCAGATGGGTGCAATTCTAAGTGGCCACAAGTGTCCTGTAGCCCACGCTGTGCTCTCTGAGGCAGCCCAGCCCATTCCAGCTCAGATCAGCACCTTTCCCTGCACCGCATCCCCAGCCTGGCACAGCGCGTCTGCTCCAGCCAGAGGCAGATTGTACCCGTGCCCTCCCTGTCACCTCCAGCACAAACCCCGGGCCCAGGGAGGCACCTGGAGACTGGGAGAACTGTACAGAGGTAGCTGTGAGCTGATATTCCCCAGGAAGCAGTTCCTGCCAGCTCCCCTAGGCCCTCCTGTTTCTCAATAAACCACAGAAACCTTATGGTGAAGTAAAAGCTGTCAAGTTTGTTTAGTTCCGATAGTCACCCAACATTTCAGCTTTCTTATTTCAAGTGGATGAAAAGCTAACACCAAAAATGTGCTACGACACGAGCACAGGCAAAGGAGTAAAATATTTAGAGGCACAAGTGAAGACTGTCTCTCACTATTTGAAGGGTACTCTGACTTGTGATGATTGCTTCCTCACAGTGCTGAAATTAATTCTCCCCCTTTGTTAGGATTAGCTGGAAAACCAAACTCAACTTGTGTCAGCTCTCAAAGAGGAGAAGAAAGGGCACAAATCAGAAACTTTTATATTTTATGATCTTATAATCTCTTCTACTTACTGCCCCACATCACAAAGACCACTTCAGTTTTGGTTTTTTTTCTTTGCAAGAAGCCAAATACAATTTAAACTGAAGACTTAGGTCCTTTTTAAAAAGTCCTGACTTGGCTGATTCCAGTACCAGAAAATCTGTAGCAATCCATGTAACTGCTACACAAGTTAATGAATTTCAGTTTATACCTTTTCTTAATTTTTAATTAGGCCACCTCAATTTCACGTTAACCAATTTTTTTATTCTTTTCTCCAGCTAAGTGAGAAATCCTTGGGCTATGGACTATCTTTTCCCTTTTTTGTTATACTCATTTGAAAGACAAGATACAGAAAGTGAAAAACTATAGAATAATTCCTATTTTAAGGCACATACAGGCTGTATTTCATAAATAAGGCTGTTCTATAGCCCTGTTGGATTTTTCTATATATTTTTTAAAACATGACAACCAGAACAAGGAACAAAACAAGACTTTTCTTCATACAAAATTCAGCATACTAAAGAGAAGTTAAATAAAGATGCGAACATGACAGACGCTGCATCTCACTGTAATCTCTTAAATGAAGAAGGGGATGTCAATCACTTTAATCTTAGAGCATCTTTCCTACACATCTGAATTCACATCAGCTTTGCTGACCATTTCATACAGAAACAAATTCCATTACAAGTCACACAACGCCACCAGTGTCATCTATACCCACAAAATATTTATGCCTTTAGAAAAGCAAATTCCTGCCTTGCTTGAATGCAACAGTGTTATCACCATCATGGAAGTCTGTTGCGAAAAGGAGCACCGGGCTTGCCAGGGAGGAAGAGGAGTCATATCTGCCACACAATGTAAAGGCAGAGCTTCATCTGTACCCCCAGCATGCAAACATCCTCAATCACCAAAGAACAGCAGCAGCTTTTCAATCTACTGCCTCTCAGTGCCAAGGTGATAAATCAGGGATGCTTCAACAAGACGGGGAAATGTGGAAAAAAGGAGTCTGTAATCTCTGAGAAAAAGTTTGAGAACAAGTTTTAGATGAAATGGATATAATTTATACATATAAGAGCATAAATAAAGCAGGGAAAAAAAAAAAAAGACATTTCCTGCTTGTCTCTATTAACTCAGACCATTTTGTTTTATTTGTTCTCTGTTGGGTTAACCAGCACAAAGGTTAATTACAGCTTCTGGAATTGGTAGCTCCAGCTGGAGAGAAAACATCCTCAATTTTGAAAACAGAAGGTAAAACCAGCAGGGAAAGCAAATGGGCATGAAGAAACCAACAAAGACCACTTAGCAAGCACCTGTAAATCCTCAGTATAATCACATATTCTCCCCTCAATCAATTAATCGAACTCATCTCTGCCATCCATTCTTGCTCTGCACTTTTTTTGTGTAGTGTATTTTGATAGGAGGAGTTCTCACCTTTCCATGCTGCAAGACAGTTCCACACTCACTAAATATCGGGAGGGGGACTGAGGAGAAAAAAAGGAAAAGTAGTGGGAATGAAAGGTCATCTTCAGGAACTAGAAAGGCTGGAATGAGCACGAACCAAACCACTTTGAAAGAACAGCAGGCCTGGGCTGCTGCTGCTCCAAAGCAGGGCCTGTAGAGAAGAGAACATATTCCAAGGGCTGCTCTCAAACAGGTGAGCCCTTGGTCGGTCATACAGCAACTGGCAGGTGCCACCTTACTGAGCCAGAGCAAAGGGGACAAACTTCACAAAGGAGCAGCTCTTTACTGAAAAAAAATTAATTTAAAAGGGGTCAAGTGTTCATTTTTTGCATTGTGACTTTGCGGCCAAAGCAATAAACAGTGAAAAGAAGGATAGCAAGCTATAAAATAAATCCATTTTTTTTAATATTGACAAAAAGCAAGTTTTGCTGCAGTTATACACAAATTTTCAGCACAACTCTATTTATTGGACTGCCATACACTGTAGATCTCTTAAAACTCACTGACCTTCCTTAAAATCCTTAATGAATTCATTACACCCTCTCTGTGCTGCAAGCAAGTTTAGAAGCTTCTGTGTAACAATGAGCGTGCAGCTTGGTTGGAAAAGCACAGCTGTCGGAGAAAAGAACAGAACGTGTCACTGAAGCAATGGAACTCTAAAAATACCCATGCATTTCTTACTATTGTTTCACTGGGAAAACTCTCCGAGTTGAATGCTACTTGTGCCATTTTAATTTTTGTACTTAAGCATTAAAAAAAACAAACAAAAAAAAACCAAAAAACCCCAAAACTAATCCATCCCCAAAAAAGAAAAAAAAAAANCCACCCCCAAAAAAAAAAAAAAAAAAAAAAAAAAAAAATCACCAAAAAACTCAGCACACCCTCCTCCTCACACAGAGAGTGCTTGTGGCTTTTGTTCTTATTTGTTAGGAAGGCTGTTCTTCATGTTTACACAAAATTTACAAAGGGCCCATTTGTAGATAACACAACAGTGACACAACTGGCAGATCATCTGAGAGGACAAAGTAAGATCTTTCTTTGTATCCAACTGCACTAAGACGTGGCGGGGTATAAGGCAACTTTGATCTTGTTTCCACTCCATTTATCTTGGGTAGTTTGTAATTCATATGGGCTTCTGAAGCTGCTTTAATGAAAGGAGGAACTCAGCACACAACAAAGGAAAACATGCGCAACACAGCTGAGACTTGAGCAAAAAGAGAGGAAACCCTGCCACAGAACACCTGCTGCTTTTTTCAGATATTTTCAGTAAAAACCTCAAGACTTATGGTCAGGAATTTAGATAGTTTTTTTTTTATCTCTGTGCTTTCTAAAGAAATGCTCCTCAAGAGATGGTTTGTGGACATGACTGTGCACAACACCAAGCTGTTCCTGGGGGTTGATTACTACAGAAAAATTGGGTTTATCCCATGCCCGCACTCTATCAGCTTTGAAATCCTTTAATGGAACACCAGTTCCCAAGACACAGAGCTGCCTGCCTCACATCAAATGCAAGATGCTGACAGTTTCTCCACACCATAGGTTCAGTTCTACAGAACATGGCAAAGATCCAATACCTAAGCTTAAGCAAGCTGGAAAACACCCACAGAAGCTCCGAGCCTTCAGAGAACAGATCCACCCATCACTTCACTGTACTAATGTTTTGCAGACAGGATAATTCTGCAGGATTTTTAAGATTCTATCATGCAACAGATTCTTCAGTCCCCCAAAAGGGCTACAAAGTCAAGTCAAGGAAACTTTGATGAATCACAAATAAATCATACAAACTGATGCTCACAAAACACTAACAAATGCAAGTTATTCCCATTTCATCACGATTCTGGTCACTAAACCAACATGAGCTTAGAACTTAGTAAGAAGCCATGATTCACACGGCAGCTGCCCCTCTGCAGTATGGACCAGAGAAGCATGGATTCAGAAAACAAATTGCACAGCTGTCACTGAAGCCTGTGGCAAACACCCTTTAGCTTCTGAGTGCCTGTGGTGACACCCTTGAAGTGTTCTTTTCAGAAGACTGGGAAACTCAGGAGTGGGAACTTCAGCTGCAAGCTCTGCCATACAAGAGTTGATCTCATCCCGACCTTCTGAGTTTCATTAAAGCCTGCAAAAAATTGATGGTTTTCAAAATATCAGGAGTAATGTATTTCTTTAATTTCAGGTGACCGGGTTTATAGCATCATTTAACATTTGTCAGAATTAAGTATTCACTCAAGCTGTACATTTGCATTGAAGTTTTCTACCCTAATAATGTATTGCAGGAAGCTTTGTGTATTTAAAAAGAGGCTCCATGGTTTAAAAGTGCAAAACACCCACTCCAACTCCATCCCCCCCCCCAAAAAAAGAATGGCCCTGCACCTGCCTTTCACAAAATTAGTATCTGCACAGTTTTTTGCATGTGATTTAAGACAATGTTTCAGTATTTCAGTTAGAAGAATGTCCCAATATGACACCAACCTTCCCTTTGTTTTAATGAAACCCAAGCACCTGAGTTACAGGGGTCGTTTATTGGACTCCTGTGGTTATTCAGGAAACATGGGAGGAAGTAGGTCTGAGAGAATTTATCTTCACTAGTTGTAATCAGAAAACAAAGCAAGAAAGAAAAATCAAACAAGTTCATCTTCAGCTCTAAAGGAAGAGCTTTTCCTTGGTATGTAACAGCTTAATTTAACAGACAAAGAAATTCAGTTCAAGGCATATTTTGTTTCCTTTGTATTTTAGCGTCAGCTGCTTGAAGGGAAAGATACTTAAGCTCCCTGCTGCATGAATGCTTCTGTAGTATAAATAAGACAACCTCATTGCATTATCAATCACAGTATAAAATATCTGATATTCAAACCCACAGGGCTCACAATTCAGCATTTTAAATTACAGTTCTGCCTCAAAGACTCACAACAAGCTCTTCCACTCTGCTTTTGATGTCTTTCACAGTTGATGAAGGCTGTGGGTGAGATCTCAAAAAAAAAAAAATCCCCTCCTCCCTACTTCTGACAACTTTGCAGAGAAAGCCTGCTTTCATATTCTTGCCTTGCTACAGCTATGTTTCTGCATCCGTAGTTACATGAACATCACTCATTCTTCTTTGAAATAACTTTCACTGTTTAACCAGGAAACAGTTCAGTTTCATGCAAAGGGAAGGGATCAGCTTTCATTTGCTACCACCAGTTTACCAAGTGTGACAAGTCCCTGAGCATTAGACAATTACTTCTCATTTACCACAATGGATAGTTTTAGTTGGGAAGTTTTTTAATTCTCTTCTTTTTACTGTGCCTTGCTGGGAGTTATATTGCAGCAAGAGAAGCATGGTAAGAACAAAGTACCAGGTGAACACACTAATATTCCAGAGAGCAGCATACCTATAGTGGCACTGCATCCATGTATGGAAGCCCTTCTTGCAGCCCACACTGAACAAAAACTGAAGCAGAACACAGCAATACCCAAGGATCAACAATCCTTCTACTTCCTAGGAAAAAGTTCCCAAACGTGGGTGTGTTTGCCCAGTCTGCAAATAACACCATGTTCTTGGCCATCAGAAGCAACCAGTCTTCATTTCAATTACTTTTTACCTCCACTTTAATGCAGTCTCTCACCTTTACCCTGAAGGCGCTGAGTAGCACAAGCTTTCTCAACCCGTATAGCTGAAGTGTTCAAAGTTTGCTTACCGACATAGTTTTGAGATTTCAATTTGCCCCCTCCTCTCATCTATTATCCTTATTCATCATCTTCCCTTTCAGGTGGTGGTGGTAGGGACAGTGGGAGAGAACAAAAAGGAAGAAAAACTCAAGTTGCATGCTTTCTAAATATGCCAAAATGCAAAAAGTTGCTTTAAAATCCTGTCTCTTTGGGATAGACACAATTGAAAGCAACGCTGGAAGAACAGCCCTAGTAAGGTCAGCTTTCTGGCTGTGTTGTAGTCCACCTAATGCTGTAACCACGTGGTCAGACTTCTAAAAGATGTGAATAAAAAGCTTGAGCAACCTTTCAGTTGTTACAACCACAGCTCATGCTGAATGATCCGGCCAGACCCAAGTGCAAAGCTGGCTGTCTGAGGCTGCTTTGCTTTATCAGTCTATCCTCTGTTAAAGCTAAATCTCGTTTCCTGCTCTGCCTCTTAATTTCGCTCTGTGTAAAGATATTATTTAGCTCAGTGGTTCCATTATTCATCCTGCAGATCCTGTACAGAGAGCTACTGCATACTGCAGTGAATTTCTCACACACACACACGAGGGAGAGGTGAACTCCAGGAACTGTACTGCAGAGTGATATGCTGGGAATGGTTTGGAGGCTGCAGGTTATTCACGTGGCTGTAGAACATGTAGAAATTGTTTTGTCTGTTACTGTGGCAAACACCAAAATATTCAAGACAGCTGGTAGAAAAGAGCTAGGAAACAAAGAATGAAGAAGAACAGGAAAGCTTACAGATGAGTTATAATATTTGATACAGCAAGAACCCTCCCTTTAGCAACAGAAAGCTGAGAAACAAGAAAAGTAAGAGATCTGCTGAAGACTTAAGTAGTGGAGATGGAAAAAAGAAACTATCTTGATCTTCAGTCCTTAAATATAAGGGGGCTGGAACTACATCCTTTTGATGCTTACTTTTTAAACTGCATGAACCCTTGACCTCAAAGAATTAATTTACTTACAAGAGAACGACATGATGCATAGCTGGAGGGGAGGGTTTTCTGGCTGGGATTCTATCAAAGAGGAGAAAGTAGCAGGGATGGATGGATATTCATAATATATCCCCTTTTTCTCCTCTTTGTAGAGCTGCATTAAACTGAAAGAGCTGACAAACATTTATTTCATCACTAAACATTAGAAGCACTTGTTTTATTATTTCATAGCTTTTCATGTTGTCAGCATTTTGACTGGCAGCTTCTATGCATTTTATTGTTGTCACTGTATAAACAACACACATGGATTGATTTTATATACAGCATCCATCTTCCCTCATTGAATCCTACAGCTGTTGTTGTACTATGGCATCATTCCCTAACTTTCAAAAATAAAATATTTAATACATTTATTCCTTTGTTTATATCACAACATTTACAGACAAAATGTGTCAATAAATTCCATTTTTTCCCAATGCCAATATGCAGCAACAACAAGCAAACACTGGGTTTGTACCCGGATGCCCTTACTCAGAAGGCAACAGCTGGCAAATGTAGAATTCCATAAAAGTTTTGCTGAAGTCTTAGTATACAAAGACAAGACCCATCCTCTCTCCTCCTCTCCAGCTGGAAAGCACTGTTCCATCTATGCATGTGAGAAGGATGCGTGTGAAAAGGACGGCGTGGAGGAGAGAAGCTCCCTCCGGGGATATGGAAACACAGCACCTGGAGAACAGCATCCCACACGTGCCTAGGGACCTGGCACAGTCCTAGGGACGTGATGCTTCCCAAGCCTGTGGTAGAAAAGGGTCTTACAGGAAATTCCCACATCATTGGGTGAACCTGTGACCCAGTATTCTTTCAAAATCCTACAAGACCATGAGTTATGGGGTATCCTGGTCAAACACGCACAGGTGGCCACTGCAGGGCTTCTGCTGAGGCCAGAGTTTGTCTTCAGGACTCAGAAGGCAGCAGACAACCTAGACAAGAAACAGCAGTGTGCTTGGGAATACAGACGGCATTGGAGCCAGGAGCATTGTCCAGCGCCTGCAATTCCAAAATGCTTAACTCTTGCAGCTGCAATTACCGTAGAGACACAGAGGTAGAAATTAAACACAATTCAGCTGCCTAGTTTCAGTAATAGAATAGCACCTTGCTTTCAGAAACAGCGGGGCTACAGAAATAAGTCCTACACACAACAGCCCATTATGTCAGATGCACAGCAGGAGCAACGAGCTTCACGTCAAACCTGCAATAACGCACCATCAACTCCTTAGAATTCACAGCAAAAAGGGAGAGGACAAAGAGCCCTATGCTCAGCTTGGAAAGACAAGATAATGGAACAATACAAAAAGGAATTATTGTGTCATAACTTCATCCTCAACGGAGTTGCTTAGCCACTTACAAGCATTAAAGGGAGGCACAAAAATAATGAGAATGTGATAAGAGGAGCAATACCACCCACAAAAATAAATAAATAAATAAAAAGTAAAGAAAAAACCAAAACCAAGCAAAATTATATTTTTAATAAAACGCAGTGTATTTACAACCATAAAAAGAGCCATCCAAATTAAATTTATTAGGAAATTCTTTGATTCATTCAGTATTACTGGCAATATCACCCAGTATATTCAACAATATTTATGCTAAAGGAAAGCTATATAAGTAATGTGACAATTATGTTTACTTGTTAATTTTTATTGGTTTGGTGAAAGAAGTGTTTCAAATAGTCTGTTTTCCATTTTTGGCATGTCTCTATTGCTTCATTATGTGATTTTATGGTTTCCATTAATGAATCAAAATAAAATTTAAGCAATATTATAAATGTAGCAAGCAACCATCTGCTTTGCCTTAATTACCAAAAAGCTTACTGCATCTGTGTAAGCTTCTTTTGAATACCAGCATTTCCATTTCTCTGTGAAAGAAAACTACTATGAAAAAACAGGTCAGATGAGGCAATTCTGTTCAATAATACAAGGCATGGATGAAGTCCAACTGTCTTTTTCTCATGATAAAAAAAATGCAAGAAAACAAGAAACTGTACTATACAAGTACAGTGCAGGATTAGTGCTTCAAAGTAACCGTGATAGCAAGTTTTACATAGTGCCATGTTCAGATGAATTTCACCAAATGCCCTCAAATTACAAGCTGCAGGTCAGTGACTATATGACTATAGATTCATG
>VZRN01003041.1:423256-454283 GCA_013397935.1 Dasyornis broadbenti | reverse complement strand
AAAAAACAAAAAAAAAAAAAAAACAACAACCAAAAAAAAAAAAAAAAACCACCACCAAAACCAGCCAACCTTTCCTGACTAGTTCAACCCAGCAGACTGCTTAGGACACTTTACAAGTCTCTGTGCATGTCTCCTGGAGCGATCCATCATGTTACATTGTATTCCATATCTATCTGAGCCAAAAAAATTGTTCCTCTCTCATTCAGACCCTGAAGTGGGGACCTTGTGTGGGAGGGATGTTACCATGAGCATTTTTAAAATCACCCCATCCAGATGGCTTTCCTCTTTTTGCCGTGTGTTGTTTGCTTCACAGGCTGTTTGGTCTTTGCTCAGGCAAAGGTTCTTCTTTTCTTCCCTTTTAGGGTCCTCTTGTATTTTTGGGGGATTTTTCCTTGCTTCAGAGAAGCTGCAGGGAGCAGGATTGAGCTGTCGCGGGGCAAGTTCCATGGGTGCCTTCAGGCCAGCGCAGAAAAGAGAAGGCGGGAACAGAGTGCTCTGTCTTTGGTGCCGGCTTTGCGTTTGCACCTGTAGCCATTCACAGAAACTGTGTTTCATATTTAGAAACTGTTTCAAAGTGAACTTTGCAAGCCCTGCTAGCAGCACAGAAAAGCGAGCCAGGTCCTGGGGATAGGACACCACGTGTCAGCGCCAACAGTCCAGTCCCATCCCGTGTTCCTGTGGGGTTGAAATTTCGCACTTTGGTACCCAGCAGTTATTTACTTCCCACCACCACCTGTTGGCATTCTGTTTGCTAACAAACTGCTAATTTTTTCACTTAAATCTACTTGTGTCTTGCTCCTTATTGGTGGAAAGGGTTTGGTTGGAATCAAGGGGGACGTTGCTCGTTTCAGAGTGCCCACCTCTTTAAATTGTCTCAAACCAAGACGTGCAAACTCTCTTGCTTTCCATTTGGAAGACAGTATTCCCAGGATACACACTAACAAGGAAATACTGTTGCACAGATGCATCTTCCAAGGAAGGGAAGAAAAAATAAGTTAGAGTAGAGCTTTTTGGTGTTACTGTAGGGAATGGATTTGCAGGGCAAAGACTAAGGTTTTGAATATTTAGTCTCCTTGGAGTTCTAACTACAAACTGAAGCCAGGCACAAACCAATCTTCATCTTAAAAGTGGAGAAATTGCATCTCCTGCTGTTTGCCAATGTGGAATTTCCACCTAGACCATAAAGAGGGATGCCTGTTCCATTCCCTGTGGACATTATTTAGTCCAGTGGCCATGAGACACGTGTTGTTCAGCTCATTTCCTGCCTCTGCTGACAAGTCTTGCCAGCACAGAAAAAAAAAAAATGTGTTTGTGCACAACTAAAGGGGTATTCTGCCCACCCACGGGACCTCTGTAAATCAGACTGCAAGGCTGTGTAAAGAAGCCTGCTGTGTTACCATCCATGGCAGGTGACAAGAGAAGAATTTGACACCAGTAATACTCAGCTGGTACCTTGCTGAACTGCCACGGAATTCACTTAGAACCAGGAACATTAAATTCTGCCATGCTCCAGCTTCATTATTCAGTACACTGCTAAGCATTCTGCATCAGGCAAAGCTTCTAGATTGATTTAAGATACAGCCACAAGCAATAATCAAGTTATGAGGGTGTAAAACATGGAGAATGACAGCAATGCCTTCACTGAGAGGAAAAATAATTACAACCTCAAGGCCAAACTGAGGTGGAAAGTGCCAGTTTAAGTTCATCCAACCAGCCTTGAGGCACGGAGTCACATAACTCTCAATATTTACCTCAAAAGCCTGTACCCCTCATCAAGATGAAAGAATGTTTAATTACCATCAGTTAGTTTTCATTACATGCAAATATTATGCTAATCTTCTTTAAATCATCTGGAATTCACTTGTATCACTAAGTAGCCCTAAGAGCTCTTAAATCAAGGAGAAGCAAGCTCTCTTGTAAGAGAGCAACCAAACTCAAAGTCCTACAGCAGAGAAATACACTTTCTTTACAAAGACAAAACCCAAATGTTTTGAGTCACCTCCCTCTTTACTGTCAATCTTTCCCCCAGCCCCACAGTATAATAAGCCCCTTATGATTAGCGATTTGCCAGTAGTCATAGACAAGAAGAAAATTTTTTATCTGATGAACAGAAAACAAAAGCTATGTTTGATTTTCCCTAAAATCCAGCTGAATACTTTGGAATAATCCTAGAAAGATCATGATTTCACTGTACTACACAGTAGCTCAATTTCAGACTTAGAGTGGTAAAATTAAGACACCAAGTCTGGATTGTCAGATAAGGAAGTCTGATTTGAAATACATTTCTTTAAAGAATGTTCTTTTTGATTTCACAATGTCTTATCAAAGTACACATATATTGTGAGAATAGTCATGCATCCCAAATTAAGTATTTAGCTGCAAGAAATGAATGCTAGGATCCACAGAGCAGCTTTTCCTTCTTCCCTTCCGATAAATCAACACAGGTGGCTGAGATGCAATTGAAAACTTACTATATATATTACAAAACTTACTATCTAGGAAAAAAACCTAAATCCTCATGTACTGAAGAAGAAATTTCTCTAAGGGAGAAAGACTTTTATCAGCCGATGCTCTTCTAACCGTTTGAGTTACAGCTATTGTTGCTATACGCCGTTCCCAATGAAAACAGACAACTGCTTTACAAAAACCCTCAGAAAAAGCCAGGCTTAAAACTGCTAGCACACAAAGACTGCCATCACCTCTCCTGCGATACCTGGTTCTCACTAGTTCCAGTCACAGGCTGCAAAAATGGAATTCAGTTCCCTACCTTTTCCATTCACAAGACTTGAGGAACATTTCAAGGGAACTTCTGGGAGATGAAAGACATGGAATAAGCATATTCAGTCATTATGGAAAAAGCGGCAAGATAAAGGAGGAGAGGGAGGATGGCAACAGGAAGACTGAGTCTCCAACATCAGCCTGTGGGGAGGAGAACAACGAAAGAAGCCCAACTTTTATTCTTCCTTCTAAGTTGTCAGGAAGTAGAAATGAATGAACTCACTATACAGGCTTGAAGACAATAATGTGTCGTTCAGTGCACAGCAGAGGAGTGCAGTCTGGAGCTCCCTCAAAGTCTCATTAGCCCACAAATCCTCGCAGGAAGGTCTGAGCAGAACGGTATCGCAACTAGAGCTGCTGCTTCTTCACGGAATCTGTCAGATGAACACTGTTAGCTGTTTCAGCCGCAGTTTAAGAAGGTATAAGGGAAAAGAAGCTGTACCATGCAAGCAGAGCCATCAAGCTAAGGCCATCTGTCCTGGTGTGATGACACGTGTTCAGACAGCCTCGGTCAAGTGAAACCTGGAGCAAACTAAAAATATTCATAACCCAAGTACTATTCTCAGTCAGCCTGAAAAGTGTACAAGTTAGTAGCATGCAGTAGTGGCAGCGTGCCCAAGCAGGAGGGACAAGGTTATGGTCCCCAAGTGCTTGCCAACATCTGGCAGAGATGCTGAGGGAACACATGCTACCCATTACTCCAGCAGACAGAGGGTATAGCAGAGAGCATCCTGCTCCCGGGACTATCAAGCACGCGCACAAAGCTCTTATGATCAAGGCTGTCAAGGCAGAGGGGGCAAAGCACTTCTTCCTAACACCTCTCTTTAGCTGCTGTGTTTAAATGCATTCCAACTGATTGCAGACTACAGTAGCATTTGAAATATCACTTCTTTTTTTTACTACACACCTTACTATGCCTATTTTTTTCCTACATGCGTAAGAATCTCGATCAGATAAAATGCAGAACATTAACTACAGCATTAACAGCCAAATCCAGCACGCGTCTGTTCCTCTGACATCCTTTTGTGACTGAATTTATTGAGAAATTATGATGATTTGTTAGAATCAATTCCAGGACTTGAACATAAGGAAATAAGCTCGTAACAGCTGAGCAAAGGAATTCCCTTCTCAGCTACCTCTGCTGCTACTTCCAGCAGCTATCACTCCCAGGAATGCTGATGGAAGGCGCACTGATGTTTGGCACAGATCCACCACCACCTCCTGCATTGGATCAGAAAAAATAAAGAGAATCAAATTTACAGAGACACAGATGCCTAAGCACCTGACCCTCACAGATGCACAGGCTACAAATCCATACCTAAGAATACAGATATATTACAACTACACATGGGACACAAACCAGAGTTAACAAGAGCTCCAATTCTCCCGAGACATGCAGGGATCAAAGCCTTGGCTTGGTTCTACACCCCACAGTTTAGAAGTATCTTCACTGTTGACTGAAAAGAAAAAAGTAACCATAAAGATGCATTTTATAGCATTTTAGTTTCCAAGAACACTCAATGCTTGAACAGAGTACATTTCATTAACAATTTCCAGGCATCTGACAGAAAGAATCCTTGCTAAAATTAGAGCTGCCAAATGGCAACATCGAAGGACTCTGCGATAGGGAGGAGAATGTAAATGGGGGAGGCAGGAAAGAAGGCAGTAAAGAACAGATATTAAAATTGACCAAAATTTGAAATAAAGGAAGCCTCACACAGGCACAAAGTCCTGGTGGATAATGATTTTTTTCCCCCTTGTAATTACTGCTTGGCAACCGCCAGTCACGTATGCAGTCCCTGGTTTAGCAGGTGCTGTTTCAGTTTTCAATAGTGTTACTTTAAAAGCCAATATATACCATACACAGGAAAACAGCTGTTTCTTCACATAGTCTCTTTCCCTCAGGATTTCAATTCTGCATTAGCTACACCAAAAGTCTTTATTCCATCACTGCAGGTACTCTGTAACCATCATTTTCCACATTCTACTGTTCTTGTCAGTTAACAGCCCACACCTTCCTTATATTAAATTACCTGGACAAAATAAAAAAGGATCTAAAGAGCTCTATGCAGCAATGAATGGAAAGTACAAGTCTCAGGAAACTGCTGGAACAGCTACAGCCCTCAGAGCTTGCAGAAACTTCAGCCACATCTGAAGATTCAAGCTGAAAATAAAGCATATTTAAATCTCTTTAGCTGCCTCCCCGATTATTCACGAACTATCTGGCCTCAGATCTGTTTACCGTGGTTAAAAAAAAAAGCACACTAAGATAAAGCTCCTCAAAGTCCATACTGATCCCCTGCTTTCATGTGTCTCGGTTCTGAAAGCTCGACTTTCCTGACTGTGATCCACCAGCTACTTTCAGAACTGCTTCTGCCTATGTCACAAAGATAAGAAAGTTTCTAAAAGAGCATTGTTGTTGTGTTATTGAGCGCAACAATTAATAACTATTTGCTGTCAGACTCTTTAAGTCAGTTATTTTGCCAGAGCTGCTTTACATTCCATATCTTCCTGCATGCTAATTTGGAACATAATTCTTTTCGGCTGTATCTCATTACTGCACAAAATAAGGAGTTCACTACTCCATCACAATTGCTGAAGTTCATCCTCCCCTTCTATTATCTTCAGTGACAAACTGACTGAGAACTTAAATTTTGCCGGCTTTTATTGTGCCAACAGTACAACAAGGAAGTCAAGAATGGGCCTTTAAAGAGTCCTGAGAGACCACAAGAACCACAACTCCCTGAAGTTTTAGAGAGCTCATCTATTTCTTTTAGACTCCTTGAAAAATTCTCATCAATACCCTTGTTTTAACATGCACTCAGTCACTTTACTTAAAGTTGCAATTCACCACTGGATTTTGATTTACAGCAGTTTGAGTTATGCTTATGACATATGTGCTTTAAATGCAAAGAAGGTTATGTAAAAATAAAAAATGTTGTTTATATTATATACACAAAAAGGTATAGTGATATTGGAGGATCTATTTTTCCCTAAAGTTCAGCAACATGCTCAACAACCTGCTTTTACTTTCTGCAGGTGTTTTTTTTTTTTTTTAGTTAAGGAATCTTTTTAGAAACCCACAGGTTTGTTCCTATAATGCTTGCAAGAAACAGGTTACTGATGAAGGTGTCTTTCAGAGAAAATCAAGAAAAGCATCGCCTTTCTCAGGATGTGCCAGGGCCACCATCGGGCAGGGGCTGCTCCACATTCTGCTCCAGCCCCCAGCAGGAGAAGCCCCAGCCAAGCACAGCGATCCGCCTCCCTCCTCCTCCCTGGCTGTGCCACCCCTCACCATGTTCTGTGTGCCAGTTCACCAGGAGAATGCGACATTTCCACTATTCCAAAGCATTAGAACAAAGTAATTAAGTCCATGAGAGTTACTTGCCTCCGTAAAATTTCACTTTAATAACTTAGAAAGATACTCAAAATTGTGACAGCTCCCTCTCTAAATTACAAGGTTTCACATGGAAATTATGGCAGTTAAAATTGTCCCTTGCATGTCTATTCTTTATTGAAAATAATAGGATCTTGAAATATTTATCAAAACATCAAAGGAAATCAGAGAAGCAAATAGATTTCTTTAATTTCTGAAAGGCCTGATATACTGCCATACCAAATCTACAAGACATGGGATTTTCTTGGATCTCATGTAGTACCACTCTGTCTTTTAATATGCAGTTCTGGATTTCCTTTTATTACAGTTGTGTGGCTGTTTTTAAAGTCACCTAATACTGCTCTTCACAAGCCAAATTGTCCCAGACTGAGCAGGGAACCTCCTTAACTAAAGAGATTCATACTGCCCAAACCTGTACTCTCCACAAACATTTGATAATAAGCTTTTTAAAAATGAAATTGCATAATTTTTCATTACCATCACCAGCAAGTATACAATAAAGATACTTTTTAGAGATATACCCGACTCATCTGTAACATATCCAATGGGCAATTTTATCCATATATCTGCCATAAATCTAGAGATTTGTTATGGCTCTTTTACCAGTAAGCTCAGAAGAAGGAAAAAATATGGTTTAGGTTTGGGGTTTTTTCCTGATATGGACACTACTGAACCTTGGTCTCATTTGAAGACAGGTTATTTTCTACCTTTACTTAATTAAATTTAAAACTGGAAACAAACACATTTATTTGAGTTTTTCCTCCTTTCAACTAGGAAAAAATCCCATTAATTTGAAGTTGGGAGAAACAAGTCAGGTGCAAAGAAACCACCAAGTGTGATCATTTACAAATACATATGACACTATCACAGCACTAAAGGCACCTGAAATAGTACAGCTCCCACAGCAGTTTCACAAAGACTATTTTCCTCAGTACAGACCCTCCTCTGGATGATTAAGAGCCAAAATCCTGTGAAGTCAGCACAAATCTTATTGGTGCATTCCAGTACCCGGTAAAAATTTTTCATTTTATTCATGCAGCCAGTTAAGAAGCTAAAAGACAGCTTTTCCATTCTAGAATTCAGTCACCTTAGTTTGCTTTTACTCTTAGAATTCAGTTCTTACCTTCTCTATAGTCTGTTCCAGCTTTTTTTATCTCCTTAATTTTGCAGGTCCTCGTCTTCCAACACCCACCTTTTCAAGAGCAGGCTGTTTCCCAGGGATCCAGGAAAATGCTCTCATGGCTTTAAGGCCAGGCCAGAACTGCAAGACTAAACCACTTGAAATATATGCCACATCCCTCATCATTTGCCCTCCACAGAAAGGAGGCTGAGCTAATTAAAGTGAGTGATAATCAGGTGGAGGATAAGCCTACCAGAGGCTCTGGCTAGCACTCCCTTTTCCATGTTTTTCCTCAGTAACGCTGTGGATGAAAGAAAAGTGACCATTGCAAAAGCCCTGAAATACCCTCCCTGAAGCAAAGACAGGCTTCCTGCCGCACAGGGTGTGCTCACAGGGTTGGGGGCAAAAAAACCCACCGAAATATCTGAGATAATTGCATATGAATGATCCTCATTTGATATTGAATTGCCTGTATCACCTCATGAAAGAACTATTACCACCTGCTGGAAAACCTGGGACAAGCTAGGGTACTAGATTTTAGTCCAGGTATGAAGCATCTCTTATCAACCATTTATCTACCAAGGGAAAGGGGAAAAAGCAGAGACTTTGCTGATGAGAGAGCCAGCAATGGTCAGGGAAACACCTCGGTAATGCTGGTGCTCACATGTGTTGATAGGAGGAAGGGCTGCTTGATATGTGTGGGCCACAGAAACCTCACACTGAAAGCAGTTTGCATCCCCTCCACTTCATCAGGACTTCACTTGTTCTGCAAATAACCGTCTCAAGCACTCACGGGATGAGAAACCACATCATTCTGAGCCTCAGGCGAGAGACCAGTTAGTCTCTGAGTTCATGCTATCCAGTGCTGGACTCTCTAAAGTTTACATGTTCATGGGCTTCCTTTTCAGCACACATAAAGGGCTTAAAACTAAAAAGCAAACTTTCCAAATGACACAATATCAGCCAAAAACAAACAGAGCTCTTTAGGTTATCAGAAGCTCCAAGAACAAGTGAAAACAGTATTTTGGGAGTTGTCAACACTTCGCTGCAGAGCTGAATAATTGCAAATAGGTGCGAAAGGGAAGAAAGTATTCCCAGGTGAGAGAAGGTAGTAAGAGGAAAGAGTCAGCACCTTCAGACAAGGGCAAGAAAATACTTATCACTGTCATCTAACTAGGTCTCAGGGGAAATCAGTAATAAATTCCACATAACAGTGCAAGCTGGAGGCGCAAAGAAGTGATTTGGTAGGGTGATGGCAAATCAGAGTATTCATACTTCCCAGCTGGTGACATACTCACCCACTAAAAAGCCATGTATTTGAGTAGAGCTTTTTTCTGTCCTATTGTGTATTTCCCACTGGGAAACTGCTGTGCATGTGCAGATTGATGGCCACAGAGACCTTCTGTGTTCTGAGCAGCTAAGACGCCATTAAATATTGCTGGACCCTGCAGTGTATTTCTACTTTAAACATACAATATTCCCCTTGGAGTTCATCCAAAATGCTTTCACATCTCTGTTCAATATGGCAATCCCTCAGCTATGACTAGGGCCTGTTCACCGGTATTTTTGTCCTGCCAAGACAACATCATTTTCCTTCTGCAGTACATCTATAGAGATGTTTTTTCTTCATCTACATACTTTTCTGTTGCAGAATTATGCCTTTGCTGTGATTCGTCTAAGGGTCAGCACACTAACATGACCTGCTATAGGGGTTTAGGGATTTAAGAAGTTTGCAGTGACCTTGCTGCTCTCTTGTTTTGCTGGAGAAGGAACCAGGTGATCACAGGGAAGCCCTGTCCTACAAGATACTGACTTCTCTGCACTTTCTGAACTTAGAAGAAACATTTCTCTACATGGTATGAGAACTCATCCCCTAATGACTTGATAGTACAGTGGCCTCAGTGCATTGTATTACACTATATAAATACAATGGAACACGCTACACAATCACACTCACCTGTATTTAGGGCTCTCCTTAAATATCAAAGCAGTATTACCAATGTCAGTATTTTCAGTACAGACAGACTTGGGTGAAATGTTCACACTTGTGAGAAGGGCAAGATTGAAAAAGCCGGACCAGTCAAGTGGAAACAAGGATAGAAAAGGGGAAATTAGGGCATGGAAGCAACGGAGGGAAAAAACCCCAAACCAGGCCAGAGTATATCAGGTATGATCTCAAACAAGTGATGGCAGTGGGAGCTGGAAGAAAGGCCAGGAGGGAGATGCAGAAGGTTGAAAGTGAGATGAGAGGCAGATGCACTTGGACAGTGGAGACTGCATGTAAAGATCTAGAGAGGAAAGGAGCTATGAACTGTCTTTGGAGTAGCTGTGAGAAAAAATCAGAGCTCAGGAGAAATGGAAAGAGCACTAGGAGACATCACTTATATCTGGGTGTATTCAGGTGAAAAAGATAAGGGCACTTTATGAGATTTCATTGTTTGAATTTCTCAAGGTCCTACAATGTCAATGCATTCCCTTCTTGCTATGAACTTGACATAATTCCTGTCTGTGAAGGCTGTGCTACCCAGTCAGTGTGTTACAGTAAAATAAATGCTCATTTCTGCAGCTTTACATGCCAAAAGGAAACTACAGCCTCAATCCCCAGAAAGGCAGTGGAACTCGAAACAAGTCACCAGTTCATGCTGTGTGATTTGCAGGAGAAGCACCATCTGACAGACAGACTTCATCAAAGGTTGGGCACCAAGTCTCTCGTGACAGAAGTTCCTCTTTATAACATGAAGAAATACAGGGCCATGACTGCAGCATGGGGTTTTCCACCGAGAAATTAAGTAAATGTAATAAAGTATTTCTTTAGGAAGCCTGCCTGAGAAATCGTGTGTATATTTAACTCAGTGGAGAAAGCGTTTAGAAGTACTTCAGCCTTGTAAAGATATTGCCCCTCGGTGTAAGCAAGGTCAGCAAGAGCCTGAGTTATCCACCGTATAACAACCCATCCGCCTTTATAAAGCTGACAGCAGCATGGTTTTGTTCTCCTCCTGAGAGCGCAGGAGATGGGCGAGGATTTAACATGCAGTCAATTTTATTAGTTCCTGGAAGGAAGGATGGTAGTGCTGTAACTCCCTTTTGTAGAAATGTTTGAAATGCTCAGTGGCTCCAAATGGCTTTGTTAGTCACACCATCCCTGCAGGGTATGAAAGGGCACATTCTTCCCATTTACTTCCACACAGTACAATAGCATTTGTTTTCCAGCTCTTCAGGGTTACAACCTGTGTGTAACCCGTTGAAGAACATTTTTGTCAATCGCCTTTTGATGTGTTTCCTGCTGACTTTTAACCTTTAATTATTAAATATGCATATTATAAAAGGTTGTTCATGCCAGTCCTTTAGCAATTTTTCTTGAAGAAGAACGAGCTTATAAAATGTAAAATCCCCTAAGAAAAAATAAAGGTTATTATTTGAGCTCACCAGCACCACTTGTACAAGAAAAATGCTACAGATAATGCAACATATGCAAGTGCACTTTATAAGGAAAGCTGCTTATCATATAAGCAGTGTGTGCACGTGTTCCTGCATATCTTATGTAGATATGTCCCATCTCACAATGGGATTATTCCATGTTTTAAAATGCACAGAAAATACATTTGCAAATGGGTTGCCATTTCTCGATGTAAATAAATTTATCTGCACTCAAAGTGCCCTCAATTCCTTTTTTTTGGGGGGGAAGACAGTAGGGGGGAGGAGAAGGATAATAGCAAAGAAATTACTGAGATTCTCCAGTAACTTTTATTTGTGGCACGTTTTGAGATTTTTATACAGAAGACGTCTAAAAGAAACAGCCCCATATTCCCTGTTAAAGTTAATGGTTATTTCAGAGCAAATCCATTGCCACAAACTTGACTATTTACTCCCAATTATACAACAGTAAGAATAGTAGGAGACATAAAATACTCCATAATTTTCTCCAGGTGAGCAAAATTGAATTATCCTGGAACGAACATTGGTAAATATACATTCACCCCCAATACTGTAAATGACTTTAAGAGGCTCTACTTCGCCAAAGCCTTTTCCTCAACACTTTATTGCAGTGTGACTCCTTCAGCATGTTTAGTGGCAGGCAGCCTTGGCCCCTTGACCTTGCACTTGCATTCCCAGCAGCACGTCCTTAGCAGTGCTGGAACAGTGCTTGCCATTTCCTTTTAGTGCATGCATAGACATGAAGCACTTCATGCAGGATAGCATGTTTTAGCAGTCTTATAGGGCTGAGCAAGTCAGCCAAGCTAAGCAGCTTCAGCTTCATTAAAGTCATTTTGGAGCCACCATGAGGTTGCCAGAAATAGAGGTAAATGGATAACAGAAATGCATTCCGTAATGGGATTAAATGAACTGTGGGCCAACAAACACTTGCTGGATTAAGAAATTTGGTTCTTGCAAGGCCAGCAGATAGTTTGGGGCTGAAAGTAAATGCTGACTTGCAAATGTTGTCCTGGCAGCAGGCAGAGGCAGACAGGACAGCACTGCTGAGGGAACTGCTGATGCAGGAGCCAGCGCTCAGCAGGGCAGCTGCAAGGGCACATCTCCCGCCATGCAGGGGCCCAGCCTGTGCAACAGGAGCTGCTGGAGGCACTGGCCAGCCAGCTCACAGAGGGCAAAAACATTACTTCCTCCCTCACAGTCTTTTACATGATCTCTTACATTTACCAGAATCCAAGGCAAACATTTAAAATTTTCCCATCCAGGCACTTAAAATTCAAGAGTGATCCCAGAACAGCGCATTACGGAGCACAAAGATGAGGAGTTACTCAGTATTTTTCAGCCTAGCAGAAGGTGGTGTGAGCTTCGCTGTGGTACCCATGTCCCCAGTAGGAGGGATGCAGGGTGAGAGTACACCAACAATACACCTTGCTGACAATGTGTGCTTTCTGCTGGAAGGTGGGAATTGTCTTCTCACCAGGGGGTTCTGAGGGAGAAGGGAAAGTGGACAGAAAATGCCCATACACAGGTACAATATCCAAGAAATTACATATCCAAGACAATGCCAAGAAAGTCATACTGAGAAGTACCTCATACTTGTTCCTTTGGTTGGTATCATTCTAAACCTGACTTCTGCAATTTCATGTCTCTGTCAGTCAATCTACCCTTTGTTCCTACAGATTACTTTTTAGTCTCTATATTAACTCACTCCGCTTGCATGCTTTTCCACAGCATACAATCCATGTCTTAATAGCAAGGTGGTACAAAACATAAAACTTCTTGCACAATACGAGCAAGAACAGTATCCCTCTCCACTCCAACAAAGTCAGGATAGCAGAAATTCCCAACAGACTGTAAAAATTACACCTCAGATTTATTAAATGACTCCTACATCATTACTCCTGCCCTTAACACCCCAGTCAAGTCAATGAGACCTGAAGACACAGCAGTTTGCAGAAACAGGTTTTGTAAGATGCAGAATAGACCTGCTCAGAGTGGAAAATGTCAGCACAGGTTTTATTGTAGATTCAGTGACTTAACAGGCTTAAAAGCAAAGTGGGTCAATGAGGAAAGGTTGTGTCCAACTGGACTATGCTCCTTTTCTGGAGGTCTGGATCACAGGCAAAGGCTTGCTGCTCTGACCTGCCCACAGCCAGCTAAGCAGAGTAGAAATTTGACAGAAGTGAGGTACAAAGCCTTCATTCCCTGTTCCACACAGAGATTGCAGGTGACTCCTGACCCTCATCTAAAACCACAGGGGCAAATCAGATCAGGGTCTTTTCCTCTCCATAAGCTTGGCAATGTAAGCTGTTTTATCCCATCCTCTTGCTTAAAACCTGTAATGAATCTCCTGACAAACTCATTCATCTGTGTTCAACCCTTTGAAGTTTCAATAAAATACTTTATTTGCCTTCTTGAATGATTTAACTATTTTTTCAGTGATAATAAATGACAGGGAAGAAGCAGGTAAACAAACAGAAATACACAAGCATTTTCACAATTAATTTTTGGGGAAAAAATGTAACCATGTCAGTTTGTAGAGAGCCAAAAATAAAAGAGCAATTACACTTAACATTAATGCAACCTTTACTGTAGAAAAACTAATCCCCAAAATGGCTATGGATTGGCCTAAGATTGAGTCCAGCCATTAACCCACCACTGGCGTCTTGCAAGAGATATCAGTTTTTGTTGAGAATTCACACAGTAGGGAAACAAACAGGAGAGGAAACATTTTTCAGCTCCTCATGTCATAAAATGAGGCTTTTTCCTGACTTACTGTTAATATCAGTGACGGTAGTTATCAGCCGCAGAGTTCACGTAACATTATCTCTGCAAAATTAACATTTTCAAAATAGAAATATCTCTGCGACATAATTTCCCATTGTGACGCTAAGCCTGTCATAAACAAAAAGTAAAAAAAAGTTCTCCTCAATGATTTTATCTGCCATATTAAAAAACAGATGCTCATAGGATGCAACGAAAGCTATTTAAATCCATCCAAATATACAGTACTTCAGCTAGATAAAGTGAGACAAGAATACATTTCTTTATCAAAACTATGGTGACAAATTCAGCTGGATGAATATAAATGCATTATAATTTAGCTAGGGAATGTTTAGCATGTTCTTTTTATTTCTGACTGCCTGTGAGAGTTCTCATTTTATTCCCCTTAGTGAAGAGAGGTTCCAGCAATAGGGAATGTGTTTTTATGTTTCACTGAACAGCAGATGAGAGGAAGATCTCTCTTTTAAAGATATTGGCATTACTTCAAGATACTGAAGTATTTATTTGGACAAATAAAAAAGTGACATGAAGCGGCAGTCAAAGGGGGGAAAAAGGCACCATTTCCAGGATAATCTTCCCGGCAAATAAAAGACAGAATGGTTTTAGTAGTAAAGTGTTTTTAAAGTGTTAGTTGTTACAAATAATTCCCTGCTATCTCTGATCCTTTGAGACTTTCACATCTAGGAAAATGGAGCATCAAAGGTGAATTGCTTCTACTTTGCAAAGATGTAACCACATATTATCCAGTCAATCTTAAGTGTTCACTCTGGTCCCTTGTCACAGCTGGTGAGGGGTGGGTCTAATGCTGCACAGTTCACGCGACTCTCAGCAAGTCAGAAAGTGAGGGATGGAAACCCTGCTGAAACCACATTGCTGCAGTCTTCTCCTAAGATGAAAGGGGCATTATGTTTTCTGCCAAGGCAAAGGGCTTCTTCTCAGTTTATAACAAGTAGACCATTAGACATATGAAAAAAAGAAAAGTGAAACAAGTCCACTGATGATGCAGACTGAGCTGAGAATGAAGATAATCTAACCCTGGCTCAAACACTGCACAGATCGCTTGTCTCAAGTATCAGGAATGGTAAGAAGGTTATCATGAGTAAAAGCAGGATAAAGTAATGGAACGGAAGCATGGAAAAGAAATTTGCCAAATGGGAGAGAAGGAAAAGGCAAAAGATCTCAATCTCAGAGTGATGAAAACATCGTGTAATATATGTGATGTATTGAGAGCTTCTGAACTCAGTTCTGGTCAGCCGTCTTTGAGCAAGAGGAATCACACTGGAAGAGGAGGAGACTCCAGGGGTGATAAGGGAAAGGAAAGCTGTGGCTGAGAGGAGATGACATTGCTTTGCACAAATTCATCATGGGTTTAGAAGAGGTTAGACCTCATTGAGGTCTTCGACACCCTCCTGAGGGGCAGTGGTGGAGCAGGCACTGAACCCTTCACTCTCTGACCAGTAACAGGACTTGAGGCAACGGCTAAAACTGTGTCAGGGAGGTTTAGGTTGGATATCAGCAAAAGGTTCCTCCCTCGGAGGGTGCTGGGGCACTGAACAGGCTCCCCAGGGAATGGTCATGGCCCCAAGGCAGCCAGAGCTCCAGGAGCATTTGGACAACGCTCTCAGGCATGGGGTGGTACTGTTGGGGTGTCTGTGCAGGGCCAGGAGTTGGACTGGATAATCCTGATGGGACCCTTCCAACACAGCATATTCTGTGATTCAGTCACTGGTGACGATAGTGAGACATTTCACCATAGCAGTGTCATAAGTTGCTCTTTTGCCTCAAACAGCTTCCCAATCACACATTTCTGAAGGTGCAGGATGATGCTGCCTAAGCAATAAGATTTTCTTCATTTTCCTAGTAAAAACACATTTCAGTGAAGTTTCTCATTTGAGTGGAAAACCTTGAAGTACAGATCAGCAGCAAAAGACATTTCTCCTAGCCCAAACAGGAACTGCTACTCCAGCCTGCCTTCAGAAAGAGGTTTCAGTGTCAGGGAAGTGAATGGATATGCTTTCTGCTCCTAAAACAGCTTCTTTTTAAAAGTGTCGGCTAGACCTGACTATACATTCGAATGATACAAGGATGCTTCTGAAAATCTTATTGTAGGATGTGCCAGCTTGTGACAAGGTGCCAAAAGTTTCACTGAACAGAAGAAAGAAGGGTCTTTCTTTCCCTACTAATTCCAACCCAGATTTCAGCCACAGAAAGACTTTCTGGCTTTCCTGAGAGCTTCTAATCGGAGGATAAAGAGCCTGGAACCCAGTTTCAGTGAACATTTATCCACCTGGACAGAAGGTCACTTTGCAACGAGATTTTCCCTTAGGTCAGTGAGAGCGAGGAACTGAAGAGTGAGAATAACACGTTCAGAAGTGCTCTCAGAAAGACTTTACAACCAGGCACCACAGGACTCTTGTAAAGGCTGACAGGCTCTCTATTATTTATGTAAACTCTTTGTATTTCTTACACGGCAAAGACACTACAATTGTCTTAACCACTTAGCTGGTTTATAACACGTTCCTAAGGAAGTACTTGGAATCCAGGTATACGCCAAATAAAGTCTGCAGCAGATCCCTTTGGCTTGGTGCTGAGGTCATCTTCATACAGTACACAGATTATTTTGGTTAGCAAAAAACTGACATAGACAGCTTTNTCATATAACACTTTTTTTTTTTTTTTTTTTTTTTTTTTTTTTTTTTTTTTTTTTTTTTTTTTTTTTTTTTTTTTAAAAGAGACCAAACATCACAAAAGCAGAAAGGCAGTTTAGAGAAGAGCTGCCAGCCCCTCAAACCCTGGGAAATACAAGCTAAGCTCAAATACGTTTGTATTTAGTCCTTCAGTTGGGGACTGTGATGTTCAGGGACAAGATCCAGGCTGTCTGGTGTAAGAGGCAAAATCTTGAGTGACCTTGCAGATACTGACCAAGGATGAGATTTCAAAAATAAATTCTCAGACAAAAAAGCAGTCAAGGAGAAAGCCTTCCCTATTCCTGCCATGCCTTTCCATGCTGCTCATGCTGGGGTATGTCCTTGTTTTTAACTCTCACAGCATTTCCAATATGTAAGAAAATCCTTATTACTGACATCTCTCTGCAAGGTCAAGGTGAGTAAGGTTGCCCAGCTCTCACAAGGTACTGAGAGAGGGAACAGAAGAGTGATGCCTGACCCCATGTACTGATGTAAAAGTGACAAAGGGCCATCCCTGCACCTGCAGCTCTCAGCACCCAACAGGAACAGTTACAAGTTGGGAAGATTTTGGTTTGTCTGAAAAGAAAGGAGAACTTGAGCCTGCAGCTCTATAGAAAATTTCTCTGATATTTAGATGCATAAACCAGTCTGTGTTTGAAAAACACAGTTCAATAGTACCTCTAAATGATTTTTCATACCACAAAATTTCAAGAACCTATTAAAAGGCTGGAAGTCTGATTAATCCAGACGAGTGACCCAGAAACTTCACATATTTCCCCAGGCATCTGAGGTTCACCCGAATCATTGCAAGCTAAATACCAGTGTGGTGGTCTTAATGCAAAAGGAATTAGAGACAGATTCTTTTCTACAGAAAGGATTATTATTATCTATTTCTATAGAGTCTGAGACAATTGGGAGCCCATCTGTTTATTAACATTCATTGCCACATGGGCAGCTTGTTCTTTCAAGTGTCTTCAAGAACTCCTACCAAAACGGGTATTTCTGAATGTAAGTTCCTAATTCCTCATGCCTTGTGTTCAAAAGATGATCAGTAGAAAGGAATTCTCTATTCAGAGAAAAACAGTGAGTTTGGGAAAAAAAACCCCGAGATACACCTCTCACGAGTACTGCCTAGAATCCAATTTACAAACTCTTCAGTGTTATCTGAAGCCTCTCCCACATGGCACAACCAGCTCAGGGGATTTTGCTACCAGCCAGAGTGGGAAACAAAGGAGTCATTTTCCAATTATGCCATGCCTGAAGTGTTCCGCTCACTACACGAAGTCCAGAGTCACCAGCTACCAGTCATGATTAGCATACTATAATGGCATTTGTGTTTACCCATGGGACATCAGGTGGCTCAGATGTGTAGTATAATAATTACCTTTAACTTAAATGGCTGACTTTTACCTCTTAGAGACAAAGTTATTAATTTTCCATGTCTGAGGAAAATCAGTTATATAGAGCCTGCTGAAGCCTACTCCAATTACTTTCCCCTGAGTGTTGCATCGGTCACTCCCGCTTGGAATGACTGTACTGCCAGGGGAGAGCTGTTTGTCAGGAATGTTAATGATGGTCTAATAAAGAGGAGTTTGATTTTAAAATAGGAGTAAAATGAGCACTTAGTACAATAAATAAAAAGCAACAAAAGGCAAGGCACAAGATTCATGGGAAGTGGTGACAAGGGACAGGAAAATGAAAGATACCATGCTCATCACAAGGGCTGTTCATCAAGGTCACCATATTGAACCAAAAAATCAATAAAGATCAAACATCTTTCATCACAAATTTGTTCAGTTCCTGGTTGTGTCAAATTTTAGACTGTCCCCATAGATAATCTATAGAAATAGAGAGGTTCCACAGTCTTGGTGAACCATAATGCCCAGAAAATACTTTCAGAACATATGAGATTTGATTTTATTTATTTGCAAATTAAGAGTTTGTTAGAGTAGTTAATTCCTGAAGGGAGAAGTTTTCTAGTTCTAATGGGCACCTCTCTAAAGAGCTGTATGATGGAAAAACCCCAATGTTAACAAGTGGTGTTCTATTGGAAGGTTATCTCATCTTCCCCAGAAATCATTCCTCAGTTTTCTAATATGTTATCCTATTGATTTAGTTTTAGTTTCCTCATATTTATATGCTGACTTTTCACACTGCAATAATATGAGGATTAAAGAGCATGAACAAATATTCACCTATTCAGGCTATTTAACTTCAACAAATGAGAACTGGAAGTGATTATTTTTGACAAGTCTTCACTCTGCAGGCTACCAATACCTAGCTAACTAGCCCTGTCAAAGAAATATCAACATACAATTTATACACATAACATTTTTTCTGTCCAAATGAAGGTGTCAGCAAGATCTAAACAATTCAAGTTAGCATATAACAATTAATCTTGGACTTAGTTAATTCAACAGCCTAGAAAATGCATGACACATCAATGGTGGGGACAGTCCTTAATTATAATAGAAAAATTAATCATGTTGCTATGAGGAACAGGACAATAGTGCTGTAGCCCAGACGTCCTACGCAAAGTTTAGAGGATTACGCACTGCTTAAGACACTGAGAAGTGTCTTCTTCCAAATCTGGCCACTTTTTTTTGCTGCTATTCTGTATGCTGTGCTCGCTAACAGTGGAGTTTAGGCAGCCTTGTCCTGTTACTGGTTTCCACATACACCCAGCACTTTTATTTTTGTTAAAAGCAGTATCACTACTTATCAGTCCCTTGGAGTTTTTGGAGGTTGCTCTTTCCCCAGTCTTTTTTTTTTTCTAGTCAGTGCATGCACGTGTGTGTAGACACAAATGCATACATGTATGTATGTAGGTATATGTATATATATAGAAATATATATATATATGCATGTATGAAATGAAGTCCAGAGTCAGCAACTTTAAGAGTTTGTTTGGATCTCTGTTAAACAAATGTCCAAACTTTTTGATGCTCTCCCCACCTATTGGTCCCACCATTTCCATGACCAACATCAGTCCAAAGCTTTTCCCCATCCAGAAGCACAGCTTCAGATATGAATGAGTTTCCACACGTCTACGGGCTAATGGTGTTTCCTGGGCAGGATCTAACAAGAGGAGATCTCATACACAAAGAGGGTGGCTGGAGGCTCTTGTGGGCTCTTCTATTTCTGTTTGTATCACTCATCAGCGTGTTGCTTGTCTCCTTCCAGTGAATGCCAGGGAAGAGCTCCAGGGAGTTCAGAAGAAATCTGGACAGCAGACAACTGACTGATTTTAACTGCTTACAAACTCTGTGTGAGTTAGGAGCCACAGGTCATCTACCTCCACATTCAGGTCCTAATTGAAGACATTCAGGTACCTTAAGAGAGTTCTGCAGTTTGTGGCTGTGCACTGATCCCATAATATATCCCCTTGGTTCCTGGACTGTGTTCACCCAGGAACAGAAAAGGCAAAACCAAGGTTTGTGTGCATGCGGCCGTGAGGGAGTGCATGTGTGGGCAGACACTGAGCCTCAGGAGAAATTTCCTTGGAAAGGACAGCATCTCCAGCTAATTCTCCAAAAGACCACAAAGCTGAAAGGCTACAGAGCTGTTTAATTTAGACAGTGCTGCAGGCCTTTCCAGGGCACAGTGACACAAGCATATCTCACTTCTCTGACAAACAACTCATTTACAGAGTTTCATGGCTACGCTGGTGTTTCTGCCCAAACGCAAAGCCCAGTGTGTCTCCTCTACAGTTCTGATTAGATTTCTTTCTTTCATTCCCTTCAGTCTATGCTATTTTTCCTCATTAAGCAAACTTCTTGCAGAATATATTCCAGAGGCCTACAAGCTGGAACACTGTCAACTCTATTAGCAAAACCTCCACTCCCTTGCCCAAGAGACCTGAAGTGGCCAGAGCTCAGCCCAGAGCTACAGCACAACAGCCCTCTCTTATCCCAGCCACAAATCATGGCAAGTACAGGTGGGAGGGAAAGTGCTCAAACTAAATCTCTGGTTACAGACAGAATCACAACTCAACACCTCTGCATAGCCCCGGGCACAGAAATACACGAGGGGCCAGCACAGTCCTCAGGAAAGCAAAGAAAATTCCTGTTGCTGGGACTTCTGTGCAGAAGGACTGGGAATGGTGTGCGAATCCAGTGTTACTGCTCATGCTTTCTCTTCTTCCAAATAATCTAAAACATTCGAGTTGGATATGGGTGCAACCCACGAACTGAACCACGTGTTGCGTCTCCAGGAGATAAAAGGCATATGTTCCCCATATGGAAAGTACAAGACTGTTGATCATTTCCTGAGGGGAAATGAGGTGCTTTCCATCCAGGATGCTTCCAAGCTGAACCACTGAGCATCTGGAAAATATTCTCTCCCTTGTTCTTCTACTGTGCTGGTTATATTTACACATAGTGTATTGAATGAACTTACACACTTGGATCTGGGGAACAAGTGTTTTAAAACGCCATTTTCCTTTCTGTTACTCAGAGTAGCACTAAGCTCTATTTCTGCATATGAAGACTATGTACACTCAGTCTTACAGCAGCCCAGAAGATTTCAGTAGTGGGTTTTAATTTTTAAAGGAGTTCTCCAGTGATCGCTCAGTGAACCTGTCATGGCAATGAGAGATGTCTTCCTGTTCAAACTGGCTGAAGGGATTACACCATGCTGTCCTGCTGCTGACTTCTCCTGCAGAAAACCCACAGGGATTGCTTGGGAAAGAACCCAAATCCATGGCCATCTGCCCATTAAACAGACGTGCAAGGAAAAGCCAAGAACATGCCAATATTTAAATGCTACAAGGAGTTAACAGTGTCTTGGAAACCCTCACTTGGGAGAAGTCCAAGCAGCAGATCTAAAGCTTTATTTCCACCCCTCCCCCCCCCCAGCCACTCTTACTCCTCACAGAGATTTTGACTGCTAACATAATCAATTTTCCCAGCAAGCACAAAAAATGGAAATGTTTCTGATTGCATTTCACAAAGTGAAGCCTTTTGATCCATCCCAGCCCTTTTCCAAAAAGCCATGAATAGCTCCTGGGAAGGACAAGCAGGCATCCTGCACCCTTTACACTCCAAGCCCCTGAGGTGCTCCAGTGCCCACAGGCACTTCGCCCAGTGCTGACCACTGCTGAGAGGCAAAGCTCCCTGCTGAGTTCAGAGACCCTCAGCCAGGTTCTGCTCTTCCTGGCATTTCCTCAATGGCTTGGGGACCAGGTCTGTCCTGTGAATATTTAACAAGGTACCTCACCTGGTAACAGGGCAATACCATGAGCCTTCTGCTGCCCTTCTGCTTTATTGTCCCCCATTCCTGCTCACTGGGGCTGAACACAAACTGTGAAGCAACTGGAAATTCAACAATACTTATAAAGCGTTATTAATACATGAGCACTTGCTAATTCAGAATGCAAAATGAAACCTTGAATAATTCAGCATGACTTTCTTTGCTGAAAAGTGTTAAATACTATTTTTAATTAACCATCAATATTAATATATATTTTAAATTCCTCTAAAACTGCTGGTAATTCTATGACCAAGCAAGCAGCATAGACCAAAATGCAGTCTCCATTATTCGCAGTATAGTACTCAATTGAGAAAAAAACAATCAGCAGCCACGGGTGTCCCAGTAGGTGAGGGCATGACAGAACAAGAGCACAGGGATGCAGAATATTCCCCTGATGCTGCAGGCTGGGAAATGAAACCATGAACCCACCCTCTGTCCGTTCTGCCCAGGGGTCACCAGTGCTAGCGGAGCCATGGGAATGCTTTCCTTGGAAAGACACATAAAAAGAGTTTAGGTTGCACATGTACAGTCTTGCCTTTCATCAGTTTTTAAATGATCTGTTAAAGACAGAACTCACCAGTACTATTCTTACAGTGGAAAAGGGAAAATGTCAAAGAGAAAGCAAGTAAATATAATCAGAGTAGGAAGAAAATACAGGTCACTACTATGAGGCTAAAACACTCAAGTGGAGCCAAACTTGACAAGATCAAATCTCCCCACCAAAAGCCATAGCCATAGTCTTCTGTGCCAGAACCTGAATCCATGAGAAGTTAATCCTTGTACAAACACTATGCTGTGTGTAGGACACTCTTTCAGCAATAGTCATTGCTCTTCTATTTTGCTGAAGAAATGTTTTGGTGACAAAAATATTGGTGAGTCTCTGGTTGGAGAAGTTTGTAAGTTGCACCTCTCAATTGTTCTGGAACTGAGAATCCATTAAAATAAGAAGCAGTAAGACATGAGTTTAATAATAACAAACAAATTGTTACTTTTTTAACCTCTCTCTGCTTTCACTTTTTTGAAAGTCCTGTCTATGCATTTTGCACCCATCCAAGCTCAGTACAGGGCTAAATACATTTAACACTGTTGACAGTCAGAGAAAAAAACCTGGAACAAATCCTAAGGGAAACTCTTAGACCAGAATCCTCTGAAGATTTATAGGCCCTACTTACGCAGCTTCTCTATGCCAATAAACCTCAATTAGAAGCCAGGCTCTGGTGAGAAACCCTAGAGAATTTTCCATGCCCACATTGCCTGATCACCACCTGGGAACAGATCTCGAGAAGCAATACCACCTCCCAGGCAACCCAACTGCTTCCCTACCACTCATGTCTCCGTTTTTTCCACTCTCCCAGTAGATGCAATGATATCACCACGAAAAAACACTGCTGCTGCCTATGGATGCCCAGATCTCTGAAGAGCTCTGCAGAACAGCTATTGCTGTTAGTAGACATCCTAGAAAATATACGCTTCAGGTAAAAAATGCCTTCCCTATTCCAATCTATCTCTAAAGAAAAGAAATTTCTCTTTCTCGCTCATTTGCCATTGTTCTCTCTGCCACATAAACAAGTGCTACAGGGGAAAAACTGCAATAAAGATCCCTTTTTAGAGAAGCAGAACAAATTCTGTTCTTTGTGCAAAGATTTAGAAAAGAAAAAAAAACCCTGCACACTGAACAACAAACAAATTAAAGTAGTAAACAAAACATTGTAATGTTTTTTCTAAGTTCTCTACTTATCCTCAAAATGCTTCAGCTGTTGCACACAGAATTTTAAGTACTGTATTGTCTTTAAAACATAAGGATCATCTTAATTTAAAGACAAATTTAATTTTCTGGGTGAGGAAGCAGAACTCAACTTTTGAACACGAGTGATTTTCATTTAACAGATAACTGAGTTTGTCAGTCAAGTTTTAAAGTAGCTGGGTCTTCAGAGCTGAAGATCTGAATGTCAGAATTACAATTGCTTTTTTACATGTAAGTACCATTTTCTAACAGCAGCTCCACAGCGCCTTAGCAGCTCTCAACTCAATGCCTTTAGGGCAGGATTATTTTTCCTAAGTTATCTGGTGCTCCTCTTAATTCAGGGGGAAAAGGACAAAGACAACAATAAAATATAAAATCGTGAGCTGAAGGTCCATTCCTGACTTTGGAACATTGTCGCTGTTGAAACTTTAGTTCCTTGCACTCACAGCACTGCTTTGCTGCCTGCTCGCCCTTCGGTCCTGAGCCTTGGGGCCACTGTGTGACACATCAGCCTTCACCATAGCCTTGGTTTGCTCAGCGCAGGGAGATAAGCCTGGCAGCAGCCTGGGGATGACATCCTGGAGATGAAATCCTGCGGGACACAGCCAGGGCTGGCCAGCTGTGGGGTCTCCACTGCTCCTGAGAAACTACCACAGCACCAAAACAACAAGTGATTAGCACTAGCATCAAGTCATACCTTGCCAAAAGTTTGCCAGTTCTCCAGCCGTAATTATTTAAAGTGGTAGGTGTTCCACTCCATAACCATACCCCTCATCTTGTAATTAAATATCCATGGCTGTTTCACAAAACAAGCACGGAGGATTATTGTGGTCCAGGAAGAATCCTCCCCAAAGCTTAAACAGAATGTAAATGAAGCTGTTTTTATGGAGGAGGAGGGGGAGGCTGACACAGGGAAAGGGGGGAGGAGTGTTACAAGGGGAACAGCGGGTTTTCAAATTCATCTATGTTGATACAGTTTATTGTTAGAGACAGATAAAATTTAAACTATTTTGGTGGGCTAATTGCATTCTGACTTGAAGGGATGATCGTGTATCTGGAAGTTTAAGTCACATTCCTGTACTTGAATGAATGAACAACATTCACAACACCCACTAATGGAATCCCAAGGTGATTATGGGAACATTTGTTTCAAGCACAGACATTTATCACTGAGTTAGTTGCTTTTCTTTTTGAGCAGCGAGAGAATAGCTGCTATACCATATACCCGTGTAAAGTCTTCTGAGGTTTCTAAGACCTTGCTGCCGTAATATTCAAGCATTTCAAAGCTTTCAGTGCCTTTGTCTTCCTAGCAAATCTAAAAGCTTTGGAAAATCTCATTGTCTAGAATAGAGGAAAAAATGGAACTCCCTTTCCATGGGGAAATAACAGAATTTTGAAGCATCCAACTTCAAATCAATGCTGAGACAAAAGATACCCTCTGTCCCATCCTTTCTTGGTTTTGCAAGAAAAAGATCCCAAAAATTTCAGTTTCGTGAGAATCAGTACTGACTTTCTAGATCACAGGGCATCTGAGAGCATCCCCAGAAGGTTTTCTGGATAGGCAGTAACACAGATACACATTCAATTCAAAATGTGGCTGCTGGATCCTCTGTTCCACAAGGAAAACCAAAACATTTTTTCTTTTAAAAAAAAACATTCTCATTTCAAACTTACCACAACCCTGCCATGGTTTTGGGGTAGAAAGAGAAGGCCCAGAGTTACAAAGGGTCTCCTTAGGTTTGGACCACCTCATTTTGAGCCTCCAGGAATGGGCCTCACAATCCAAGAGCTGATTTTAACATTTGTATTTCTTATAATCTTCTAATAATTACTAGAGCCAGCACAGTAGGCATGATTCAGAACTGTACCATGCAACAGAAAACACGAAGGAAAGATGTGTCTGAAGTCCCAGCCCTTTCTTCTGGGGTTTGACCCTGAACTCCAAGTCTGCTATTATAAAATTCTATTTCAACACATGGAAGCCACTCCTGGGCTTCTGCACTGCAGTATCTGACAGCCAATAAGTAAATCCCATCTTTTCTCTGGTAGGGATGGAAGAGGTGGACATCCAAATGCACTTTACACAGTGATTTTCATGCAAAACACACAGCTGTTCCCTGGGAATTAGGACTTTGATTTTCACTGAAGCATCCATGTGAGCATCCAGCAGCGAACCATGAAAGCAGACTTATTCTTGCTCACCCTTTTCCTGGCCCTGGAGCTCCCACTGCAGTTTTCTCACACACAGAGCAGGACAGCACACTTTCCTCTGATGGGCACAGGAAAAGGAAAAACAGAAAAATAGTGCAGAAACTCACAGCTCTAATTTGATCTGACATGAAACCCCATTGGCCCAGACCCCCTCTGCGCATTGCAGCAGCAGAGTCCCCAAGACTTCTCTTTCTTCTTTTCACTGCCACTTTGCTTTCTCTCAGGACAACCTATTATCACTTCAATTTTATACCCAAACTTAGAGGGTATTTTGTTAATTCACTTTCAAACACTGCACTGAATTTACATCAGAACATCAGAACATGTTACAGCTTCACTTAATGTGCTTTCCTGTTTTGTAGCTGTATGTTTTCAACCATTTTTTTTTTTTTTTCTTATCCTCCAAAAGAACCCCACGGTGGCAAATCCAATCAAGGTTCAGTGCTGCAATCAAGCAATATTACTGCTGTGATTCCAGTGTGTGTTCCCATGTGCAAAACCATTACTGCATCATCTTCCTAACACTGCATTGCAAGGTTTTCTTTTCATCATCAGGAGCAGAGTGATTTGGTTTGTTCCTTTGATAATGTCATATGTATGGGAGAGCACTGGGCGCTCCTGTTCCTCCATTAAACACCACAGGAGTCTGGGTAATTCGCTTGCTCATTGTTTGGAAAAGCACAGAAATTCACCTTCATTTTCTAAGATTTTCTGTAGGAGCCTCGTGACATATTCCAGGAGCTGTTAGCACAGATACAGCTATGAATGTCACACCAGCTCCCCTTCATATAAAAAAATCCTTAAGCTAATTTGATACATATTTTCATTGTTTGAGATTGGCTCTTAACGCAAGGCTATTGTTTCACACTCTCAGCTCCAAAAGCAGTGAGGTACAAGAGTTCACAGCTTGTATTTTTCCCCCCTTTCCCACACTCAGATGTAATTAAACTCCTTGTTTTTGAGGGAGTGCTCAGATCCAGCACAGCCCCAGCAGTCTGCCCACACCCAGGTGAAGGCTGCAGAAAAATCCATCATCCCAAGGACTGAATTTTGTGCAACTAAAGTGCACAAACCGAAAACAACCCCGGCTCCTTGTGCTTGTCCTGTGAACATGCAGGGAGGTGAGAATGACAGGCAGTAGCTCCCAGCACCCATCCATGCTTGGCTGTGATGATAAAATACTCATGAGCTGGTAATAAGCCCGGCAGCCTCCTCCAGGTTGGAGCTATCAATCATCTCCAGTACAAGCTCCACACAGTGTTTGCAGTGTAATCCAAGAGCCCTAAACCATCCTGGCCAGTTTTATTAATTATTTTCTCTTTTATGTAAGTGAAGTTACCTGAGACACAGCTCAGGCTGAACGTTTTTCAGATGTACCTTCTAATTGGACTGGCTCAAAAAAAGCACCCAAAAAATCCCAGGAAGGCTCTTAATTATTCTGCAAAATAATGATACTCAAACTTTTCAAGTGGCTATCTTCTATTTTCCCTGCTCCACAAATTCTAACTTATCCATATAAGCTATTCCCCTCCTTCAAAGTAAGAATTGTGTATAAATGGAAGAAGAGTTCAAAAATGGCACCACTGCTGTTAGAGTGCGAGCGGACTATATTAGCAGCACTTTTTTAAGATATGTCTGTGGAGCCTAGAAACTCCAGTGAGGAGCAAGCCCTTACTATGCTAAGTTGTACAGAAACACAGAAAAAGCCATGCTGCTGCCTCACAGACTAGTGGGCTAGTATTTTGTTCTTTTTACTCTAACGTTTTTACTCTCTGCCATACTGCTCCTGGCTGGGATGATAGTTTCAGCTTCTTCTACAGAGGAGAGTAGAAATCAGTAGGAAAAAAAATTGCTTTTATAGTTACTGCTAGTAAATGTAGTTACTAGTAACTGTACTAGTTACAGTGACAATTAGATGCTGATAAAAACCAGACTTTCTGCCTTTTTTGAAGCTAAAAACAATTGCAATGGTATAAGAAAAGAAAGACCAAACACAGCTATTCTCTCATTTCTAGGTGGAAGTTATTGGAAGCTATTACATCAGAAGTTTATCATCAAGGTGTCAGTGGTTCATGGTCCCATTTCCCAAAAGTTTGTCAAATGACTAATAATGTACTTCATCAATAAACTTACAGCACAAAGCCATATCCTGCAGCAAAATTAAATCTGGCTTAAATCAGTTTATTTCTCCATACCTTCCACTTTTGCAGGCTGAAACGCTCTCTTAGTGCCTCCCTTTCTAATCAGTGCCGTCAGCTGAAGCTTTCAGATGTCACACAGCATTTAGCCCATGGTGGGGATTATTTCTTTCAAGTATTTTAAGCAGAAATAAAACCAGCCGTGATGCAAACAGCATGAATACAGGGTGCAGTGTGCAGTCTGTACTGCCTGGAACAGACACATGTCAGCTAAGCTCTGGGAGCTGTCAGGAAGCAAGGCTCAGAGTGTTGGATCAGGATCTGCTCATCCTCTGTGGGGCTGCCCAGCTGATCAGCCCTGCTGGGTGCTCACTGGGATTTGTCAGGGCAAAAGGAGCAGGCAGAGAGATGAAGGGATGCTATTTTGGGCAGCATCCATGAAAGATGGCACAACTGAGACGTGGCTCTTACGTAAACGCTTTTATCCTGTTTTACAAAGCACCTTCTGCTACCAACCCACCCATACCAACAGCTGGGTGCTGTTTGAGCTCCGTGGCTGCTACGTTCCTGCTGGAGCTTAAATGTGCTTTGTATCCATCTCAGGGACCAGCAGGGCCCTCCCTGGTGCAGGTCCCTGCCTGCAGCACACTTGTTTGCAGTGTGAGGAGGTAACATCCTCCCAAGAAAGGCGTTGTGCTCCACTGGCTGCAGGAGCTCCTTTTCCAGAGCCTTCCACTGCTGTGAAGTGTCTTCTGCAACAGTGTGCAAATTCTGCATGCCACGGACTTGGCATTTTTATGTCTCTCTTTAAAAGTCATATTAGAAATTATGGCTGCACACACACAAAATTATGTGTTGGGAGCCTTGCTAAATGTTTGCATGACATTAACTTACTGGCTCACATTTTGGGCCCAAACATGAAGATCAGCAACGTTGTTCCAGGAAACATTGCATGAATCCTGCTGCTTTCTGGGAAATTATGGAATGCACATTTGATTTCACTGCTGAGTTTGCTTCTACTGCACAACACCTACCTTTTCACTTAAACTTTTCTGAGACATGGAATGATTTTGGTGCATGGTTAACGGTGGTGAGGAAAATTCAGTCTTAATATGACAAATAAAACAACCCAAGGTGTAACGATTGTAGCTCTACCAGTTGTGGCAGACCGGGGAGAATTAAAGATTTTTCCTTTGAAAAGTATTCTCCTTCTGCAGCATTTCAGAGCCAGGATGGCACTAGGAACAAACATCTGCTCCCATTTTGATTTTGGATCAGGATCCTCTCTGTAGGAGTTCAAAACAACCATCTGGAGTTGATCCAAAGTCTGTTTGGAAATCAGTGGGAGCACTTACACCATTTCTGGTACATGTTGGAACAGCTCATTGGCTCCCAAAGTACTATTGTAAAGATGAAGAACATCCAAACCCTAACTCACAGTTTTATTGATTCATAAACAAGTTTTACTGTGCAAAAATGTTTATAGTGACTTTTACTTCTTTATCTGGGTTTTCCCATATCTTGACATACTTAAATTTCTGCTGGAAAACAGAGCAGCAATGACTGAATCAACAGCTGCACTTTAGTGATAAGAGATCAATTAACCAGTTGTGAGAGCTGCTGCTGTTCAGCGCTTGCTAACTAAACCAAACTTCTGTGGCTGTGAAGGCCTAACTCCAACTAGCCATGGCAGTACTTCATACCATACATTTATGGAGTTTACTACCACCACTTTAATTCTGATGCAGCATTTGCAAAAGAGAGAAGGAAGAGTTTGTGTTTGCTGATGGTTTTTTTTTGTTGTTGTTTTTTTTTTTTTTTTTTTTTTTTTTTTTTTAGTATAACCCAATAAATAGCAACTGTTCCAACTTACATTGAACTGAAAATTATCACTGAAAAACATAATTAAACATATCTGCCATACCTGCAGCTGCAGGCTGGGGAGTTGCCTGTTCCTTCCATGACAGACAGCTGCTATGAGTATGTTCCTGACATTAATCCATAGTCTCAGGAGTTGTGAGATACTCAGAGCAGAAGGATGCAAACCCTGCTGCTGTTGTGCATTGGAAGAGCAACACAAAATCAGCGGTCTTGAAGGTGTTCTTAAGGTCTTGTTTTACTTACATTATCCTGCTCTGATTTTGTTAATAATAAATTCAATTCATATTTCTAATTCCAGCCTGTTTTGTCTATATGGTGCTTTCTGAGTGATCTCTCCTAGTCCTTATCTCAGCTCATGAACCCTTTGCTGCATTTTCTCTCCCCCATCCAGCTGTGGAGGGGAGAGACAGAGAGGCTTTGGTGAATACTTGGCATCCAGCCAGGGGCACCCCACTACACCAAGCTAACTTGCAGATCCTCTTCCTGGAGCTTTTGATGCCCATTCAATATCCTAGTGAAGGCTGAAATGGCCTCGGGATCTTTTATATTGCAGCATCTGCCGGAAGCCCTTGGGGAGCTGTTCCATCCCTGAAGACAGAACAGCCCAGATTGGCACAGCAGAAAAAGGGATAAAGCCACAAACGTGGCTGAACAATTTCATCAGGCTGATGCACTGGGGAAGGAGCAACACATGCTTTCCAAATTCCAGAGCCTACTCTTCATCTTTGCCTGTCCTCAGGAGAAACTGCAATAAAGACAGAGCGTGTCTTCCAGGGAAAGCTCTTACACACATACACATTGGACTATGAATTGAGATCTACACACTAAGTCCTCACACTAAGCCATGCCCAGAACACCATCAGACATTCCTCATCTTCATGGCTATTATATTAGACACTTCTCAGCTTATCATTCACCTGCACACTCACACAAAGAGATTACTCATCATCTTTTAGAACTTCCCAGTACAGCCAGACACACAAAACATATTTTCATCTTTTCTTTCTGAAGGCTTTGCTAAGGTCATCGAAGCTGGAGAAGTCCCAGCACTTGGTGCAAGGTGAATTCACTGACCTGTTTAATCACACTGGAGACAGAGGTGTTTTGGTGCAGCAGGTCAGTAAAACGCTGTGTGCTTCTGCATCTATTTGCACACAATTTCCCAGGTGAGATTGTGGATATTTACTAAAGGTTTCATTATTAAGGTCATTTTTGGATCCTTTTAATTCTGATCCACCACCTGCAGAGAATCTGAACATGTTTATTCATGTCAGCTAGACACATTAGGGTCGTGGCAACCTGGGACACAGACAGAATTTTGACTTTGCTTTATATTGCTGACAACCCGGATATAGCTACTGCTCCCTGTTGTGGTTTAGCTTGGCCCAGGTTTTTCGAGTGGGGGGGGGCCACAAAGATGGCTCCTCTGTGAAGCTTCTCGAAGCCTTCACCATGTCCAGCTCTGAGGTGATGGACATGCTGCTGGCCAAGCCTGGGCCAATTAGAGACGTTGGTTACGCCTCTGTGAAAAACATATTTAAGACGAAATCAAAACAATGGGTGCACGCACTTTTCCTTAGCCAGAGGAGGAGGAGTAGGTGAGAG
>VZRN01003041.1:271559-423181 GCA_013397935.1 Dasyornis broadbenti | reverse complement strand
CCATACCTTGTTCCCTTGTGCGGCTGCTGGGAAGGAGGGAGGGGGGTGAGCGAAGAAACGGTGGCCTTGAAGGGTTTATTTTACCTCTCATTTACTCCTCTGACTCTGTTAGTAATAAATTAGATCACTTTGCAACCTAAGTTAGTCCTGTTTTGCCTATTCTAAGTGCGTCTTCTCCCGGGTTTCCTTATCTCAACTCATGAGCCCTGAGTGTGGGTGTGTTAATTTGGGGGTACCTGGCATTTGGCCGGGCTCAAACCTTGACACTCCCTGTTCTTCGTTTCCATACAAAGCTGGAGCTGCAGCAGTTTCACAGCAGCCTGTGCTGGGCATGTACTTCTCCTTAAAATGGAGGCAAAGTTGCAAACAGAGTAACATGTTGCCACCAAAAGTCATGTACCACTTTGAAGACTTCTACAAGCAAGCTAAAATTTAAATCAGAATGAATGGGTGAACTGAATATACTGGGCTTCACTAACACCATAATTAATCACACTAATTTCTCTGTTTCTTAAGAAATTACCCATATTTCAGCATGGATTATAGCCATGTCATATGGCACTTAGCCATCATATATCCCACTGCTCCTTCCTCAGACCTATACTGCTCCAATTCAGTGGCAGAGACCCAGACGAATAAAGCCAAGTTAAAAGAATATATACCAGATTTATTTTCAGACTACTCCGATTTTCAAACAGAAATATGTATAGGCAAAACCCAGTAACTTTTTTGGCACAATCAAAGACTAGAAAAGTAGAGAGGAAGGAGCAGAGGATGTGGCCCCACAGCTATGGCAATTGGTGCAGCCTTCAGGAAGGATATTATCAGACATACAACTGACTGGCTGCCGCAGAATCCGCCAAGAATTGCAAAAGCAAGGGTGCTTTACAGAGCATCCTTTTGCAAGTGGTCAGAGTCAGGCACTGGAGCAGCTGTGGCAGCTCCTCACTCTGCCCATGGATATCGGAGTGGGCTCAGGAGCTGCGGTGGCTGCAAGGCCCAGTGGCCTCCACACACCACAGACACATCCACATCCAGATGAGGCCAGCACAGCAGAGAGGCAAATATGACATCAATGAACACCCACAGCATGTCAGCCCCGTCTCTATGAGGGCCCAGAGCACAGGTGTACATTGTGTCCAGTAATTTAATGTACAAATCCATTGGATTTTTCAACCCATTCTCAAGCCCAAAATCCTCCCATGGCACTGCCTCTGGCCTGAAGTTCTCTTTTCCCAAGCAAGTTATGTTGTTCCAACTTGTAAAAATGCTCTCTAATGTCTGGTACATATATCACCAAACTCAAAGCCAAGAGTTAATTGGATGGGGAAATGAAAAGCACACTGCACAAAAACTCTTGTTATTGGTGCAGTACAGTCATTTTGAATCAGGGTTGCTTAAACTGTCTCACAAAAGAGAGCAAAAAGCTTTTAGAAGTGAAAAATTTCTCACATAGCTAATAGAGATAAAGAGAAATGATAAAAACTAATGGCAATGCCAGAGAAAATGGTGATAAGTATAATGTTGAATAAGCTGTTTTTCACTTTCTCCTGCCTTAGGACACAGAAATATAGAGCCTAAGGAAAGACGTCACCAAGGTACCCAGGCCATGACGTTCTCTTCTATGTTTCATCCAAGCACTCAAGGAAAACTCATGGGAAAAAGCCTTGGCTGACTTTATCAGTGCTGCTTTTAATTTTATATTTCTGCACAGACTCCTTGTGCATTGCACATGTCCAGAACACTTCTGGCTGTACTGTGAGGTGCACACCAATGAACGTTTCTCCTGGCAGCAATAACCCCGTTTTATACTTCCCAGGATAAGAAACAGTGATCAGTCCTGTTACTGGGATGAAGACAAGGAACAGAGCAACATCCAAAAATTAAAAAAAAAATTCAAATGAGCAATCCATGCAGTCCTTTCAAAAGATAATTTCTAACTAAATGTTTCGTTTTGGTCAATGCTCACTCTTACGTTTCTTTCCTGCAGCAGCACCCCTCCCTTGCAGGAATCCAACAGGAGTACAAAAAAAGGACACTGCACGTGCTGCCACCCTTGACCAGGTGAATGCTGGGCCACAGCTGATGTGGACACATCCTCCAGCACAGCAATGCTCCTGGGATGCCTGGAAGCTAGGGCAGGAGATGGGCCTGGAGGTCAAGGATGGGCGGAAGGGTTCTGACTTCTGTGTTGGCTCTGCACACTCCTTGAGAGGGGTGTCTTCCAGGAAGGATCAAGAGAAGCAAAACTCATTTAAGCAGGTGATACGTTACAAATGGGTGCCAGAGTGTAAGAACTAAAATGTCTTGAATTAAGGGTCACCCCCAAAAATTATGTGTCTGAAAGCTAAACACTGTCACATGGTGCCTGACTCCCAGAACTGAGGAGGGGACAGATGGGGAGACATCACACTTCCCCTGGAACATTTGTCAGGGCAGTTTCTCTCCTTTCCTAACTTTCTGCATCCTTTTTCCGGCGACAAGAGCCCAGCCTCAACTATTGAAACTAATAGCACGTCAGTCACACACATCGTCTTCAAATGTGCGCAAAGAGAGAAAGTGGGATTAGAGAAAAAGAAAATCCACACCTGCGCAACTGGAGGCTTTTGGGGGTAGGTGCTGTCTGCCCATTCCTAACCCCAGCTGCTCCATCAGAAACCAACAGCCACCGCTGTGCTGCAAAATGAGGCAACCTGAAAGGATTACGCCTTTGAATTTTTGAAATGTCAAAGTGATGCCCATAAAGATATTGCTGTGTTTCTCTTGAGCAACACCGGAAAACTGGATCTTCTCAGAATATAGTTGGTTTCAAAATCTTTTGTACCAAAATGTTATGACACACATGCACACACTCACAGGCACTAGGGTAGGAGCTGTCAGCATAAGGCAAGATCCCCTCTGGCTCATATCTCCTCTTCTAAGACAAAAGAGAGACTCCTTGGCACAAGAAACAATACTGGTGAGAGATTCTACTGCTGCTGTGATCCCTTCTGACTTAAGCTGTAGTTAATCTGCAATGGGGATTATCTGAAAGACTCTGCTCTGGTTTTCCTAAGAATCACAACTGTCTACTTTTTCTAGATGGATTTCTCACCTTCATGCTTTCAGAGAAATGAGCACAAACAGAGGGAGCCTGGAGTAACCAGACCAGGGACACCAACACTCAGCCTGGTACAAAAATATCACAGCTGAAGTCACACTGCAGCAAATGAGGTCCCCACTAACAGAAGAAACAGCATGATGTGAAGCACAGCAAAGAGCAGATATGATACAAATGTAAGTGGAAAGCTCTGATAATGACCTTGGCCACAACTTTTTATTCCTCATAGCAGAAATAAATTCTCTTCCACCCGTGATTATCTTGGTCTGGAATGCTGGATAGGGTAATATTGTTCTTCTAATGACAGCTCTTCCACAGACTTAAAAATGTCTCAAATTAAAACTGTATTTTATATGATACAAATAGATCTTGATATCAAAGGGGAGAGGAATATTACAACTTTATAGTGACTCATTTCTAGCAGACAAAGCCAGGAACAGGGAAGAAAACCTACTTCAAAACTCTTAAGAGAAGCAAGCACTTCTTTAGTGGTGGCATTAAATGCCAATCCTTATATAAGATGAAATTTAACTGGCAGGATCCAATAACTTTTAGGTACCTAATTTTTAAACTCCATGCTCCACAAGACACCTGTGAATTACTACCGGGAACCTGAGAGAAGGCCCTCAGGCACAGCAGATCCCTCCTGGTACAGCTCTGATGAAGGCCATCAGCAAAGGACACCTTCTCCGCAATGGGTCCCTGTGTCCCACCTGTCCCAGGGTGCTGCTGGGTGCCCCACTCTGCGGTGCTGGCAGGAAAGGGTAGCTGCTTCTTCTCTAGGTGTGAGGTGCATCAGCATCTTGTGGCAACCCCAAACCACCTCAACACTGGACGCAGGGCTATGCAAAAATAAAACTTGTTTGTAACATTGTAAATTCAAGATGACTACAGTTCATTTTAAAGCAAAGAAATAACCCCCAGGTCTGAATCTATCTGGGCTCCTCCATTCTAAAGGAGAAGGGGTTCAGACGTGTATAACTCAAAGAAACTGCCAGCCTGTGGCACCTGCTGGGTAACACAGAAGTCACAGAAGAGCAGGTTATTTCTATTGGCTGAAAAAAATATTTGATACTAATACATGGTCTGCTAAAAGGAGGGCTAAATCCTCCTGCTCATTACGGACCAGTTGTAGGTCTGGGCTGAAACTGTTTCCAGATGAAAAACTATTTGTTCAGCTGGTGGGAAAATAACAATTGTTATTTTGCAGAAACACTGGCTTATGGAACCCCAGAAAGCTTATTCTGTGGGATCGTTAAATATTAACCAGGAAGAGGCGCAAAATCGTGACCCAGCCTCGGTGTGCCAAATCTGCACCGTATTTGGGAGGTAACACCAGCTCATCCGGCAGCAACGTTGCAGTCTACAAGCACCAGAGGGACCCCTGGGACAGAAGAACGTTTGTGCAAAGGGGAGGAAACCTGTGTTAATGATTCAGAGAAAGGATTATCACACAAATATTTACTCCGGGGAAATCAATGAATATGTATGTAAAATACAGTGCACAAGCAGGAGGTTCTCTGTACCCAGGATGCCCCATTTTGGTGGAGTTAACCATTCATTCATCCAGCACTGCAACAAAGAATGCCTGCTTCTTAATGCTACATTGCTTTTAAGGAGTTTTTGACTGATTGCGGCAGCAAAATGAGAGGTGACAGCAAACAGGCACTTTCACATGATGAACTCCGTGGGATGGAGGAGAATGAAGGAAAGACTCCAAACCTGAGAGGGGCTGGGAGGTGCAATGGAGACAGTGTTCATCAATACAGACTTAGATACACAACAAAAATAGGAGAACAGTAGTTCTTGGCTTGCTTTGGTGACCAGCTGAGGGATGATATTATCAGCTCGGCTTCAAGAGTGCCACAAGCTGAAATCCCTTTTTCCAGCATTTACAGGAAAATGGATGTTTCCAACATGGAGCTCTCATTCTTCTTTGAAAATTCGTTTTCTCGTTTTTGCTGAAATGGAACTATTTCAGCATCAGGGTGGCGAAATGAAGAATTCCAGTGGCAGCGTGGTTTTCAGCTTCCCTGCTGGGCTTCAGCCCCTCTCTGGGACAGGCCTTCAGCACCCCTTGCTGCACTCAGGCATGGCTGAACCAAAGGCAGGTAAAGATATTTTGCCATTCCTTTTCAGTGTGGGAAGTAGTGATATTGTTATATTTATGTTATAGATTTCATGCCATAAATCTTCAACACAATAAGAAACCCCAGCTGCACAGAAGAATGATCTGTGCCACTCAAGGGCGGTTTTGGGTGAAATACAGCTACATTTTCATATACAAACGGGTAAGTCACAATTGAAATGGGCAGTGCTGCAACCCCAAGTAGAATATTTTGCTCTAAATAGGAGCTTTGCCAATATAAGGAGGGCTACTCCAGGGACACTTCCTATCAGAGGATTTCCGCTGTTGTCAGCATCTGTCCAAACTACTGCCAAACGCCTCTTTGAATTGAGCAGCTCATAAATGTTTGCCAGTATTCAACAAAACAAGATCAATTCAGCAGCTCTATTTGCATGTTTGTCCCAATATTAATCTGAAAACAATCTCTTTTGAGTAGGGGCAGAGAGGGTTCATGGAATCTGCTCATCATGAGGGCTGAGCCTACCCAGAAAGCCCCATAATTCAGTTTATCTTTTCTGAAGGTGCAAATAACTGGGTGTTTTGCTCGCATGCCCTTCTGGGCACAAGTAGTTAATTCACATTTTTGTTACAAAGCACGGTGGGTTCTTCGCCAAGTGCAATTTGCTTTAAGTGGCCTCCGTTCACATAGATATATCTGGCAGGGGGATTTCCTCAAAAGTTAAAATCACCCGGAAGAAACATTCGGGCAACTAAAAAAAAAAAAAAACAACACTGAAAAAAACCCACTGATTTAATTAGGACTTTGATGATGCCCTGGTGATTTGTGCCTGAAAATAACTGTTGGCTTTGACCACACGTGCTGATCATCTGACCTTCACCCTGATAGACAGTTTCTCCTCTTCCTTTCTCACCAGCCAGTTCCAGTCCCTCTCAGCCCTCGGTACCTGCACTGCAGTGCTGTCACTCCAGTCCATGGCGTTTAATGCCATTATTCTGTTAGTGAGCAGGAACTGGCAGCACCTCCTCACGCCCTGCAGCCTCGTGTTTCCTCTCAGACAGCTTTCCCAGAGAGCACAGCACCACACCTGCACCTCGGGGTGTGCTGGGAAGAGCCAGACTTTCCTTTGCACCTTACTCGTACCTGCACTGCATCTCACCAGGCTGGCTGACAGCGCCTTGACATTTAGAATGGGATGCAATTCTGCCTGCAAAAAAATTGTAATAAAGCTCAATGTGAATTTAAAGTGGTCTCTTCTGTCAACCACAAACTAAATAGAAATGGAATACAGTATTTCCCTACATAATACCATCCATATGCTAATGGAGAAGAGATTATATCTTGTATAAGATTTATCAAAGTAAACTCAATTCATTTCAGGAAGCATCTCAGTGCTGCCTATCCAAAGTGATCTGTTCTGCCAAATATGCACTGTATGAAATAATAGCTCCTAGACAGTGAATATACTTGAGGCATTTACCAAAAATAATACATTTTTTGAACCTTGTTGATTCAAACCGACTTAGCATTCCACCTTGGAGTTCAAATAAAACAATGTAAGTTCTCTGATGACATTCTAATTATCTCCAAAAATGGATAAAAAACATAGGGTCAATTTACAAGGGCAATAAAAGTAGATAAAAACCACATTAATATTTTAAGTCTTGTAATGATAGCAAAATTTTCCCAGCCCACTGACAAAGACGTAACACTGATCAAAAATCCCTTAAAAGGCATACAGAGGCTGAGTGTTTCTAGGGCTGCTTCTGATAGAGGCCACATCATATGTGCATTCAAGGCTCAAGCAGATTCTGAATATCATGAATGCACAGACTTTTTATCTGGTGCAGGTTTACTGGGAAAGGGTACAGGTAAGCAGCGGAAGTCCAGCCCTTTTCCAGTGACCACATATTGTTCCTCCCTCCCTTCTCTTCATCACAACACAGCTAAACTCTGTAAGTGAACTGAAAAGAATGCAGAATGGAATCATTGCACTTTTACTTTGTGGTTATGATTTTTAGATCCATAATTTCCTCTTCCAGTAAATGCACTCAACATGATCTGTCTCTGCTCTTAAACACAAAATTCATTTAAAGTTGCAGAGCCTTATGAAGTCAGACTGGGCCTAAGGCTTAGTTTCAGGTAAAGGCACTTGAACTTAGGTGTTCACGTGCACCCTTGTGTCTTTAGAGTCTCGCTGTAAGCCCCAGTCAGTGCAGTCAGAGACCATCTAGATATGACAAGTCTGTCAGAGAGGCCTCCGGTTGCCCCTCTGCAGTACCCACCAACATTTTATGTGCCCCCAGGCCTCCAGCTGGAGGTCCGAAAAAGACACAGATCCTCCCTGAAGGCCCCACAGCTGCCAGGTGTGTGCAGACATTGTGGATCCTGCAGGGCATCCCAGACAGCACAGACAGCTGGGCTGACACAACCAAATCCCTGCTTTGGTGCCTGTTTCAGGACGAGCCCATCTGCTTGCGGATCTGCTCTCTCCAATGGGAGCTGAGACACTTGACTCCCAAGCAGACACTTACTGTGACATCTGGGGTGTTCCCTGGGGTGAGTCCCTTGAGTCAGCATGGAGAGAGAGGTCCTGACGCATCCCTGAGAAGCGGAACAGCATCGGCAAAACCCAGAACTTCTCTGTTCAGACTCCCAGATGAGCTGCCTGAAAACCAGAATAATGCTTTTTCTTGCAGTTCGAAATGTGTTTTTCGCAGTCTCATTCTCTGAACAGGTTGAAACAGATAACAATATCCCCCTTGGCTACTGCCCTCAAAAATGAGATCACCCTCAGAGACACGGCACTGCCATTTTCAGAACAAGTTCTGATTAAAGGGTGAGAGCGTGAGCCACAGAACAAAACAGGTTTTCCAGCACACAGCCGTAGGCAACTACAACTATTTGAGGCTCCATTTACAACAGAATGGAGAGGGCAACTTTTGTAAGCTGTTAGTATATCCAGTTGTGATAATTAAAGCTGATTAATGCTCACCAGTCAGCAGCAAAAAAAAAAAAGGGCAATTTTGCAAGGCTGCCACATCCAGGAGGCACAAACATCTCACAGAACAGCTGGGGCCCAGCACGGCAAAACTCTTTGCAACACCTCAAGCAAATGGTAGAGTATCTCCTGAAAAAAGTGTTTTGTACACTGCAAGCTAGATAATGAGAAAACCACATACTTGTAAATTAATATTAATAGGTGTAGCTTATTAGCAAAATGCTGCACAGCCAAATTCTGCTTTCCAAACACAGATCAGCTTCTGCTATTCTCTTTACCTGCAGTTTCTCCCTCTGCCTTACAAAAAAAATAAAGCAAAACAGGTCCCTTTCTTTCTTGTGTATTCACCCTACAATGCAGCGCAGTGCACCTGTTTCTAGTCTTGCATTTTATTTTCTGGTGTTAGGAATTCGGTGTTTCATATTCATTACTGATAGAATTATACTTGAGCAGGCTGAAAGAATGTGATTTCATTCCCATATTCATTCATTTGGGAAGGACATCCTATACCTGAACACGTGCATGTGTGAACCCAAGGGCTTCTGGTGCCTCAGAAACACAAATGACAGTCACTTCTGCATTTCTGCTGTGGTTAAAGAGGCAGAACTCAGAGTCCCCTTGGACACATGCCTTGAGAAAACCAGATGAACTGTTTCTGCCCAAAATTCTCTGTGATAGTACAGCAGGCTAGAAAATCATAGGTAAACACTGCTTTCTGCACCTCAGCTAATTCTTAACTGAAGTACAGCTTAGAGTTCTCTTCTCAAGAGACTCAGAGAAGTATTCCACAGAATTAAAGCTCCATTTCCTATGCAATATGCTAAAGAATAACAGTTCCCAGGCAGTTTTCCAAAGAGAAAAAAGGTCATAGCATTTTTTCCTGGGATTTATAGCACTTACAGTATTTGCTGCACGGAGGAATACTGTAAATAGCACTTATAGTACCACACTGAACAAAATTTCCAGAGTCCACCTGCCCTGGAGTTTTCTTTGCGGGCTTCCCATCTTTCCCTACTCTGGTGCAGTTTATATGTAGGATTAAAATATTTTTATAGCGATGCAACAGATAAGTAAATCTCCTGTATCTCTGTGCATTCTCTATAGGGAACAGTTACTGCTTTTTTAGGTGCCACAATAGGGCCATAAAACTCCTGCAGTAGCCCAGACACTGTCGTTATAGAGGTCAGCTCTGGAAAGCAGAGCTGGCAAAGCTTTACCTTTCACCCCAAATGGGGACACACAGATTTGACTCTCACAGTCAGCACAGCCTTTAGACCTCTGCTGATCAGCCCATACAATTGTTTCCAAGAGCCAATTCTGTACCATCGCAGCGTGATCTTCTCAGTTCTTAGAGGATGCTTGGAATGGCTACCCAGGCTGCCTGTCCATAAGAACACTCCATGGAGGTTGGTGGGAAATAAAGGTTTGAGTCTGCCCAGTTATCGCAACATCATGTTTGTTTCTTGAGGCTCAGAGGCTCTTCTGGATCAGTATGTTTGCCTGTGCCAAAAGGAAGGTACCTGTACAGGTAAATTCCTGCCCATGCAGGCTTGGCTGTGTCAACTACGGGATAAACACTGTTAAAAAGACAAAATAATAATAAAAAAAAAGCTTAAGGAAACCCAAGTAACAAACTACTGTAACTGGAGACAGCAAATCTCTTGCTGAGATGCACAAATAATAGACAGTTGTGTGTCCAAGCTCAGCACCTGCTCACAAAGCCCAAAAGGCTCGTGCTGTGCCCTGCCCCTCAGACAGGTATTTCTGCTGCAATTCCGTCTCAGAGGTGCTGTCGCTTTCCTCTCCCTCCCCAGCACACCATGTGTTTTAGTCAATTATAGGGCCCCCTGGGTAATAAACCTGGTGCGCTCTCTGCCCTCTCTCTGCTGCACTTTGTTATGGAAATCTCAATATTTGTCTTTTCTCATGTATTTAGCAATATATCTTGGCTGCTTTCATAGAAACTATCAAGCATCACAGCTCAAGCATGGAAACTCTGGAATGCTTAATTTGAATTCAGCAGTTCCCAAGCCCTCTATCTCAGCAGCTATTTGGGGGCTTCATCTCTAAAAAATGTGTGTTTTGGCAAAACCCATCAGAGCACAGCACAAAAGCGAGAGCTTTATGGGTAAACTTATTCAGAGAGCAGTACCTATAGATTATAACCATATATCCAATGCCATCCCACTGAGACTGCACAGACTTATGGCGCTGCTGGAGAACAGAGAAGGTGCAGATTTCCAGCTGCTTCAGTGAGCAGGATCAATGTTTAAATAAGTGAGTTGAACAACCAGGTTTTTGTCCTTCTGAATAAACCTCAAGCTTTGTTCAGAATTATTGTGTGTATATAAATACACACATACAGATGCTGAAGAGCTGGCATCCAGGGAACATGAGCAATTTAATGGAAGGATATGGTGCATATTTGATAGCTTCGCTAATTTTAAATGTATTTCAAGAATTAGTGGATAGTCCCACAAGACCAGGGGTCAGACACAAATAATGTGATGCTGAAGACAATATTGGGGGCAATTGGGTCAGAATTATTCTTTCAAATATTGCTAAAGAAAACAGCAGGCCATGGAGTGCTCCAAGAACTGAGAAAGCATGGGAAATTCCCTGTCAGTATCAATCAGACCATGCAGCCATTTGCTGTGAACAGCAGTTAAATTACTGACTTAAAAACATCCACAGGCTACAAATAACACAACCAGCTACAAGTTTCATTAAGAGCAAGTAGTAATAGTGCTTGGTATTGACTATTTTTGTGTCACTCTACTCACTTTTGTGTGTGTGTGATTTCTGTGCCATTTCCCTTCAGACTGCCACATGCTGCAAGAGGAAAGTGTATTCCCACCTTCTGCTGGGACCACAGTCCTCTGCTTTGACAAGAGAGAGCTTAAATAACTTTTTTGTGTTGTCCTCTCCTTAATAAAAAATGAAAAGTTAGCACTCCAACCTTCCAAAGCAGCAGGGAAGCGCTGAGCAGAGCTCAGAGTGCTTTCAGGGCATGCTTAGCATGCAGATCCTGGGGAGGAGAGCTGAGACGTGCTTGTTGGAGGGCGCAGACCAGACAAAGAAGAGAAAAGAGAATTTTAGAGCTGTCTAGTGACAGAAAAAGGATAATTACTCTTCCAGAAGCCTTGTTGCCTCAGCTTTCATTGGAACATTGAAGGATTAGTTCTCCCCCGCTTGGTTCGTGGTACAAGCCATCAAGCCACAAACAGGAGTTTGCTTTTGGGGGCTGAATGTAGCTCCTCAGCCCAAACAGCAGTAAAACAAAGCATGGGAACAAACAAAGTGGTAAATGTTGTTTGAAATGCAGTGTCCAGGATTCAAGCAAGATCTGTTCTGGTTTACAGCTGGTTTACAAACATGTTCCCACACAGAAGCCACATCACTGTAAAGAAATTTGTTTCAATTGCTTCAGAGAAAAACATCTCAGGAGAAGAGGAAAATTCAAAAACAGTTAATTTAGGAGTTTGTTAGGAGTTTGGATTTTCAGACTGATTGTCCCTGGAAGTGCACACTAACACCGATATGCCAATACTCTTTTTTTCATTTTTTCTTTTTTTTTTTTTTTTTTTTCCCTCAAAGTTAACAGGAACACAAATCTCAAAGTAATATCCCTGCCGCTACTACTTTTCAAAGGATGAAGCAAACACAGTGTCATGGTTTAGGAATGGTACTCCCCAATTTAGTTCTCCCACCAAGACTCTCCAAAGCACACTGTGACTCACTCGCCCCGCCTCCAACCCATGGGTGTCCAGAGAGGAGAAACAGAAGCACAAAAGGCAAAGATCATCGGTTCAGATATGAACAATTTACTGGAAACAGCAATGAGGTAAGAAAATTAACAGTAGCAGCAACAATAGCAGGACCCAGCTGCAGTGCAGCACTTCTTTGATGTTTTCACGTCCAGAAACACTATCTAATGAAAGATGCTAAAAGAAACACTGAGTCCCTCTGCACACCCAAATATCCATTTGAGTGGAGGCAGAAACAAACTGACAAGATAGGAATTGCACATCTGGGGACATGGGAAAGCATCTGGTGCTCTCTCTAAATCTTGTTTGCAAACCTCATTTCCCCCAAAGTGATGCTGGTTCCTGCAAGCCATAAGGCTACCCCACGTTGGACAGCCTGGGGCCACCAAGCTCTGCAGCCAAAGCAGTCGAGTTCTGCCGGGACAGTGCTGCAGCTGGACATCCATTTGTCATGTCCTCAGCGGAGTGGATTTCCTCTTCACACTGCTGTGCTGAGGATTTTTTGTTGGGCAGTCTAGGGGCCTTAGGGCCAGTTCAGGGTTTGATCCCCACTAAAGTCAGTCCTTCAATGGCTGAAGTGCTCTCAGAGTCAGCAGCAACTGCCACAGTGTGCTGCACCCCTCACCTTCTCTGCCCCAACATGCAATTACAGATCTGCGCTGCTAATCTGAGGAGTTAGGTCAAATAATCACGTCTGTCAGGGGAAAGGGAAGATAGATAGCTCTTCTCCTCCTCCTAGCTAGACTCTGGGTAGTAATTTGACCCTGAGGTGGTTTAACATAGAGCATTGCTTTTATTTCTGAACTTTAAACTGTCTATCCAGCCTTGTCTGTCTTTTCCTCAAAGCTGATGGCAGTTTGCTGGATACACTACATGACCTCTGCTCACAAGTCTTGTCTCACCAGCATCTCATCACTGTAGGACATCACAGATACCACCCTCATACATTTTTGACTGGGTGTCATCTATCTACAGTGAGGTGGGGGGAAGAGAACTGTTTCACCCAGCTCAAGTACTGAAAATAACCTGAAAATAACCACTGCCTCCTAGTGAACTTCATTGTTTGAAGATGCTGATATTGACATGACACTGGAGCAAAGCTATTCCCATGGCAAGAATGCATCTTCTCAATTCACCTGCTACTGATAAACCCTGTATCCTACCACACCTGATCCTGGGATTATCCTCAAAACTGCCTCCCCACTCTGAATCAATCCATCTGCTCAGACACAGCCAGAGAGACAGCTTCAGACAGAACTCAAATTAAGCATTTTGGCAAGTTTCCTTCGTGCAAGGCTTGGCTTCCTCAAAATGCTTGTAAGGGGATGTCATTCATTTCCTCTTGAAAGGAATGAGAAGGAAATGTCTTTACAAACTGTGGGGCTGCTGGTAAGATAAGACCGATACTGAGGGAAACAATGGGAAGGAATTCCACAGGAATTCCACTGATTGACTTACCCAAGACCATGTTACTAACTACAAGAATTGACACACAAGAAAAAGAATAAAGGGGGGGGGGGAATGTATTTTAGGAGGGTGTCTGCATTGGGCATTCTGGGAAGTCTGTACCTCTCGAGTACCTCAGCCAATGGGGAAAGAGAGAGGGAACTGCAGCCAGGAAATTAGGATAAAGAGGCTGAGTCCTCTAGCAATTTGAGAGACCCCATAGGAAATGCCCATGACCTCTCCCTTTATTCATGAATAAAGTTACAGGACTCCTCTGTCTCCTTTTTGGACATAAACCCCTGGTGTTTGTGGATTAATTTTCCTGACGCTCTTTAATCAAGTGTAATGCACAGAATCAAGAATATCTCCTTTACACACAGATTCCAAGCATTTACTATTTCAATCATGGCATATGTGATCTTCTATGGATTGTACATGTTTGTAATATGCTACTGCTGGAAAGCTACTGTAGCTGTGCCCAAATTCCTGTTGCTGTATTCCTAACAGAATTTTGCTTTCCTCAAATATCTAACCATTTCAAAAAGAAGATTAAAAATATCCTAGATTGTAGGACCATCAACGTAAAACATTCAAAGCTGGAAAACTGAAGCTGGAAAATGAGGAGTTGGACAGAATGACTTTATAACCACGTTAGGAGAAAACTCCAAATAAACAACAAAAAAACCCACAGAAACAAACAAACAAACAAACAAAAAGCTGCAAAGAAGAAATTTCTTGCCATACTTGTCAAACAAGAGTCACATTTTCTTCTCAGCCTATCACTGTGACAGCTCACCTTAGTCACGCTGCACATCACAGGCGGCTGCTGCTGGCTGGGTGGAAAGCCTAAGTGAAAAATCTAAACTACCTTGGGAAAGGGTTTTGTGTAATTTTTCCTTAGCTGCAACTTTTCAGCAACCTTTAGCCCCTCACATCAAAGGACCATAGCCACAAAAGCTTTTAAATATTTATTTTATAGTTCTATTCCACTTACTTTTATATTCCCCTCTGGCTATGCAACTACCTACGTCAGGCAATAAGAAATACTCCATTTGCGGACATTTTGCTTGACTCTTCCACTCAGTCCTCCTTATTCACCTGAAAGAGAATTAGCAGCTCGCTCTGAAATTTGCCCAGAAAGGTGCATCCATCAGGCCTGAAATGTCTCATAGATAAATTCCAGTAACTCTACTCTTTTATTTATGGCTAAGGAGGAACTAGTGTGGAAGGATCCAGGTGAGTGCAATTACATTGAAGGTTCTGTGCCTGGGGATTGAGGTCTGCATCTGCATCTATGTCCCCTTGAAGGGGCTGAGGAGGCAATTAAAGGCAAACAGTTGTGTCATGGTACTCAGGCAGTTCTTCTGTTTGGGGTTCTGGCACAAAGCGTCTTTGAGAGAGCACTGCAATCGTTGCAATTCAAGCGCCAGACGAGCTCTCCTTCCCTGTACAGCTGGTGTCTCCTGAAATGTCCAAGTTCAGCCACTTCAAGGCTCCTGAAAGGGTGCTCAGTCAAGGGTGTTGGCAGGAGGACAAGATCATCCCTAACTGACAATAATTCTCATTTCACAGGAAACTCACAGAATGCCTATTTCAAACTCACCCTTTTGATTAGTTACAGCAGAAGCTTCATTTAAGACTAGCACGCTGTACCCATTTAAAACTGCGCGTTTTTTATGGTTTTTTAGCTATTTGGATATTAGCATTTTTAATTTTCAACCTATTCAAACAAGTTTAGAGTTGCTTTTTCTAACAGCTTCCTGAATGGAAACTAAAGCTGCCTGTATCCCTGAGTCTGTGTTTACATGCACACACAGCATAACTACCACCAGAATACACTGTCATATCCTCACTTAAAGGACGCTATAATGTAATACAGTAAATTAAATAGACCCTCCTCAGAGAGACAGAAGGCACTGATCAGCTCTGAGGACTGTATTTAGTCCCTGCCAAAGATAATGAGAGCAGACACACACAAAGGTCAGCAGATGTCTGAAGCATGGGCTTTGCTCTTCTGCCTCCTCATAAAAGATGCATGCTCCCCTGATTTTCCTTGGGCAGATTTGTGTGCTGGTGAAGTTAATTGGTAGTGCTGGAGTTTGTGTTCTCTATTGTCACAGTAACAGATACTAATGGACTCAGTGCACAGGCATGCTGAGGATGAAAATCAGCCCTAGCAGCTTTAGTCTGCAGCAACTTCCAAACTTTGCAGGACACTACACCATGCTATTTCCTAAGATTTTAAGCAAATATCAAAAGTGAAATATGTCCTTCCCTGCAATTCTTCATCTTTATATACAATCGGTATGATTAAGTGTGATTGCTTTTACGAAATACAGACAGTCAACAGCGGTAGATTTACAGGAAATACAATCAGAGGTGACAAATCAGAAATTAAAATTATCCTTTCTCCTTTCTGCAAGGTTCAGCTGGGCTCAAAATTCCAGCTCTGCTTGGTGCAGGCACTGAATTTATAGCTCTGTGTTCCTCAGGGAGCTTCCCATGTCCTATGGATTTCCCAGGAACAATTTTAGGCTGTCTTATTTACATGCTCCAGCAGACACAAGCTCAGCAGAAGCCTGTGATCACCTCTATCAGCTCAGCCCTAGGGACAAAGCTTTGTATCTGAGAAAATCATGACAGCAATGGACAACAGTGGTCCCACCAGACCAAGACTGACCATGGAAATTTCCTTCAGGGGAAATTTGCTCAGCTCTGTCATTCTCTGCATGCCAGGAGCTGTTACTGTATTTGGCTTCCCACCTGCCATTCAGGCTCCAACCTCTTCTTTGGCAGCAGCTCTGATTTCAGCACCTGTCTTCAACCGGCTGAATGCTTCAAGGATTATTGGGAAAAGAAGTGATGGGAAGAGGGCCTAACTCACATCTCATTCTGACCTCTTTCCTGCAGGAAAAAATTTTTCTGGTAAGAAACTGATCATTTACCTCAAGAAAGAAAAAGAGAAAGCATGAGCTAAAAAACTGGCCAAAAGATGCCAATGATGAAATTGTCTCTGTTCCTTGTGATGCCAGACTGAACAACAGGAGGAGTTTAGGCAGTTTTGCTTTCTTATTCCCAGTATTAAACCTAACAGTTTCTCTTACAGGTTAGTTAAATATTAAAATGACTTGGCCTAAAAATTGCTACTGTCAGACAGAAAGGAGGGAAGGCTTTGCTTTGCGTTTACACAGGCACATAGTAGAGACAGAAGATAAAAAATCACGTGTTGACAATTATCTAAATATACTGAACATCTCTTCTAAAAAGAAACTCCCTGGCACGGCTGGGCTGCTCATCTAAACTGGCAGTCCTGGGATCTTTCCTTACCCTCCAGTCCCAAAAGAAATCCCCAGTCCCTGCCATGAGCCAGTCCTAGCCCCTAACCTGACCCAGGAGCAAAGGGTGCTCAGGCAGAGGTGGGAATGAATGACTCCAATGCTGGAATCCTCCTGTGTTTCAATTTTCCTTGAGGAATTGTCATCTGAGATTAGTTTGTTGTTCTAGAGCAAAGAGGTTTTGTTTCAGTTTTCCCCAAATTTCTTATTATTGGACATGTAACCCTTTAAATCTCACTACCCAAACAAAATATGTTATTTTGTTTCCTAATTTCAATTATCTTACACTTCCAATGCAAGTAATACCACTTAAAAGTGTCCCTGATATTAGTATCCATAGTGGTGGCATACCAGAGAGAATCCTGGCTAACTGGAATCTGTGCCATGGAAATTCCCTCGTTGGATGTTCCAGATTTTATTTTCTTGTACATTAATGGGACTTCACAGGATGAGGTGGCACAAAGTCGGGGGGGGGACAATGACAAAGCATCTTACAGTCAGTAGGAGAATATCAAAGAGGACCAGATCAGATATTAAAGACAGGTTTCAAAAGGGAGAAAATGACATAAGGAAATAAAATACTGTTTAAAGAATGCTTACCTGGTTTAATGGCTCAAAGAAGAGCAGTATCCAAGTGTCTGTCTCTATTCTCCAACTCCAGCGCACCTTGACCTAACCATGAATGCAGGTGGTCACGTGGAAACCAATGCTTCCCAAATGATCCCTAGTAATGCCGTTTTTCAGGTAATACGGAAAAGGGAAAAAAAATCCAGTTTGTGCAGATGGTAAATCCAGAGTTTAAATTAAAAGATGGTCCTTTATTATCCAAGGTTTAAATTGAGGCATTAAATGTGCAGATTTAATAAACTCCCCCACAGTTTTACTGCCATGACACTTTCACCGGGGAAAAGCAGGGTTGGCAAAGGGGAAAAAGGATGGAGTTTGACAGCTAATGCAAAACATAATAATTCTTTTTTCTGCTGTAGAAGATAGAAATCCTGCTGTAGGCCATTTAGAAGCCAAACTACTGACCACATCATTCCTATCTGAAAGGACACAATTCCTACAAATGCAAATGTCTTACACTGATTAGATAACATTAAGCTAGTCAACAGCAGGATACCATCAATAGGTAAAGTACTCAAAATCTTTTTTATTTTTTCTTTTTGTTTTTCTTCTTCTTTTTTTTTTGTTTGGTTTTGTTGTTGTTGCTGTTGAGGCAATGTTTTTTCCTAGATACTCCTACGAGAGCATACAAAATTCAGCTATCACAAAGCAAAGAACTTTGGTACCTGAAAAGAAGGATGCTTCTTTCTGTTACATCTTGTTGCAGCAGAAGCTAAAATCACTCATTAAATTTTGAGGGATATCTTATTTGGCCCAGTTCTCTGGTAATTTTCCAAGGCTGTGTTTAGGGAGTCAGTTGCTTGCTTTTTCTTGGTTACAGGTCATTGTAACCAAGTCAAAAACCCATCAGCACATTTATAGGGAAGAAGGGGAAAGCACAAAATTTTGGCCATACTGACATTTATAGCTGTCTGGCTGTAATTCTGCACCACTAGAACTGAATAGGAGCAGTGTCACTTCATTCAGAGATTTTGGAAGGGGACCTTTCCTGGGTCTGGATTAATAAAAGGGGTGACTGATCACGGGAAGCTGAGAGCTTGGTGCCTGCAGGAGACGGGTGAGGTGAGGTGGGACAGACTCAGCAGAGAGCAGCAGAAGTAAAAAACTTCAGAGATGAAGTATTAAGACAAATTGCGTACTTGGGGATATTGACAAAGCCAAAATTTGTGCTACAGGAGGTTTGTGAAGCAGACGTAATTGGTGGTGTATCTTTAACATCAAACAATCCAAAGGAAAACTCTAATTAACCTTATGGATAAGAGTAAAGGTGGACATATTTTTCGTTAAACTAAAGAAATGCAGTCAGTGACGAGAGCTTTGGCAAGTTAGATGGATCATGCCTGACTCACGCCTTTAGAAACTTACCTGAAAAGTTGGAATTGGTACTGTTTTAGAGGAAAATAACAAAACCAGATCTCAACTGGATTGCTCCTAGAAGTGTGTACACACACCCCTTGCCCTGTCTATCGTAGTGATGAGATGTCTCAGGCAAATGGATGAAATTCATTGGGATAAATAGGACTCCATATTTCAGAGACACCATCTATGTCATCAGGCATTAAACCAAGTCAAAAGAGGCTGAACTTCATTGAGGAGCCAGAGCTGTTCCCCATCCTGGCAGAGTTCCCCATCTCCTTTGGCTCTGCAGAGTCACTGGTTTTTCCCATCTGCTTTGTTTTAAATGGTTCAGTTGGTTTACTTGGCCGAGAAAGAGATCACAGTCCTTCTTCCAAGACCAGAAAACCTGCTGCAGCAGAGAGTTTCTCATCCCAAAACTCTGGAAGAGAATTCAGTCATCACAAACAACAACAGCGGGAAATGTATCAGGCAAACAGCAAAGGAAAACGCCAAATTTTTCATGCTACCACCAAGTGATTCAATTAAAACAGCTGTCTACAATAATAGATGAAGATTTAAACGTCTCTATGGTCCCAAAGTCAAGATAAAAATATGCCAGAGAAATCTGAGGCAGGTTTCTGAAATGGATTTAAAGTAGCAAGGTGACTTGCAATGTTACTGCTTGAGTGCTGATTAATTCACACTGGGGGTGTCAGACAGTGTTTGTGCAGCAGGAGACAGAGAAGTGAGAACCTTAACAGACCTTAAACAAGTTCATGTAATGGGAAGCAGTTTAATACAACCAAAGCCCTTTGTGTTTTGCAAGATTTTATAGTAAATGTGTTTTAATACAGTAAATTCCAGTAAATTCCCAATAAATTCCCTGGGAGTAATAAACATGTATCATGCTCTAGAGCACAGCTTACAATTCAATAAAGGCTCTTCTTTACAAAAGATTTGTAAAGAAATTTCTTCGTCAAAAGATTAGTGAAGAAGAGTTTTCTTAAGAAATTCAAAATGACATCTTGAAAAAAATTCTTCACACAAAAATACCTTGTTTAGTAAGCCTGATGTGAATAATTAAATGAGAAGCACACTATTGCTCATTGTAAAGGGGGAAAAAAAAAATCTTATTGTTTAAAACAGGGGTGCTTAGTGCTGTTCCTACACCTGCAACATTACCCATCTGCTCTCTGAGATCTCGTAGGAGAATTCCCAAAGCAGGAATCCATCTACCTCCTTTCTGGGACTATTGGCATGAGATCTCTTACCATTTCAGCTGAGATATTCAAGGCTCCCTGTACGTGTTATTCAGCAGCAAAATGCTTCTTTATTCCCAAGGCTTCAGAAGTAGCATAACTGATTGGGTCAGCACTGCTTATTTATGCACAGAAGAATAATTTGCAATTCAGCCATCAGGGCTGTAACTCCCAGGAGGGCTCCTGGCTTACTCCATAAATTGCGGTAATACTAGTTGAATTGTTTACTCTTGCTAGGAAAGCTTCAGGGATGCACAACAAGCCCTGCACACTCACCCAGCCCTGAGACTGCTTGTGCAAAGCCCCAAATTGCTAGCAGTAAATGCTCCACCTGCCAGGCACTTGCATATGGACAAAAATAGCTTTAAAAACCACTTAAAGTGTGCGTACAAGGCATTATCCTGTACCTAGTCACTGCCTGCTGCTTGAAATAAAAGCTATCACTACTCATGTAAAAATATTTAAGTTGGTAAACACCATTGAAGTTGCAGGTTGCAATCAGAGGTAGTGGCTTACCCTATAGAATGTGCTCAAAGTGCGCATGCTGACTCCAGTAGTCCAAAACCAGCCCTGGGTTGCCCTTTATAGACACTTAATCACTTATTTGCCATATCCAAAAGAAAAATGAAGGGTGTCTCTATCAAAAATCTCCCATCAACATTTTCATAATTGTTTAATTGTGTTTTCCATACTTGAGGAGTAGACCCAAGCTCTGTAAAATGTAAGATCCTCGCATGACATCTTTGGGAGCTTTCCCCCTCTGTACCACCTCCTTGAAATACTGTGGGCGTCTTGTGTATTCTGTACTCTACTTCATCAGAAGGGCTCTCAAACTCACCAGTATTTCACACAGCAGCACCTAATTCGATTTTACACTTTTGGGGCCTTGCTTTAGAGTCTACCTGACGCTGTATGTGGTTGGGCTTTTGACACACAACAGGCTGGCAGCACAGTGCATGCCTAGCCACACAACACAGCCTTCCACATGTCACAGAATCACGGAATCACAAAATAAGCTGAGTTGAAGTGATCCACAAGGATCATTGAGTCCCGCTCCTGGCCCTGCGCAGCACCATCCCCGAGTCACACCATGTGACTGAGAGCATTGTCCAAATGCTTCTTGATCTCCATCGGTCTTGGTTGCCATGACCACTGCCCTGGGGACCCTGTTCCAGTGCCTGACCACGCTCTGGGGGAGAAACTTTCCCTAATATCTAACCTAAGCCTCCCCTGGCACAGCTGCAGCCAGTCCCTCAGGTCCAATCACTGATCACTACAGAGCAGAAATCAGTGCCTGCCACTCCTCTTCCCCTCAAAAGGAAGTTGTAGATTGCAATGAGTCTCCCCTTAGTCTCCTCCAGGCTGAACAGACCAAGCGTCCTCATCCACTGCTCGTACACCCTCATCTTGTGTCCCCCCATTGGATGTTTAATATCTCTTTTATTGTGGTGCTCAAATCTTTGCACAAGACTCAAGGTGAGGCCACCCCAGCCCAGAGGAGAAGGAAAGAATCTCCTCCCCGGCCCAGCCTGCCATGCTTGGCCTGGTGCCCCCCAGGACACAGGTGCTCCTCCTGGCTCCTGGGCACTGATGGCTTGTCCTCACTTACCCTTTCAGCTAGTTGGATTTTTCTCCTTAGTCAGATAAACTGTCTCAGGTAAAGGACGCAACCTTTCATCAAAGGGGAGATGGGGCAGGAGAAGGTGGCAAGCAAAGTGTTTGTACAGAGCAAGCTCAGGTGTTTAGCATGGGAGTCTGTACAAATGTCTTTTCTTGGGTGTAGGTAAGTCCACCCATGTACCCTCCCCATGGAACAACAGAATAATACAAAATCATCCTAACTCAGGCTGGGTAGAGTTTAAAAAGACAGACACTTTTGCTTAAGTCACTTATCTAGAAAAGTGGCTCAGCGGATGCAATGTGACTGAACCACAGTCACACCTAGAGACTCAGCAGGCAGGCAGGGCTTTCCCAGTTCCCCCAGTGCCTTTCAAACGTTGAGACTGGAAATACTGACAATGGAACAGTCTCTCCTACAGCACAGGGCTGTGTTTTCAGCCACTGGCCACCCTTCTCTGCTGCTATCAATCATCAGCCTGGACTGAGTCAGGCTGCCACCAATACCAGGAGCCAGAGAGAAAATGAGATGCAGAGACTGATTTCACACATTGCCAAAATGAAAGAATTTTGCCCTGACCATGAACCTACCGATTGCTGAGGAAGCATGGCAAAAAGCGAACAACCTGTGACAGTTTGGTGGCGAAATCTACCAGTCTGTCCTGAAGTCTGAGCTGTGCTCACGTGGCACCCACCCCTCCTGCGTGGGCTGTCTGCCACTCAATCAACACTTCTGCAGGAGCAAGGAGTCACTGCAGAACGTGTACCACAGCCTGAATGGGCAACTGGCTGCAGCACACAGTTCTGGTTTTAGAATCTGTCTAAAAATAGATACAGAGAAGAAGAGAGATGCAGAAAAACCAAAACAAACTCTTCTCTCCTCCGCAGACTCACTGGGGAAAATGGACCAGCATTCTCTCAAGGAGAAGCTTTCAATCTTAAATGCCCACTTATATCAGTAGTGTCTTCTGAAACATAGAGGTAGCAGTGTTGACTTCTTTAAGCAGTAAAAAATTATATAATATGACATTTTAGTGTCTAAATACATGTTGATCCATGAATGCTAAATAAGTATCTATTGGCAAAAAGGAGATGGGTTTTTACAATCACATTTCTGCAACTACAGTTGCACACAATCCATTCTGAAAAATATGAAAATGTTCTGCCCAAATTCAGCTGTTCAGTGAAGACAGGCTGCGTGTATGGGGAGGGGGAACAGCACCAATTTGTAATTTCCACCCAATTCAAGTATAGGACTCTGCATAAATTCAAGTCCTTTGCCATCATACTAAATGTATATCTAATTTGGATCAGTACAACATAACTGTACCTCAAATTCTTTATGATTAGAAGTATCTAGTGGAAGGGTTTGGCACAATTAACAGAGTCAGGTGAGCTATTACTAATATGATCCAACTTAAATTGAAGAGAGACAGCTATGTATAAAAATGTTAATCTTGAAAATGTCAGATTATAAGTAAGAAATACTACTGTTATTAAACATAAAACAGTAATAGAGAGGTTTGAGCAAGAAAGGTTTTGCACTCTGACATTTCAGCCAATCCAGATGTAAGGAAAGAGCCCAAGTTCCAAATACCAAAGTTGCAAGCCCTGAGTGAGGCATGCCAGTACAGAAACCTTAGGTGCTGTGCCTTTGGGAGCATCACAGATATCCACCCAAGAGCACCACAAAACCAGCACTCCAACACAGTGACATGTTCATTCCTACATCCACAGCCTCAGCTGCTGCAGAAAGGTCAGGTAGCTCAAGTCCTGTGAACTGGACTTGACTGTGGCTACATTAAGAAAAGACATTAAAAAAAAAAAATAAATGTTATGAGATCATGTAGAAAAACAGTCTCCAAACTGAAGGAGCCTATGAAGTTTCTGCTGTCTCTGTTATAAGAAATTTGATGAGAAAAGTCCTTTCAAGCTCACTCATCTCTGGATCGCAGTGTTTGGATAACTGGGCACAGCATAGAAAGCCCCAGAAGTTTTTCAGTCCTCAGGTGCCTGATCCAGGTCTCCTCTGGGTTGCTGTGTGCCAACATTAAGCTTTTCCAGGATGACTTGCTCGTAATCATACAAACCCAGGGAAGTGAATTTGTTTGTATGGAACCACTGTCACTCATGACACTCACATGCACAAACACTTGTTAGCACGAAATAACCCAGCCGAGGGCAGGACAGGGATAACACAAAGCCCCCTCTTCTCACCAAATCCCCCCCATTTCCAGAGCTGCCAACACACCCAGGACTTGGAGAGGTGGTGATACCACTGTTGGCAGAACTTTTTGTTCAGTTGTCAATATATTTGCATAGTGCCTAAGATCTGAGGTGTTCTCTCCCTTCATAACTTCCCAGATCTGTTTCAAACATTGCTGTAGTATTTTATTATCCCACATGCTCAGGATTGTGAGCGATTGCTGCTCATGAATGAAAAAGGATTTCTGTTGAATTTTCTTTTTAAAGCGTTCTCTCTCCTTGTTATATTCTTCCAAAAAAAAAAAAAAAAGTACTGTAGAACATGCAAAAATAATAGCCTTCCTCTACCAAGATGGAACTGTAAGAAAATACATATTTCTCTCATTCTTTGAATTTTTAAGTTATATATGCACAATAAAATAGCATTCTTCTGGTCATTACTCCCCTGATGGGATCACAGATGGCTTGAACTCTTTAGTCAAGTCTAAAGAAATCATCCAGTTATAACAATTGTGGCATTTGTTCAGTGTCTCAGTAGGAAAAAAATTTAGAGACGAGAGAGAACAAGAGTGAGCGAGGTGGGAGGAGAGAGGGAGGAAGCATCCTTTACAGTTCTCATTACAGGTGCTGCAGCCCTGAGCACTCTACCTTAACTTTAACTTTACTCCTGGTCACATCACAGGGCAAGAGCAGGCAGGGCTACAGTATTCTTGATTGACCTTCTACCTTCATCATTTCACTAAAGCTTTCCTCAATATTTTTATCAGATTTTCTTCACCATTTCACTATTATCACATCACCCTTCTCTCTTTTTTTTTCTTTTTTTTTCTTTTTTTTTTTTTTTTTTTTTTTTTTTTTTTTTTTTTGTAGCTTCTTATTTTTAATCCAGAAACTTGAGGGGTTTGCACCCATTTTTTTAAAATGTGGAGAAAAGATGATTCAAAGGCAGCTTGTCCACAGAACTGGAAGTTCCTTTCCCTGTACAACAGAATTTTACTTTTTTTCCTTGTAGTTGTAGCATCCAGGATAGTTAGAGGTAAGGCACCCAGCCAGCTGCCCTGCTCTGGAGATCAGACATGTAATCCAGAAAGGATGACTGAAGGTGATCTGAGGTTCCTCTCCCCTCTGTTTTGAAACTGCTAGGAGTTTAAATCTCATTGAAATGAGCCAGTGCAGATGGCTGAAGTTGCACGATGTGAAGCCGTCAATACAGGAACTGTTCCAGAGCTGAGAAGCACAAAGCCCTGGTCACGCTCTCCTGAAGGGGCAGCTGGAAGGCCCTGCTTCCTTAGGGTGGGCAGCAGGAAGAGAGGACACGGGATTTTTTCAGAAAGGACAAAAGGCAAACTGAAATGAGGAAAATTATGATCTGATCAGGTATTAGAAAATATGGTTCTGCATGGATTGCTCCAACTGTGTGAAAGTGCCCAGACAGGCTGAGGGATCCCCATGCTTGGGAAATGCTCGGAACTCAACAAGACATGGCCATGAACTATCTAATCTAATGCTGAAGTCAGCCCTGACTGACAAGAAAATTACCCAAGTTTCCCTCCAACCTAAATTATTCTATGATTCTGCAATTCTGTCAAAAGAAATCACTTCCTAAAAGTCATTCCTGCAACTTTATCTCCAGAGCTGCAACTAAATACATCACTATGAAAATAGAATGAACTGACAACAAACTAATTGTGTAAACATAACATGATGTAGTGATGGCTCGAACTAAACTGAGTTTAAATTATTCATTTTCCTTCTGACAGCCCTCAAAATCATCTACGTCATCTTTGCTTTTCCAACTTCAACAAGGTCATCTGAGAAACCTATACTGTTGCTGTTTGAAAACTCTCAGCTCTGACTTAATCTAAACTTGCCAATCAGGCTCTGATCGTAAAGAACATATCACACGAACAACTTAGAGGAATCTTTAAAAGAAGTTGTAGTGGTTAGAAATTGTAGTACCTGGAGAACTCCTCCTAATGTGCTACTGATGTTAGTTAATACTTGTATTAAAATTACTGCTTTACTTCCACTGAAAAACTGCTGCCTAGCTAAAAGGAGACAGTTAACTTCTGGAGGCTGGCAAATCTACTTTCAAGATTGCTCACCATTTCTCTCATTAAAACCTACCAGAAATGATACAGATAATCTATTTTATGGAGTTTTCCCTTCCTTCCTCCTTACTGAGACTTACAGGGAAGTGGGTTTCACTGCCAAAGAAGAGAACCTTAGGAGACCAAGAGGATATTTCCCTTCCTGAAGCTGAGTCGCCTTCTACAGGCAAATCAATACAAGTCCCTGAAAATAGCTTGCTTCGTTTGCAGGGAAAAGAGGATTTCTGCTAACAGCTCTGCCTCTCCTTTGAGAGTCACCATCAGGCAGCACCCAACACAGATTCCTCCTCCAACAGTGCTACCAAAACCCCACAGAGAAAGGCAAGAGATGCAAATCCAAGGGATACCATCCTTGTGGTAACCTGCTACTTCATGAGGTACCACAGTGAAACCTCGTCCCCAGGATTTAGTTTTTTCTTTTTCTTTTTCCAGTCTTTTTGGGGTGTTGAAAATCTTCATTTACACGCTCCTTCACCACTCGGGGCTGGAGGCCCAGACTGACTATCCTGGAACCCAGCGGTGATGCGAAGGAAGGATTGCTCCTTTCCCTGAGGCAACACAACCCAAGAAACACAAAAGCAAACTGAGGAGAAATTGTTCCAAATAGCTTTTTTAAAATAAACTTAGGAAGGTCCTTAAAGCTTTTTTTTTTATAAATAAGGACCATAAGGACATAAATAAGCTCTTCAAAAAACATTTCAATGCACAAAACTAAAACCACAGGGAAGAGCCAGAGCACAAAGGAATACAATACACAGGAAGCTGCACTGAGGCATAGCTTCTCATGGATGTCAGAACAGCACAAAGGGCTGTAACAGAGACTTGTGGGGGGAAGGAGGAAAATAACAGTCATCTTCAACAAAACTCCACTTAGAAAACTCAAGGAAGTTGCTATGCCCATTAAAATCAGACATGGAAACCACATCCCTTTAATTTACTTGCAAAAATAGTTCCAGTACAATAGATTTATGAATGCCAAGCTACGCCACAAGCTCAATCTTCCAAATCTCAAGTCATCTTCTGGCCCCTGACAAGCCCTGTAGAGCTTCCTAGATTTAAGACACACTTTCAATTAAACAAGTATGTTTTTCTCCTAAGGTACACCACTTCCTACTTGCATTTTTGCTCTTTCTCCCATCCTATTTTACCATTGATCATAAATCCAACAAATGACTGTAACTATCCATAGTCTTTTTACATAGTCTTTTCCTGGGGACACAGCTAGAGCCCCCTGAAGTATTTGGGAATATTTTGAGAAGCAGAAAGTATATATTCATACATAAAAGCAAGTGACCACATCCCCTTGGGTAGTGAATCCTACTTGTGGGCACAAATAGTGTTTGCTGTGCTGACAAAGGGTGCCAGCGTGCCTGAGAAAATGAAGCCACCAGAAACCAAGTCCAGGGAAGGACAGTGCGGATGCTGCTGCGCTCTCTTCATGTTGTTACTGAACTTTATACTATACAGGTTTTATTTATTACCAGCGATTTTGAATTTTCCTGTGTGACAGAGGAGTGCTATCAGTTCCAAAAAGCAGCCAAGCAGCTTTCAGGTATTTCATGCAGACTGAAAACAAAAACAGAGCATCAGCCACAGAGCTCAAAGCAAAGCTGTTCTCTAATTTGATGACTGTAAAGCGATATGATGCAATGTAGTCATTAACAATTAATTTACTGACTTGCCAAGCTCTAATAAAACAGCACCAAACAGAGATGGCTTTTTCATTACCAACCCTAACTTTTGATTTCCTACCCTTCAGTACCACAGCCTTCTGGTGCCTGTGGGCTACTCTGCATGGCCTCATGTCCTATGGATTAGACCCATGTGAACCTCTTGCAGTGAAAAAGGCACTTACAGAGGTTGTGGAAGACTTGTCCTTTCCTGCCCAAAACAGCAGAACAGCTTCCAGGCACAGGACATCCACACCTTCTCTAGGCAACCAGTCCCAACAACCCTTAGAAAGAAGCTGGACACAGAGTCTAAAAACCTATTTCACAAATTTTATGTCTGTATTTTTTACTTAATGTTATCTCTGTTCAAATAAAATTAAAATAATAATACAAGAACTTCTTGTTCAACAAATTACGAGGTTGGAAGAGGAAGGAAAAACAGCTCCCACTGATGAATGGGGGAAGGTAAATACGCTGTGACTGCCTCCAAATTTTATGGTGTCCCCATAAACAAGATGCACAACAGTAATAAAGTCAGGCTAATATGATATGAAAAGGACAGTTACAACAATCCCAAGTGGTCAATCATGTACCTGGTCTGACAACTTTATTACTGCAATGGGTCATTATTACAATGGGACATTTTAGCGCACCTGAGATATGTCAGGGGAAAAAGACGACTACAGGACCAGGTACATTACAAACGCAATAATTACATTTCACGGTTGTATTCCACCAAAAGGAAAAGACAATAATATGCCATAAGCCATGGTGACATCTAAACCTTTCTTCTGAATCACAATAAGCCTTTTGACACAATATTACAGGAAGGCTTTTGTTCCTCCTAATCCCCTGTCACAAAATTTGATTCTACCTAGTGAATGTACCTATGCAGAAAATACCATCTTTATTTGCCTGGAATGAGAAAAGGGTTTTTTTGCAATCTTTTTCTTGCTGATAATCACTTGCATGTCTACACACCTTAGACAGCTAACTGCTCACTTGGAAAACTGTTTATTATTCTCCCAATCAGTTACACACAGTTACTCTTCCTGACAGCACTTTCAAGGTGAAAAAAAAAAAAAAATAGAACTATGGAAGCAGATGAAGAACAAACTCAGAACTCACGAAAAGATCCTTTGTATGACCGTATCTCCAAAATCTGACCTTCACAGAAGAGTCTACTGCTCCTACCCTCCTTCTCCCATCATGTGATTTTGAGTTTCTTGGAGTTTTCTGTGAGTCAGCACACATTATGGTAAAAAACGCTATTCTGATTTCTCCTAACAATCTAATTTTCTATGTTCTCCTCACTAGTTCAGTGGCCACTGGGTCAAAAACACTGAGAGGTCTTTTTTCCTGACTCTGCAGACAATGTCACAAAGTAATTTATCCTAAACCAGGGGACCACTGCTGCTTGCTGCAAAAGGGAAGAAAACTTTAGCAGCCTCTGGGCAAGTGTTCCAAAGTCAACAGCAGCTCCTTGCCACACAGCCATGCTGAGTAGTGTTCTGCAGTGCTGTATGTGAGGGATGAGAAACACTGGGGGAGGGGGGAAAGGGTAGAGAGGAGAAAGCAAGGAACACTGAAATTCATCCTTGAAACATTCAGCTGAAGGCAACAGAATCCCCACAAGGCACGGGGGAAAAAAGTAAATAAATAATAAACTGTCAAGCCTCACCCACACACACATCAGAGCAAAAACCCAAAATGCCAGGGAAAAAATATATGCTCACGCCACAAAGTAGAAGATGGTGCTGGCTTCTCTCTCGGGAAAAATGAAGAAACAGAAGCTTCATGCAGCAGTTCAGGAAAACTGAAAACCTGGTGACTCTCTGGTGTTGATCCCCTCTCCACAGCAGATGAAGCAGGTGGGCTAAAGCCACTCGGTTGTGCCCTCCCTCGCTGGTTCAGCTTTCCCAAGGTTTGGGGCTAAAATGGAGGAGCCCCTCTCTCCCACCCATCCCAACCAACCCCTCTCCTGCAGGTCCTGTCCTTTCTGGTCTCAGGCCACACAGGCTGTCCAACTCACTTCGAAAAGTTGCCAAGGGATTGTTGCTGCAGCTTCTCCAAGGCCAGTAAAATGAAAAAAAAAAAAAAACAACCAAACCAAAAAACTTCTTGCCAGGGCTAACAAAACCAAGCTAGCCAAGCAAAACCCAGACCACACCACACCCCAGACACCTGGGCAGTGAGGGCTTGAAGAAGCTCCCCAAAGACCCCAAGGCTCCCCACTTCCCTGGACCCACCTTAATCATACAGCAATCATTTGTGGGCGTAAAGCAGATGATAGGGAATAGACTTTCATCACAAATCGACCCAAGGTAGAATCACAACCCTGTAAACTCCACATGGAGAAAGGCCTTAACATGAAACAATGTTAGAAAAAAAAATACATCTAATAAATCCTTCATTATGACATGCTGAGTGCCTCTAAGTATATTTTCCCTCATAGACACAAGAATGTGTAGCAATAAAAGTTACTCAAAAATTATAACAAAATACCTGTTCCCAGCTTTTTAAAAAGTCAGATAAACTGTGAGCAAATTTTGCACCTTCAGTAGTTTTCCATATATTCCCCCCTTCGGTGAAAATCTAATTGCAGTGCGCAGACCGACTTACTTCTCGGTTCCTTTACCAAAGCAGCAGAAAGTCTCTATAAAAGCAACTACATGTATCTCTTAATTAACTGGTACACCACAAAGCAAAACGCTGTTATCACTTTGCAAACATCAGAACATATTCCTGCAGGGCAGAACTCAGCCCAGAAATACAAGATAACTCCTTTCAAATGGATTTATGCTTCTAAGACAGTTAGAGGAGCCTTCTGTTAAAATTCCTTAAGGAAAGCCGCAGTACAATCCCAGAGCATACACTGGAGGACTATTTCTTGTCTTCCAGGCTACTGGGCACAGCGTTGCTTTCTTAATCACATCCCTAGCATGTGTTGGCAGCAAAACATGAACACAGACCAGAGCTAATTTTATTTTCTGCCTAAAGACAGCAGATTTTTCTCACCATGAAAACAATCACTTCAGCACTACCCATGATTTTGTAACACTGGGCAGCAAAGCCTTGGTGGGGGTTTTTAGGTGAACCCTGGGCACATGCTTGTGGAAGAAAGATCATTTGAGAGTGGCTCAGATCTTACTGTAAAGGTGATGGAGGATATCACATTTATTTAGAGCTGCAGCAACTCATTATGAAAAGAATTACACGCATTATTTTCTCCAAGGAACGGTGTGTATTTGTTAACCAAGAAGCATCTGATGTGAAACACCAGTGAAAGGCAAAGAAGCCAGACATAGCTGCCATAATCTTATCTTTTTTTACTACATTCAGCAGATTAAATTAGTTATACCTAATTTGCAGTGCTTTATCTTGAGAATAACTGCACAAATAGATGAGGCAGCAGGCCCTTTATTTGGGATTCTTTGTTCCATGCTGGCAAAGCACAACAGTCGTAAACCCAGCTTAAGCATCAATGGCTGCTTTATGCTGCCCAAGTGATAAAAACCACTTAGAGCTTATCAGTCAATATGCACCTCCATTTATCAGAGGGTAATTTATTCGAGTTGCACGTAAGTGGCTGGAAATCAGAAATCTTTAGCTTGTTTCCTCCTGCATATCAGCTTCCCCACCTGCAATGATTTTATTTGCATGTTGTTGCAAAGTTTATTTATCATTTTATATCTGTCTGAGAAACTTTGAGAAATCCTTGTGGGGAAACTGCAGTACACTGGATATATTTGATCAAGCTGGAGCATTATCTTTTATTGTGCAAAGATTTTTACTCTCTATTAACTTTCAACATGACCTTTGATTTATGCTCTAGTCACAACAGTGAAATTAGACTGTCAGGCTGTGACCTCACCTTGAAAAAGAGAAAATCAATCCATCAGTTATTACTCCAAAAGGGCTCAAAAATACACAGGGTTCAAATGTAAATATACTGCAACACACAACTCCTCCAGCAAGAGGATGAAGCCATGTTGCAATAGATGTTGTATATTGATGAAAAGTGAAGCACTACTGTTGCCTCTTTTGCTATTTCATAGAGAAAATATCTTGTAAAATTTCTAACTGGAGACAGAGGAGGAATGAACTTATTTACACCCCACTTGAAAATGTTGGACTGGAAAGCTTTTGTGAAAAGTAACAAAGATGACTAACATGTATGATAAAAAATATCTTCTGTGGCAAAGACATTCCTAAAGAAACAAAGTACCAGGGAAAGAAAGATGGATGAATGTTAGTACTGTTCAGGAAAGACTTCGTGTCCCATCTCCTGGTTCTGTCCAACTTCGTTTTATCCCCCCTTCCTTCCCACCTACTGCTTTTGTAAGCAGAGGGATTTTCAGAAGGGGTTTGAATGAAGCGGGTGGCTTGCCACGAGGTTGGAGAAAGGTGTTCCAAGTGAAAGTAGTTTGTGGTGAGATAGGAAAGAGGAATATGAGGAAAAAATAAAAATGGAGTGGGGAACACCACCATCGGCACAAGGCACGGGAAAGGGCATGGGCAAATGGAAAAAACTGTGATCAAAATAAGGGCAAGTACAAATATTTTGGTGCCAGTGTTTTGGCTAAAGCATAGCTTCAGCATTGCTAACATGGAAGAGTACAGAATAGCTGGGACGAGAAATTATTGGATCCCAGTTAAGAAATTTGAATAAAGTATGTAAATTTATTTTACTCAGCCTATTGTGACAGTCTGGGATGCACGTTACATCCTGGGCTGATAAAAACACAAAAGCCCACTTTTGCCACCTGCCACTGCATGGCTTTCCCTGCCACCTTGCCACACGTGGCTGTGTCCCAACAGCTGAACTCCTACTACCCCAAGCGGCAAAAGTTACATCAGTCTGTTGGCTGGGAATGCTCCCTGGGCTAGGCCAACTCCAGGGACAAAAACCAAGGGAGAGTCCCTGCCAACATTATTATAGCACAGACAACCGTGAGGTCTGGCACTGCTTAGTTTCCTGCATGACTCAGCTCTGAGGAAAGAAAAACACTGGAGATGATTTGATCATTCACCTTGATCATGTGGACAGTGGCAGTACCATGAAAAATCATGGATAGGGATATAATAGAAAGAGCTTGGGCAGAGAAATCAGGAACTCTACTTGGAAACGGCAAATTTGGAAAAACAGTAAATGCATACAACAAAAACAGCCCAGAGTAAAGCCTTCTCTGGTACTCCTTCAGCCTCCTTCCTTCACAAAATTTTGACTATCGGGGCAAAGATTTAACTGAGGTCATCTGATAGCATGGAAAACAGGAGATGTCTTGAACACTCATGTAACTATCAGGAATCTGCTACCTTCAAAGTGAGGAAACACTGCACAGGCAAGGAACAAGAGATTAGTGATCTTGCTAGCTTTACATCAAGTATTCTTCATATTTTACTGTTCCAATGACATCAGAAAGTAAAAGACATAAAAATGTGTGGATTCTGCAAATTCTGCGGTTTTCTGCAGTTTTTGCTATTTTCCTCAAGATCAAGGCTTTGATATTAAAAAAAAAATTCTTGTATTTGTATGTATTTACATTACAAAGACCCTTCACAGTAAAAAGTATTGACCTTTCTCTAACTTAGTCATACATACCTGACTGGAGTAAAAAATTAAAAAAAAAAAAGTGTGTGTGTATTTCTTCGCTCTATTCACATCAATGATGTCTTGATTTCAAAGAACAGTACAGACTTTGTAAAGGATATAATGACAAAACTCAGATTAATCTCTTTAGAAGGCCACTTTCATTATAGAAAAATATGTAATTTTTATCAGAGAAGAGAAAGATAAAGACCAATCAATACAGTTGCCCCTGAAAAAGTCTAGTCAAACCACTTATTTGACATTCAGGCATATTAACAATAGTAATTCATAATACATTCCTGCATCTAACATAAAATGCCTTTAGTTCTTGATTTCCTGGGGACCTACTTAGAAAAAAAGTTAGTTGGGCTTAAGAAAAGCCTTTACAAACACTACATACAGGTTATAAACTTATCTGGGCACAGATAGATTCATTGGAAGGCACAGGTCTAACCTGTTTGCTGCATCTGCTCTTTCTTCTGCCTCCCATTTCACCAAATGACGCAATGAATTACCTTTAAATTCAAGATTTCCCTTTTTAATTTAACTCAAAAATTGCATTACTCTGCATTTATGCTATCGCAAACGATACAGCTGACGTGTTTTTCCTTCCCTGTTAAAAGCCAAAGCTGCTCATCCCAAAATAGCTCCTGCCCTTTAGCCCAGGTTTTATGTGTATGTTTTTCGTATTACCATCGCAGACTTTTAGCTTCAGTACCAATATTCCAGTAATTAGATACAAACTGACATGCAAATTGCTGGTAGCAGGTTCCCCTCAGTCATCTCATCTATTGCATGATATAAATTTCACTTCCACGAAAGTCAAAGGCAGTGATGGAGAATCAGCTTGCAACGCACCGAGCAGCTGCTGACACGTGGCATGGTGCTCTGGCTGTGCAGGCCATGATGGCTGCTGTCAGTCCAGAATGTTCCATGCCCACATGTCCATGAGAATTGTCAAAATCCACCCTGGGGGTTCCTCACTGACTGAGCTCTTTCCCTGCCTTGTGCTTACCCTGCATCCTACCATGTCTCCAAAGGGCTGACGCAAAGAACCAAACCTCTTTCTAATATCACTTTTGTATTTCTTCTGGTTCATGAATCCTCCCATCTGTACAATCCTGCACCAAAGCAAGGTTTTGTATCTCCAGGGCTCTGTCCCACAATGCCTCCGCAGCTTTCACCCTGCCAGAGCTCAGATCATTTACAATCTTGTGTCAGCCCCGCGCTTGGGGCTGACACAGGAGTTAAGAAGAGAAGAAAGGGTATTTCATCACCCCAAGCGAAAGCTTTTACAACCCAGATAATTCTCTGAGCTTCATGACATGCTACACAATCACCATGGAAAAACCACAGCTGCCTATGTTAGATCAGTGAAACAAAAACACCTTTAGTGATGACACACATCCGCATTCTATTTTGTTCTTTCAGTTTGATGATGTTAAATATGCCTTTTAAAGAGTGACGTTCCTTTTGTTGTCCAAAAAGGGACAAAACCCACCAGGCTGCTGCATGTCTGCTGAAAACTGGGCCACAGTTCATTCCTAGGTCAATGTACTTTGCTAATAGGAATGATTTTATATCAGCACATCTTTGATTTTAGCAAGAGTGAAAGCTCCACATAGATTGTGTATCCGTCCTCACATGTAAATAGGGTGTTATCTCCAGGGAGCTGGGCTGACAGTGAATTAGCTCTCCCTTCTCCCAAGTGTTGACAAGACTTGTGTAAGTGAGAATATGAAATTCTGGACATGTGAGCAATAACCGCCCAAAATGCCTATAAAGGACTCATTTTCCTTTCAGATCACATTCACAACCTGTTTGTGTAGATGCTGTAGCAATTTACCACACTCAACAGCCCCAGGAAAGGGGCAGAGATACTACAGAGTCCAGCTAAAGGTGCCATGGAAAAAAAAATCTGGATTGTGGTGGAGACATCCCAATGACTTCTGCAAAGCCAGCTCTGTTTGTAATGTTTGGGGGTTTCCCCATCACATAAACACACTCATTACCTGCCACTTGTTCTATTTGTTAATTTTCCAAACTCCTTTGAGGTCCTGATATTTGATCAGCACAATTTTGATCATTGATACTGAGTGATGAAATTGGAAATAAAAAAGTCTCCGAGTGTGCAGCAGGAAAATTAAGTATTGCCTTCCGAGTGAGCACAGTGTGACTAACGACAGTGTCAGCAATCTGATGCTCTCCAGTACTGCTGCTGTATATTAAAAACAGCCCTTCTGTACTGATAACTTTCAGAAAGAACCTTAATAGCATCCTTTCAACCAGCTTTCCATCTCTCCAGATATTTCATTGTACTCCTAACTTCAATATCACCTTCTTTTTAACAGCAAGGCTTTGCACTGTAATATCCCCTGTGCTTAAGCAGGGCCTAAAAACATCCTGCTGTTGGTAGCAGAAACAAAGTTTGAGAGTTGTCAGGAATTCCTTCAGAGGAGGAAACTTTTAAGTATATACATATACCTTTGATACAGAAATTTCTTTTGCTCTGTAAACTATTACACCAGTTGCCAGCAGGGGGGACGCTCTTTGCCCTTACCAAATTAAAAGTGTAAATATCAATTGAAAGGTGAGGGGCGGGGTGGGATGTTCTTTGGTTTTGATCTTATTAAATCAAAGTGAATTTGAGCTCATTAACTTCATAAGTTTGCACATGCTGATTAAAATGGACCCAACTCTAACACATGTGCCCGGCAGCTGGCATTATTCTACGAAGAAAAAAGGAACAACAGAGCAGAGCACTGACGTGTACTCCGTTTATTTTAAATAACTTGTGACTGAATGTCAGTGGCTTAAAAGGCATGAGGGTTCCCAAAGAAACTAGGGAACTGCTTTGCCCAGGCATACAAGAGGTGGTGCTGCTGGTCAGTGGCTGTACCAGCCCGAACACAGCTCTAATGCCACTTTACATAGACTTAACCAGTTCCCAATAGATGTCTCATGCTTTCTCCTGTCAGCTACCAACTCATATATACATATATATTCCATAGCATATTCCTCTTCTTTCACCATTAGCTGCTTGATCTGTAGTCTAAGCACATGCAAAGGTACCAGCCAGACTAGCACTGGCACCACAGTTAATGCTCTGCATCCTAACTAGGCTTTACACTGTGTCCAGCTCCCTCCATCACCCCCAAGACTGCCACTGGCCCTCAGACAAATTGTGACCCCTCTGCTCCTCCCCGGCCACGCTCTCAGGTGCCCTGGTACCTCAGCTGCACGCTGACAGTGATGCCAGATTGGTCAGGCCTCTCTTGGCATTCCTACAGAAGGCATCCCCGCAGCTGCCAATGAGAACCTCAACAAGGGCTTTTCCATACAACAACTAAATTTTGGAACCAGGAGTTTCCATAGGAAGCTAAACAAACCTCCTGAATAAACAAGAACAAGGTGTTTCCAATTTGCTTCCTGTACAAAGGGCTTTTTTACCCTCCAGCCCAGCTGAGCAGATGTAGGTTTTTTTATCTTTTTTGTCTTCCCTGCTGCAGCACTGTGCAGGGCTTTGAACACCTTTCTGTGTGAAGCAGTGGAGCAAACACCTATCAGAGGAGGCCAAGCAACAAGGTCAGGGCAGCCATTCAATGGACACTGTCCCCAGTGAAATGAAGTCACAATTAACAGTCCCCAAACTGCACCAGGTTGTTACAGATAATTTTGGTACTGGGAGCACTTGTCTTGGAGCTGTTTTAACTAACTGTGATAATGTCAATAGCAACCTTGGTAAAAATCACATCCTTGACACAAAATCCCATAATGCATATGTATTCAAACCGAGGAATGGTAAACCTTGTCAGCAAAAACAATTTAAACAAGGATGGAAGAGAAAGTAACACATTCACAAAGTCAGCGTCACTGTTTCCATACCCGTGGGACTCATCACTCATAGCATACAGTGCACTGCTTGTCATTCAAGGCCTAAACACAACCCCAGGAGAAGCTGATGGGTTTCACCTGGGGTGAGAGCAGTCCCCTGTCTGCACAGAGAAGCAGCATGGTTAGGGCTCACATCTGGCCCCTGCACCCATGGCCTGTTTATACAATTGCTTGATGACCCATGTGGGGTCCCAGCACAGCATTACCACCAGTCTATTGCCCAGGTGCATCTGGTTTCCCAGTGGAGTTGTGTTCTTCAAAATACTCATCACTTACCTGTGAAAATCCCATCTGTAAGCCAGCAGCCCACTGCGCTGGCCCGTTTGTTGCATGGCACAGCTGGATCATTCCACACAGACAGGCTGCACATGCACTTCGAAGACAAGTGGGAAATTAGTTGGTAGACCTGGGAGACAAAGAGGGAATTGTGGGGAGGGCAGCAGAAAATCATCTGGGCTTAAAGTGCGTACCACATCTCTGCTGCTTCTCTGTTCTCATCTATGAAATCCTTCTTTACTCGTGCAGCTGAGCAAACCCGGGTGGATGTGCTTCTTCTCCCAGACATGGTGTCAAGAATGGGCTTAAAATAAAGGATAGCAATTCACATCTAGATTTTTTTCATGGCCTCCACCAAATTATCCTTCTCTTTGTTACACAAATTGGCCACTCAGCACATGCACAGCAACTTTGCTCCTGAACAGCCAGCATGCTTCTCTGGCCAAGCAAAACCACAGCAGTGAGCAAAGCAGTCAAAGCTTGGCTTCCATGGGAAGGTCAGGATGAAGCTCTGCCTGGGACATGCCCCCCTGCCCTGGGGCCAATTAATACAGGGTAGAAGGGTTAAGAGAAGAAGAGTGTGGGGTTTTTCTTTCCCACACAAGGAGCTCAGAGTTCACTGATTGATCAGGAAAACCAAATCAGCCTCTATCCTAAGCATGTGCAATTCCCAAGGCAACCACCAGAATCAGTGCTCTGCCCGTAAGCAAAGGGTTTGAGCTCCTGCTGCTGTAAACAGGTTCTTTGGAAAGTTCTTCCCATATACACACCCCACACCCTCTTTTCTCCTAATTCTTTCTGGCATTTCCTAGCTTGCATATCGCCCAGGCAGATACTTGATATTTGCCTTCCAGACACGAGTGTCCTGTGGTTCGCTCCCTGCTTCATGTCTTCATTAGTACATAGGCAGAGCAGCTGCAGCACTGGAAATGTCTGTCATCATGAAAGAAAACATTCTCATTAAAAAATAAAATAAATCCATATTCCCCAACTTTTTCTGGTGCTTCATTCCCTTTCAACTGTGCTGGTGAGCCTGAATATTTCCAATAACCAAGCAATTTGAGTAACTCTGACAAACTCAACAATTCAGTAATAAACATGAGCAACTCTGCTTAAAAGAACCAGTCCAAATTTCAGCAGTTTTACAGGATCCAAAAACACCTTTAAAACACAAGTTAGAAGCAAGGGGATATCTTGTTCTTCCCCCCCGCCCCCCCCCGTTCCATTTATTCCCGTATCTTTATTTAGTTTAATTGTTTTTCAGCTTCTCTCAGCTATCCTTACTTCATCTTTTGAATTGTCCATCTCAAGCACAACACTAGATACTAACAGCCTACATTGCTGGGCTTCAGCCAGAATTTAACCTGAGAGTTCTCTATTAATGTGGATGGAAATAAATAAGGTTTTGTCACATCCTGTTCCACATTACAGCAGGAATAATCAGCCATTGCCACAGAAGCTTTCATAAAAAAACCAACAAACAAAAAACAAACAAACAAAAAAAAAACCCCTCAAATGAACAGAAATTGGTAAGATAAAAAAGTCACCATATAAATCATATTCTTCTTATTAATGTTATGCATTTTTATTTTCCAGGAATCAAAACAGCATACTTTGTATGTATTCAGAAATCACAGTCATATTCTGAAATGTTTAATTTACATGTAAATTAGAATCAGGAACCTACTGGTTGCAAATACTTCCTTTCAGTCATAAACTCGCCTTTAAGCCTATGTAAAAGGATAATATTATGGCAACAAGATTATTACTGGTGCTGTAAAAGTTTAGCTTTGAAAAGCCATAAAGATTTGATTCAGTGAACAGGAATCATGACATGGAAGAGAAAAAAACCCATTATAACAAGAAAAATCTGGATCTCCAGAGCAGCAAATTTGAAATTGCTTCATTTTAGAATAAACATAACCAAAAAAAGATTTTTGGAATTACACTACTTTCTTCTCAGCTAATCATCTAGCTGATGAGCCTTGTGTATCACCCTTGTTCATTCAGGGAAAATGTTGACATATTTCTCTATTTGGACTTCTAATCTCTTATGTTAGCCTGGTATATTCCAATGATGCACTGCTAAAAATGGTTTTATAGGAGCAGCAGATGAGGAAGAAACAGCCTGGCAACATAGGGCATTGCTATCCAAAGCCTGATGAAGTGAAAGGAAGAACTCCATAATGCACTTAAACCACAACAGCTTTGTCTGCAGCAAGCCTTGCAAAACAACTCCCCAGGGAACGACTTTAAAGCAAGTTTCACCAAAGCACTGGGCTATACAAGAACTGTACCTTGTGTGAACAGAGGTATAATACTTAGTTTCAATTATCACTGTAACAAATAAAAGTATTATTTGATAGAAAACTGCATGTCCTGAAACCAAACCAAAATAGAAAGATGCTTTTTCTAATGCTTCACAGTAGGTTTAGGCAAGTAGGAGCTACTGAAAAAGAAAATAAATGTTTTCTCATTGCCTGTCTCCAGCTCAAGAGGCCTAAGTAAAACAGCTCTAAAGATATCTTAAGTGCAGTCTGTTAAAAAGAGACATTTTTCATGGTGGAGCCTTTTCCATTGAAACAAAGGGCATCCGACACCATGTTCAAGGTTTTTCATCTGTGACAGGTTAAAATCTTGTGACTAGCTTCTATTTCACAGAGCAGAAAAATCACTTCTTTTATTTCTCTTCTTGCAGTTTTCCTACGCGTAGCAGTAAAACATCACAGTATCATTACATTGTCCATGGGTGTGAGTAGAACAGCAATATTAGTACAGTGCCAACATGCAGAGAGCCCACGGTGTTTTCATCATCTTGCAAGAATATAATAAGAAATAGTTTGGGAAGTGCATGAAAATGCCATGGCAATGTCATTAAGTGCCTTTTGCATGCTGATGGGAAAACAATTTAAATGCTCCTTGTGTAGAGATTCTTATTACAAGATATTAACATTGGAAAACTAGTTTAGCTAAATGATCTCCATGCGTGGCCACAGAATTTTAACACCTGTGCTGTCACGAAGCACAGGCCTCATTTCTACCCTCCTTGCTGATGTACGGCTTTCACTGAATTGTGAGAGGCTGCAGAGCTGGTCTCAATCAAGTATCTGCAATTTGATCCTTGTTCCAGTATTGGCCCAAAAGTGAATTGGCCACAGATGTTTTATCACGCAGCTGGAGGAGGAAACCTTGCCCTTGAGGTGATGGATAAAGGTACTGTAAATTAAACTGGCAGCACAAGGGAGTCACAGCTCCAAAGACAGGCTTGTCACACTACGCATTTAAGTAGGGTTTGGGGACAAGAAATTTAAAAAGTAGTTAAAACTCATCTGCTTGGACTTCAGGAGGAGTGCTGACAAGTTAAATGCTTGGCTAGCAAACTCCAAATATGTCAAAGAAACACAGTGTCAAGGAGACACTGCTCCTCTGGCAGATGGTGCTCCCAAACACAGCCAGGTCACATATTTTGCTGGTGCCATGCATGGCCCTGTTGGATGGGAAGTTTAAGTCCTTCAACAATTTCACTTAATTACGCTCCAGTCAAAAAAAAAATAAAATAAAATAAAATAAAATAAAATAAAATAAAATAAAATAAAATAAAATAAAATAAAATCCATTTTTAAGTCTTTGCCTGGATAGAAATTCCACCTGTTGTCTTGGCTATTCACATCATAATTCTTTTTTACCAGCTTACTTTTTTTTTATTTTAGTGACATGATCAAACCTTGACCCTATGCTTCAAACAAATCTAAAAAGCACTTATATAGTGTTAACACAACTCCATGGAGAGGGCAGTTTTCCCTGCTTGACCCAAATCCGTATCTTTAAACACATTCGCTGCTGTTAATGCAGCAGACTGAGGAGTTAAATGTTACCTGGTTTGATTGCCTTGACAATGACAGGATTTGACTTCTGTGATTTTGAGGTATCCCCATGCCTGCAAATATTAATTGCATATTTATGTTAATTCGCAACATTAACTTTGAAAGCAGGGGATTTCTGTGAACGGCTGTGAGTACTTTCCATTCCAGTTTGTTTGCAGCATTTAGGCTTCCACATAAAAAGCTAGTTATGTTACTGACTTCAATAACTGCAATGCCAGGTTGGGCTTCCATTCTGTTCCTTTCCACATACACAGTAAGTTATGATTATATACTTTATCCCCTCTTCCTCAAATAATATACAGCAATGGAATAGCAAGCTCCTCTGCAGTCCTCTGCATAGGACAGAAAATTAATTTACGTCTTCTAAAATAATTCAGGGCTCTGCTTTAAAATCCATCTTGAGGCCAGCATGATCATGGTGCTTCATCTTATCTGAAAGATGAAGTATTCTGATTGAAATTAACTCTTCCCATTAAAAAGATTCATAATGCAGAATGGTGAAATTGCAGCACACATTTCAGTGGCCTCAGAGGGTGGTAACATACAAACTCAGTTATACAGGAAGGCTGGCACATCCTGGGAATAAATAATTATTTATTCCCTCAATTTCTCATAATTCCTCAGGAAAATGGGGATTTTCTTCACTAAAATGTTTCCATACAGGTATCTTTGTGTGAGTATTGGTTCTTCTTGTCATCATTTCCCTTTCTGAATAATTTCATAGCTCACTGATCTGACCCTCTCCTAGTCTTTCCAATTTTTTTTCCATTTGAAGAGAACTACTCCATTACCAGTGATTTATTAAGATTTTATGTACAGCTAATGATGACTGATTTCAATAACATGTTTTTCAAGCTCACACAAATTATTGATCAGCATACACATTCTTTACACCCCTTGCCTTAGATTCACACACTACATTAACTCATTAATGATTCCTACAAAAGATGGATAATAATATGATAAATCATTTCTAGTGCTGCGAAATTTGCACATGCTGCTGTTAACCTTGTTCTGCCTGATACGATACATGGGTATGTACCACACAAACACAGGTCACTGTGCTAATTAATCTGTTGTGTTCACTGCAGAACAAGACAATAAACAGCCTCATCAGGCAAAAGGCTCCTGTGCCCTCTTTGAGCTAGTGAACATTTCGTAATGTAGCCAGTTACACTGGCTATGCCTGCAAAGCAGGAAAGAAAAAGGAATAATATAATCTGTGTGTGTGTTCTACATTAATGCATATATGTAGAGCATCTAAATGTCTCAAGAAAACAATTCTCCTACCTATTGCATTTTCTTTAATGGGATGGGATGATGGGAGAGACTGGACGGCTGGAATCCACTCCCTTCCCAATTTTTAGAGGGTTGAATTTGGTTGACAGAAACCTCATTCTCAATTGATAACTTGACTGCATGTGCTGGGCCTGTTACTATATGACGAATGTTGTTGCAAAGTGACTCTGACAGTAAAAATCTATTTTTGAAAATCAGCATCAAGTATAAAAGCATTCATTATTAAAATAATATAAGGTTATGATTGCTTCTTACAAGAAAAAAGTTTCTTTGGAAAAAAATCCATGTTCCTTTTCTACATTTAACCAGAATAGCCCCAGCTCTTGCAAATGCTTCAGCATTTTCATGAACTCTAAGCCAGCCTGAGGGTACAAATACGTGTTTGACACACGGAGGAATCAAGGCTTATACTTTTTGCTGAGCTGGCCTTTTGCATCAGGCCCTGTTTCATTGTCAGTGGAGCAAAGAGACACGGTCACGAGGAAGCTTGAGGGTTTAACACGACAGGAAACAGCTTTTGCAGCTTCATACAGAGCGCTCCTGTAGCAAGGGCTGGAGCAAATGAAGCACAGAATGCAACAGACCAGCCTTCTTGCTTTTACACCATGCAACCTAAAATTGCTTTTCCTCCAAGAATCCCTGAGCATATTGGGCAAATACAGACAAATTTGGTAAGATACAGAGGTGTCAGAAGATTTTAAGTTCCTACAAGTTCCTGAACAATAGCTGTGGGATGAAAGCGTGCCCCTCAGCCTGCAGGCTTTCGGTAAGTGGAAAAGGAAGTCTCCGCATATGGAAGGGCTGCACATGAAGTTCAGGAATTCTATGCCTCTACTGAGTGGTACACACATGCTGCCATGCATCCTGCAGAGCCATCCCTCAAGCCCACCACCAACACTTCCCTCCTCTTGTACAGGTGTCAACTGGTCACATGGGAGACAACTCAGTACGCAATGGGAACATTAGAGAATTATAGTAGGCAAGAGCAGCAAACTCTTATGGACATAAGGTCTCGCTTATCTTTTTTTATTCCAAAAGTGCTAATACAAAACTGGGACTCCCAAAAGATATGAATATTTTTTTAATTACCCTAAGTAAATGTTGACAGCATCTCATTCACATGATAAACATATTTAGTAAGACCAGATCACAAAAAACAAAAACCAAACCAAAACAAAACAAAAAACACAAAAAACCCCAAAAACCCTGGAAGTTTGAACTTGGCAAACCACTTGCTTGTAGTTACGAGAGGCAAAGCTCTGCGTCCAGGGCTGTAGCTCTCCTTCAGGAATTACCTTTCAGGTACAAAGCTGTTACCTACCACTTTGCACAAATACAAGGCAGATAAAATATTATACAACAGCAGAAACCACTTTGGCTTAAGCTGGCAATGAAAGTTGTTAACACCTAACAGCTGTTTAGTAGCCTGCATTAAATGAACTTGTAGCTACAGCTCCATGAGGACAGGAAGAAAAGCTCCCAAAGCTTTGAAATACCAAACCACTACTGCAGCTCTGCCAGTTCAGGGGTTTTTTTCTGTGTATGGTCATGCTTGAAATTCACTTTAAAGATAAAGTTTCTTTCGTGAGGATGGTTAAATCCAGATGAGGTCAGCTGTTTATGGTTTTGAGGTCAGCTAAAGCTGAACCAGTGCAACGACCAGGGAAATGCAAGAGGCACCAGCAGTGCTGCCACATCCCAGAGGCACTGGGTGCCTTTCCCTGATGCCTCAATGATGCAGCCAAGACACTGCCACAGTGATCAGATGTCTCTGCCCCAGCTTGTAGCTCCTTACCAAACTTCCTACCCAACAGCTACGTCAGCTACTCAAGGTCTACATGGAAATTAACCTTCAGTCACAGCTCTGAATGCCCCCAGGCACAGGGAAAGCAAAAGTGCAAGTGCAAAGATACTGCCAAGTCTTTCCCTTTAGGAAGCACCAGGTACAGGGATTCCCTGTCTCTGGGAAAGTCCTGCTCCACTTCCCAGCTCCCATGCTGGAGACCCTTGATTTTCACCTTCTACCTCAACAGTTTTTATTTCATAAATCACAGAACACTTTGGGTGAGAAGGGACCTTAAAGCTCATCCAGTGCCACCCTCTGCCATGGGCAGACACCTTCCACTATCCCAGGTTGCTCCAAGCCCCGTCCAACCTGGCCTTGGACACTTCCAGGCATGGGGCAGACACACCTTTTCTGGGCAACCTGTGTCAGTGTCTTACCGCCCTCACTAGGAAGAATTCCTTCCCAATATCCCATCTAAACCTGCCTTCTGGTAGTGGGAAGCCATTCCTTGTGTTCTGTCCCTCCATCCCTTGTCCCAAGTGCCTCTCCAGAGCCCCTTTAGGCATTGAAAGGGGCTCTGAGGTTTCCCTGGAGCCTCCAGCACAGAGACAGGGAACTACTTCCCTCAACTTGCTGGTCTCGTCATTTTTTGATGCAGGCCGGGATTTTCAAGGGTCAAGCTCACCTTTTCCAAGTGGATGTGCCTTGTCCTACCAGCTGGTCCCAGTTTGTACCAAGCAGTGTCTTCAGCTTGCGTATTCCTGCTCTGAATATTTACAAAGTCACATATTGGCTGTCATCTCATCTAACTGAATTACCAGCCTCAAGATTTAATAGAGGAAGAACAAGGATTGTATATTTGCAATAGGAATCCTTCGGAACACAAGGCTGATATTTTTCTCCAGTTCATCAAAAATTCTGCTGCATTGGGGACTTCTTTATATGAATTTTAAAAAATCTATTTGTATGAAAGTGAATGAACTTCAAATAAGCAAAAGGAAATAAAATACCATATGGCTTATTCAGATTCATGGAATTGCTATCCCGCTTAATAAATCTTCCCTTATTCACATTTTTGATAAAAGTATTGTATCCTACAGGGATTTTAATTTTATATCTCAAAAGGAGGTTAGTATATTAGATTTTACTGTATACAGATTAAATGAGGACTTTTGAAAATTCTCAAACTTATCTGTTCAGCTAAATAAATTTTCTGACTTTGCACTTGGGGTAATTGTAATAGAGTTTTTGATCCCTGGGTAGATGGATGTAATAGTCCTATAAATCCCAGATTTTCAACATCTTCAAAGACTATAAAATGTTTATGAGAGAATATGGTTTTAGAGACATCTGGTGGTTATATAATCCTAAGGAGAGAAATCAACAGTGAAAGTGTTAAACATAAATTCTACTTTTTCAACAAAAGTAGCCTGTAAAGAGAAAAAGAGATTAGCTTATTCACTGTCTTTGCAAACTGAGGTGGATAATTTGCCACAAGAGCCAGCCTTGTTTTTGGCAACTTGGCAGCTTTGCTCACATTAGAACAAAAGAGGAAAAAGATTTTTCAAGGTAAACTAATGTATGTGTCTTTCAGTAGCATTAAAACTTATCACAGTTTAGTCAGAGAATGACAGGGGCAAGAGATTGGATACTGAATATTTTAAATCCTCCTGCTAGACAAAAATCATTATCTCTGCCAGCATCTTGTTAGCTTGGCTTTTGTTCTAACTCCTGGTGTGCTTTTTGTATTTTATTTTTGCTTGAAAGTTCACTGACTCTCCAGCATAATTTTTTACTGTACTGCTTGCCTAAAGCTAGAAGCTGGAAATATAACCCCAGAAACTAAATGGCATTCTTAACTTCTTAGGTTCAAACCACAAGGACAGGTACCCTAAATGAAAGAGCCACACTCTTTTTCTATTCATTAGTAACATACAGTAATTATCATAAGAGTGATTTATAAGGATTTATAATTCAAGTCCGTATTAAAAGTTTAAGTATTTGGTGCTGTATTTGAACCTACTCCATATTTCCACAGATCTACTGGGATATGAAGCACAGAACTACTCATTTGGAGACATCAAATCAAATCCTGCTCTCAGTTGCACTGACATAAATCCAAAAGAACAAATCTCCACTTCAGGAAAAAAAAAAAAATCACTTCAAATTGACAGAAAAAAAACTATTTGGCCTCACCTTCTGTACCTAAGACAGCTGTGACTGCAGGAAAAGAAAAAAATCCTCCTGAGCCCACTCTATAATATGGATTTGAAGAGTTTTAATGCAAAAGAAATATTTCAAATTCATACTTCTGCTGTCTGGAAGGAGGATTGCTCCTCTGCGGTTTGGGTGGGGAGGGAGGCCAGGTGCTTCCACCCCTTTGGGGTTCCCAGCCCTTCGTCAACTTTCCCAACTGCTCTAGGAGCATCTGTTTTCTCAACCCAAGCATTGCCCCCCTCGTTCTGAACTGCCTTCCTGCTGGCACCTTTTCCAAACTCCTTTCCTTCCCTTGCTTAGAGTAAAGTGCAGCAAACTTCTGCGAGAGCTAAAACTGGCATCAACACAAATGTACTTGTTCTCAAAGACAAACATCTCTGGGGCGGTTTTTTGCTGATCACAACACAACACCCTCAGCCATAAAGCAAGGCCTCAGAGGAACAAAGCAAAGAGCCATCAGCAATTTGCTGGCAGTGTTATCTTGCCAAATCACAAGTGGTGTCAACATTTCCTGGGAGCAACACAATAATTCTGCCTCAGAAGGTGTGTTCATAAACTTCTATACAGTGTAAACAACACTGACAAACTGTTCTCACCTTTTTATTTTCAGTTAAGAAAGGAATTGGCTTGGAAAGCCCAAAATATACTTTATTTTATTTTTAACCATCTGAACATGAACCAACATAAATTCTGATGCTAAGGAGGAGTTTTTCATGCGTGTTTTTCCATGATCATTCAAAAGCAGTTCTCTCCTAGAAGTTTTAACTTTGAATATCGTTTACATGCAATGAGCTGCATTAGTCTTTCATTATATTTGAGATTATACATAATTCAAGATATTTAAAGTCATAGTTGCTGTAGAAACCATAATTATATTTCTTGTTAAATCATTAAAGTTACCACCATTTATGAAATTACAGGATATTATGCAAGAGTAGGAACACAACAGTGTAAAGCCTCTTTACAACTTGACTTCTACCCATGCACAAATACCTTGAGAAATACAAAATTAGGGCAACCCTAAGGGGCTCTGAATGATGTAAGGACTTCCAGCTCCATCTCAGACATCAGCTGGCCAATTATGTCTACCGCTTTATAGCCACAATTTACTTTCATTGAAAAGTCCTGTGAAGCCAGTTGATACATGGGCCCACTTCAAGTTCCAGCAGGCCTGGGCTTTTTGGCTTTGCTCTAGTTAGGGCAGTGCCTACAGCCTCTAGAATGGGCTACAGAATGGATGGAGGTAAAACATACTGCTAGTTCTTCATCTCTCGTTTTGATCTCATGAAGGACTTCCCCTTCCCCTCCCTAACATGCCACCATCCTCTGGTAAGCTGATGGGCATCTCCTGGAGCTCCAATCTCCCACTCCAGAGCAGAGAACAGGGATGTTTTGGCATGGCTTGTTTGGAAGCAGAGATCAGCTCAAGCACATCCTTGTGGGATGCTGGGAATCTGCTCATGGAGTGAAGCTCTGGGGACAGCTGTGAGCACTGCAAGCACTCTTGTAGCCAGACGCTCTGATCACAGCTCGTGTCCCCAGCTCACGATGAGAGAAGGCTTCATGTCATGTCCCCACACACCCAGGAGCGGGATATGTGCTGCTCTTGACACACTGCTAGAGGACACAGTCCCTGTTTGTGGATCTGCCTTCACTTACTCAAGCCCAAGATGACACAATGAAGAATAAATGCTTTCCAAATGGATATTCTATCACCTCTTGCAAAACAAGGAGGTACTTTCCAAACCGGGAACAGCTGTGGGCTAATTTCTGGATCCTTTTCAATCACATGAAAAATCTTCTAAATTAATCATGTCTCATGTTCCAAGCCATAACAGAATTAGCATTCAATTGCACAGCACCTAAATCATTATTATGCTATCATCATTTGTCAGACAAATCTTTCCTTCCTTTCCTAATGGTATTCCACAATTAATTGAAATATTGTGTAATATAGAACTTGCTGGGAAAATCTTAAAACTTTTAGAGCTCCCATATTAAAACGTGCTACAAGGTCATCACTATCAAGGCTCCTCTGTTGAAACTACAAGGTCATTACTATCATTGGTTCCTCTGTTGAAAGCCAAAAGTTATTTCAGCATCAGCATTGGGTTTATGTATTTCATTATACTTTAGTTTTCCTTGTAATTTCTGGAGACTTGTAATTGTATTTAAAAGGCATTTCTACAGTGAATAATTATTGTCTGCATTGACTGAAAAACAAAAACATTGACTGAAAAACGAGAAGGCAGAAAAAATCAGCCAGTGCAGTGATGCAGTTCAGGTTCTCTCCTTGAGACCCTGGGCGGATGAGCAAATGTCTTAAAAACAGCCCTTTCAGAGGCTGGCAACTTGGGAGGCAATGTACAGTCCTCCTTGGGAGAAAAGAGTGGGAAAGGAAGATGAAAAGCAGAATGCTATTTCTTCTTCCTTTCTGCAGCTGAAGGATATGGAGTGAGAGGACTTGCACTTTATCAGAGTCACCAGAACTAATCCCAACTCAAGAGATCGTACAGCCCTCTCTCAGCTGCTTCATGAATTGTCTTTCCTTTCTTTCTGCTCTTATAGCTCACCCAGTGATACAGCCAGGCCCTTCTGCTATTTCCCTCTCTTCCTCCTCTGTCTGAAGCATTTGCACACACAAAGAGGGCAGGGTTTGTGACCTGAGTTAACCTAATAATTCTATCACTGCTTTAACCTAAGTCGTGTCTTTCAGCACTGAACACTCTCCATGTTCTGCCACCCATTCTCATAGGATCCTAGTAAACAGGATGGAGAGTTTTTCACCCTTTTCTCTGCTTTTCTCCATTCAGTTGCTTGTTCCTTGCTTCAGACTCCAAGTCCTCAGAGTGACAAAACAGCTTTTTGCCCCATCTCTGACAGCACTGTGCACACGGTCTCCACCCAGAGCAGAAGGACATGAAATAAAAGCCAAAGCAGGTGAACCACGGATAGCAAAGCCAGACCCTGTAAGTGAGGTGTGCATCATTCTTGCGCAAGGATTATAGCGCTCAGCTTTGCCCTCCTGCTTAACAAACTCCCTCAAAAATATGTGCATGTGAACAGGAGGCTACATTTTTCTTAGCTCAAAAACCTCTCTCCTTCCTTCGCGTGCAATTAAGAACAGAAGAATCACTGTGAGTTGACACAACCATCTTCCCCAGAGGCAGGTCACCCCTTGCTGCTTGCTGATAACATAGGACCTTCAGCCTGCTCCTACTGTTTACTACAAAATCTTTGAAGTTTTAGTGGACCACAAAGCTATTAAAGTTATCATGATACTCTAATGTCCTAGGTGCTTGCATTAGTTAAGATTCCACAGAGTTTTTCCGGCATGGTCCCTGAAAATCTGATGTACCATCTTCCTTCTACTGTCATGACTTGTAATTTCTGACTGATTAACTTTCTTTATTGAATTACTATTACACTGAATAAATAAGAAGAATTAGCCTAACACCAAACTATACTTTGAATATGAATCTGTAACAATTATAAAACAAACTCAGAGGTAACACACTATTATAGAGAATTTAGGAGCAATTTGTTTTCAGCTGTCATTCTGATTTTCGCAGTCTGAGCTCTTTATACCAAACTGCAAATGCATGTGGCCAAGATGAAACTTCTGATTTAATGTACTATTATAGTGGTTTTGTAATTATCCTCCTCAAAACCTCAAGCCATGTAAGATTCATCAAAATTTGAAATTTTGCTGTGAATTCAAAATCAGATTTATCAATGTTCAGTATCTAATCTTAGTATCTAGTATTCTACTAACATTTTTTAAAGTTCATAAAGAGCCCAACAAGGAGAGAAAGCTGTGTGCATCATACTAATGATACTACTAACAGTCTCATCAGGTTTTATTTAGAACTTGCAGGTAAATTAACATGTGTGTAAACGTGCACATAAAATTTCACCCGTCCTAAAAATATAAAGAATAAGAATTAAGAAGCTCATCCAAAAGCCACTCGAGAAAAACCAATTTCAGTCACATTATATCCTAGTTTACAAATGAACTCCAAGACTTGGCTTTGTACAAGGTACTGATTTGTAAACTGCAGAATAAGAAACATGGGAGAACGAAGCGTGACCGTGAAGATCTGAGTGTGGTAATTCCTATTGCAGAGATCCATGTCTTTATTAAAGGTTAGGGGTTCTTGTATGCTGTTCTGTGGCTTCCACCAATACTGCCAACTAAAACGTTGAAGTTGAAAGCAGGTACCAAAGATTTCCATGCTTATTTCTGATACAAACATACCTACCTCACTTTCATAAAAAACACACCATCGGATTTCCAGCACTCCCTCCTCCTGACAGGGATAGAACAAGGAGCTCTTTTGCCATTTGATTATGGCATCTTCCCTTTCCCCTCATAATATGCACAAAAAAATCAAAGGGAGGAGGTGGGAGATTGTACACTTTTCTTTGATTCACCTTAAATTACAGTCCTGGCATCTGAGGGAGGAGTCCTGCCAGAATAGGTAGTAATTTCATCTTGTCATTATGTGCCAGGTCTAACTAAATTTTATGCTTTCAGAAACCTCTCTTCTTGCCCCTTACATGCACGGCCCTCGGCTGGGTGTTCTCTGAATAAGCCAGACCATTCTGGTGGGAAGCACTTTCCAAAGTCTGTAAGTTAAACATGCCCCTCTTTAATCACAGCTCTGCTGTTTCTTACTGTACAGTTGTTTATTAATGTTGCTTTGGTGATGGCAAAATTACCCTAAAAGGTTCAGCTAATTATAAAATTAATCTTTTAAATATGCATCTCCTTGCTACATGTATATCAGTTTTATTTCTATTTGTACAGGGGCGTCCTGGTCTTTCTTTTGTTGATGTTCTTCCTTCAGCTTCTTTCGTTCTTGTGGGCTGTAAAAAGAATATACGGGGCAAATGACAGCAAATTAATTTTACAAATGTAACACATAAAGGAGAGGCCTACAAAGCTGTCTTTCCTCTTGTATAATTGCTGATTGTGGCATATGAATTTAGAAGTTCACTACTGGTGGGTGTAACTCAAAAAAGTAAAGCATGTCATTTGGGTAATTTCTTTTTATCTTTTGCAAATTAAGAGAGTTTTCTTAATCTATCATGTCATATTTAATAACCCAAAGAGAGAGAAAAAAGAATAATTTACCCATGTATTTCAGTAACAGTTTTTCATGGCTTGCCACTGGAGAAAGAGACCCCAAACCAGATTATTATTTATTATTATTTATTATTATAAAGAGACCCCAAAGCAGAGACCTTTAATAAAAGGAACCACATCTCTTGGTCAATAGTTTCACCAGACACAGGCTGCGAATTCCTGCATTCATCATCTCTTTAAATATCAGGGAGCCTTGACAGGCTCAGACGGGTGTTGTGCTTTAGGAATGGTACTCCTCAATTCAGTTTCCCACCAAGACTCTTTAAACCTCTCCCCGCTCTCTGGCTCCTCTGCTTTCCCCTCCCCACTCCCTGTGGTGGCTGGAGATGGAAGCTGGAGGCACAATAGGTAAAGAGCACAGAACAATTTACTGGAAACAGCGATGACAAAAACAGGCAGTAACAGCAACAATACTAATGACAGAGGGTACAAGACAGGGCTGTCTTTTTTCTCGGAAGCCTTGATATGTATGAAGGGGTCAGGTCTAGGGGCCAAGGCTGTAATGCCTTTGCCCAGAGCAAATGACTCCTTCCTAAAAACACTGGCATTTTGTATCTGCTGGCACGCATGTGGTTTCATAAGCAGTGGGCTGCATGGGCTGCAGCTGCTCTGCAGACTGAGACCCTTCAGCCCTGGCAACTTTCTTACAATTCAAGTAAAAATGTCCTAAAAACAAATGTAAATCAAAATGTGGTACTGGTGAAGTTAGGCTGGGATTTTCACCTACATGTATTCAACATACTGTGATCATAGCAGCCCTGAATAGGACCTGATGAGAAAGACTAGACAAAGCATGAGTAGTACATATTACTGAAAATGTTAGGCTGGTGATTCATTCCTGTGCACAAACCCCAGGGAATTCTGAACTAGGATTTCTAGAAATAACCTATTTCATCTGCCTTGTATTCTGAATTGCTGATTACACAGTATTCACATTAGGCTTTTATATTTCTGCAATGACACTAAGTTACAATAATGTGGAACAAAGTTTTACCTTTCAGCCAGATCTTGCTCTCAGTTAGGCAAGCATAAATCTGGAATAAGTCAATTTTTCTTGTGTTTTCCCAGGAGTTACACTAATTTAGCATATAATTGTCTCTAGACCACTGAATTAAATTGCTTTATGAAGTAATACTTTAATGTTAATATTCTTTAAATTAATATAAACATGTCTTTCAGTTATATTTTACCTAAGACCGATTTCCAGTGCATTAATTCAGTTACCTTCCTTTATAGATTCAAGTAGGCTTCTAGCAGTGCCAGAAAACCAGTGGCAAGTTCCTACTGGCAAAGCTCCTAGCAAGACCAAATTCTAAATGTGCACACATTTATATTTGTAAGTTGAGACTTACATGATGAAAATATAATTACTAAAATGCCACAGACTTGGGCAAGGTTATGTTCTCTACATGAGATTATTGGGTTTTAATGCACATTTGTTTCAGGCTGTAACCTGCATGCGCCATGCCACATCTTGCTCGCCCCAAAATCAGTATAGCTGAATTCCTTAGCTCCAATGGAAGAAAATTTGGCCTATGCTCTCTGTTGGCAGAAGAGAGATGAAAGAAATTCTTCTTCTTACTTTTTACTTTTTTTATGCAACACAATCCCAACTTCCTACACACTGATAAGCAGGAAGGAAAAACATCCATTTGGTTTAAATCCATCATACAGTGGGGAACAAGTTCTCTGGCTCACTAACACACTCAAAGCACATCTGCACTTGCCACATGTGTGTGAGAGGGGCAGGACTGATGGCAGAGTGCAAAACCACCCCCCTCCAGCAGCACAGGGTGGGGATGCTTGGAGCTGGTTATGTGTTTAACCCTCAGCATAATCTGCTAGAGAGAAACCTCAGTGACACATATAGAGGGGGAAGAACTTGGTGACAAAGTTAGATTTTTTTCCTCGTGTAAGGTTTGCCTCACCCTGTTCTCCACAGGTACGGTGCAGTTATAACAGTGCACAGGAATCACTCCTCTAGCTTCATGGACTTAGACCCTGGTCATATTGCTACCCTCTGCATCAGTGATTTAATCCCTCAGTTATATCCTTTTATACATATTCAGAAATTGCAATGCCAAATTAAGTAACTCTAGAGGTACCAGAGACAAATCAAGAGACTGCAATATCAGAAGATGGTGGTACATTTCCACCTTCTTGTCAGACACCAAGCTATGAGTAGGAGTTTCCACCTCTCCTCAGAGAGCAGAGAACATTCAGCCTTTCTCTCCAGCCAGGAAACATTCAGCCACAGCATTTGTCCTGTGATTACAAATCAAATGTTTCCATCTGACTGTCAAAGCTGAATCAGTGCTCAGCCAAAATACCACTGATGATTTTCTCATGGCTACAAGGTCCTTTAAACATTACCAATGCTTTAGTTGTACATGAAAACAGCAAGGCAGCCACTAAGGTGGGAGAACACGGAGTGTGATATAATTAAAAGAGGACTAGGGTTATGCCTTCAAATAAAGTGGCACAAAGATTTGTCTAAATTGTGTGTCTTACAAAGCAGAAAAGGACTGATCATTTCACAGCACTCATTCAGTACCCTTGAACAGCATCTACATTCTCAGAAAAAGAAACAACCATTGTTTCCAAAGATGAAACTCTTTCCTTATGCCCGTATTAAGTATCTGTTTTCCCCTCTAAACAAACATCCTGTTATGGAGAAGAAAGAAGGAAGAACAATCCACAAATGTAAGAACAAACCATTCATTCATCCATCCAGCCAGGTACCAAAGCTTTGGGTTGGTCCCGTGAGTTCATCCTGAGTGGGAAATGCCCACCTGTACCCGCTCCCACTGAACCTGGCCAGTCTCACAGGGCTACAAAAACCTCTGGACTACATGCCCGAAGGAAGTGATTCTCTGCCCATGCAGATTATCTCTCATCTTTCCCCCTGAGATGCATATATACAAAAAAAAAATTCACCTGATGTGAACCAAACTGAGTGATGGTTTTTACTGGCCTTGGCTCTCCTTCTGGGCTTTGTTCACTAACATATAAAAGTTGATTTTTCACCTAACTGCTGCAAATATATCATTCCAAGACCTAGTATTGCCTTTTTGTTCAAGCAAACCTCATGCTGAAATGAAGATTTTTTTATTTTATTAATGTTTGTATAAGAACAAGGAAAGTTCTTTTTTTATTTATTCTGTAAAGCAAAGAAATGAACAGTGAACATTAAAATACTACATGGGTTTAGATATTCCAAATCCCAAACAGTTCCAGTTTAATGGATGTGTATTTTTCATCTGTATAATGAATGTTTCTAAATATACCCAGAGAAAAGAAAGAATATTTATCTTTTTAATATTTAATAGTTTGCAGTCATATAGATGAAAACAATTTAGCACGAGTATATTTCTGGGCAAAGAAAAGAGCTCCATTACAAGGCTGAAATCCAGGTCTGACTGCAAAATCCACCCATGTTTTGCATCTTGAATTCCAAATGAAGACCAGCTGATCCCAGAACGTTGAGATGAACGGTATATAACCCAGTGAATAATCAAATGCAAAATATATTTCAAATCTTGTACAGTGGTTCATGCCCATTCCTTTTATGCTGAAATACCTCAAAATTATATCAGCTGGAACTTTTGCCTCCATCCCAAGGCTCCACATTTATAATTTTTAAAAATATTATTTGAAGGCTGTTGACTTCAAAATGTCACTGATTGTGATTTATGTCATCATCCCTTAAAATCCTACCGATGTAGCCAACATTTACGCATTTCCTGCACACTGTGTTAACACAGCAATGGGCACAGCCTGGCAGAGAGGATGGGAGAACTGCTGGTGGGACCTGCAGGAACCTCCCCAGAGCCCTGTGCTCTCCATGGGCCGGACAGGACCACTTCCAGAGAGGAGGGTGTCTGTTTTAGACAACTGAATCATGTTCATCACATCGTACATTTCTAAAGGGAGAAAAATAATGTTTGTTCTATGCTACATAAATTACATATTATTATATTCTCACTTATATTATTATATTCTCACTTAGGTAAATTTTAGTAGATAAATTTAACCATATTTCCTCTAATAGTAAAAGTGAATCCAGATTATTTGACGGTTTAATGTGTTTGCACTGTCTTTTCAATACCAAAAATTACCATTAAATGCACAGCAAAGGCCAATATCACTATAATTACCACACTGTGAAGGATTGACTCCCCACCTCTTTACTCTGTGTATCACCTGTAAAAGACCCTTCTCACAAACACCATAGAGAATTATCTTTATCTAATCCTTTCTTCTTCTTTTCACATAATTTTTGTCAATTGCTTTCTTAGAAACTCAGTAAGCAACGCAAGAGTTTTCATAGGGAATTGAAGCCTAGGATTCGATGGCTCAGGTTAAGACCTTGTAGTTTACCGTTTGAGCAATAGATGCCGGTCTTCAAATTCTACACCAAAAAAAAAAAAGCAGTAGTTTCATGCAGGTTTTTATGTCTGTGCCTTTTATATACAAATGACAAATTGCAAATTTATTGCAAATTAAGCCTGTCAAAAGGGGCACTTTTCTGTTGTTGTTTTTTATTTAAGCCAGTGCCCTTCAAAGGGTCTAATCACATGTGCCCAGGATAGCACATACATTGGCAAGGATAAACACTTCCCTAAGGAAAGAAGAACAATGATCAGCACCAGCTCTGCCTCTGGGGCTATTTTGTCGATTTTGCAATGTTTCCTTTTTTCTAACATTTTGCACACTCAAACGCACACAGCCAATTATTACTCAGTTTATCTATTCCTGTGCTACAGATTTCTAAAGAGGCCATGTTCAACCTTTCAGCTTTGTTAATACATCATTTTGGTTGTATGAAGATACCTGTCAAAATAAAGAAGATCCATGACTCTGAGTTACCAGTGTTTATAATTTGTGGGATCAAAGTGTCACAAGCGCAAACCATCTCTCCCAAAGAGAGAGCTGGCTAACTGTCACTGTAGTGCGCCACTGCAGCAATGACAGAGACAAAACCAGAAGCACTACACGTAACATTCCTGCTCTGTGAGCCCCTGTTTTAGCATTACATTTCCAGTCTTTGCCCTTGAAGCTGTGGGCAATGCTATCAGGGAGGGGAACTCCTATGAAAACAGGCTAAGAGAACTGGGGGTGTTCATCTGGAGAAGAGAAGGCTCCAGGGAGGCCTTAGAGCCCCTTCCAGTGCCTAAAGGGGCTCTAGGAGAGCTGGAGAGGCACTTGGGACAAGGGTCTGGAGCATCAGGACAAGGAGGAATGGCTTCCCACTGCCAGACGGCAGGGTTAGATGGGATATTGGGAAGGAATTTTTCCTTGTGAGGGCGAAAAGGCCCTGGCACAGGGTGCCAGAGAAGCTATGGCTACCCCTGAATCCCTGGAAGAGTTCAAGGCCAGGTTGGATGGGGCTTGGAGCAACCTGGGATAGTGGAAGGTGACCCTGCTTATGACAGGGGTTGGGACAGGACGGTCTTTAAGGTCCCTTCCAACCAAAACCATTCCATGATTCTGTAACACAAACGACATTATTCCCTTTTATCTCTTCAGCCAGTCTAATTATATCCATCCTACTTTCAAACGATTCGTATGGTCCTGGAGCATAGCACTGCTGTGAAGATACTGGACTATTATGGAAAATATTTCCTTGCAGAAATATTTCCCATGAGGTTTCTAGGAAGTTGCACAGCCATGCATCCTCCCTGGCATCACAGCACTTGTCCCATCCTTACAAGCACCATCCTGTCTCCAGCCTGGGTGCTGCTCCATTTTGCAGGTTGTAAGCAGGTAACTGAACCTCCCAGTTTCCAGGGTGCAAGTTCACTGTTTGATGGTTTGTGGTAGGCAAAGCAAAAGTGAGTTTCCACCATGGCACTGAGCATTAATAACCCATAAATAAACTGTGATGTTGAGAGTGAGAACAGCTTGTCAGGGGATACATTTCTTCTATCCTGATAGGAACACACAGAACATGGAAGGACACACCAAATCCTCACTACCTGCAGTAGCAGATTGAGTCTGTGTCCAAGCAGACCGTGCCGACTTGCCAAACATACCAAATTCACAGAAGACAACCCCTCTGTGAGCCACTGTCGTGGTTTAGGAATTTAGTTCAGTGCTCCCTCTGAGACTCTCTGTACCACACTGCCGCTCGCTCTGGGCATGAGGTGGATGGCGTGGAATAAGGGGTGGATAATGTCCAGCAGCCAAAGAACACAACCTGCGAGTATTGCACGACTGCAGCCACACACAGACACACTACACAGCCTCTCCTCACTGGCTCTACAGTGCCCCACTCACCTGGAACCAGAAGCAACTGGAACTATCCTCCCCTACAACCATCAAGGCTAATTCTCCTACAGCAACATTCATGGGCAGACCTTGCTGGCATTTGATGTTTTGGAGCACAGCAATGTGGCATGGCCTGCCTCAGCACTGCTCTTTTTCAGGGATTGCCCCATAGAAAGCAAGAACTGCTGCTATTTATGCCCCGTTGCTTTTACAGCTCCTAATTTTGCAACACCATAGTGGATAATGTATACATTGCATGATCTCTTTACACAGAATCCCTGCTCTCAGGGCTTATAGTTTAAATATATGATTGGTATGCACAACACTTTTTCTAATGAGCAGTGATAAATAATCCCAATTAGATACTTAATAAGAGAGTGTTTGCCCTTCACTTATAATTGCCCTTTTCTACTCATAAAGGGAGAGGATTTTGTCTCACCTGTATATTTACTAGTAATTTTCCCTCCCACGTTAACATTTCCAGTCCTATTTGACATTTCATTCTCAGGATTTTCTCTTCCAATTATTTTTTATTGGCTGTGATTTTGTGTCTTTTATTAGAGGTGCAGAGGGCCGTCTGCCAGATATTCAACCCCTGCTGCAGAAGCTTTTTGTCAACATCTTCATCTAGACAACAGGCTTGCAATTTAAAAAGAAAATAAAATTTGAAGCCGAACAAAAATCTAACCTGTTCTTCTGCCCCTTTGCCCTGGTTTGCTACCTGGAAATTATATTCCTCAAATGTTAAAACCCCTTGTTGCCACAGATGCATGACACCATCAAACACTACTCCAGTGCAGATGTGGGAACTCAAAAATGATCAGCGATATCTCCATCACATTTGGGTTAATTTCATTGTCTCTTTCTTATAAAGAAATCCTGCCTTCAATTTTAATTAACGCAAACTTTAAAACTGGGGAATTTTTTTCAAGTATTTGCTCATCCACCATTTAGTGAATAAATATTCCCAACGAGACTTTGCAATTTTTTTTTTCACCCTTTCTCCTTTTCTTCCCCCAGAAGCATAACTGCAGCAAAATTGTTTTCCTTTGTCACTACTGCTGTAAAAAACAATTATTTGCTGCTGATTTCTCTCAGGATCACGTCAGTGACTGCCAGAGGAGGTACCGCTCTCTGCAGGAGCAGCTGCTCCTCACCAGCACCGGCTGCTGCCGCACCCGGGGAGCGCCTGACACGGCTGGGGAGGTCACTGTGCCCCGCAGAGCTGGGCAGCTTCAGGGGCACCTCAAGACCTAGTAGAGCAGCAGTGATGCCAAAGTCATACACAAGGGCGTAACCTGGCACAACTCCACTTTTTGCTCTTTCCCATCAAACTTCTAAAGTTTGCTCCTAAAGTATTGCAGCCATTAGCCCTCTGACATTAAAATGAACGCTCGCAATACAGCCTGTGTGTGCACGATCTTGAAGGCCATCGGGTTTTTATATTCCCCATTAGAGGTCACTTTTATCTAACATTTACAGCCTCTAATGGAGCCATGCATTTACCTTCTGCTGAGCACTTTGGGTTGGTTAAGGTCATTATTTTTATTCAAGCTGAGAACCACTAGAATTTCCTCATTATTTGCTCTCAAATACTCTTTATCTATTCTTACATTTTGCTCAGTTGTTGGCAGTCCTCTTACTTGCAGTGTTAATGGTTACACAGTTGTTTCCTCTAATTGAGCAGTGACCCGTTTGTTTCCCAGACTATTTTTATTCTCCACTACTTCAGGTTAATTTGCAGTCCCTTTTGCAGCTAGTGAAGCTGCATGGGTTGTATTATGCAGAGTGGCAGGCTCTTTTTCTGAGACTGCATACCAGCTCCTTTAACTCCATTACCCAGTTCCTTTCCCCATACTAGCACTTTGTCTTTGGTGTTAGCAGGATGCTAAATCAGTTCTTTGGCCATTCAGATGACTGTGGCTGGGCACCGTCTCTTCCCTATTCAGTAAATGTTTATTGTTCCTCAATAACTCCTTGCTACTCAGCAAAGCAATCATTTTGCAGCTGCTGTTTTCATCTCAACATCTGTTTATTTCATCTTGTCAGTTCCTGGGGTAAAGAGAAAAGTTTTTGTCTTAGTTTTCTTTCCACAATTGTTTGTGTTGGAAAAAGTTTAGGTCTCTACAAAAACATATTTCCAAAACACCTTATCAAAGCAGCTCTTTGGATACTACTCTGTGTAGGTGAATTTTCCAAAGTCACTCTTTCTATCAAGTACTTTGGGGTTAGTTTGGGCAGGATTATGATGGATGTATACCATTAAGGTCACTGGAAGCTAAAATAGAAATGGAACAAATGTTTTGGGCCCTTCTCTTCTGATGACTGTCCCTGAACTGTTTCTGAACGAATTGCAGTGCGTTGTCTTGTTCTGCACAGCCTGGGCAGCTCATGAATAACAAGACTTTGTTATTATACAGGGCTTCAGGCCAACAGCAACAAAGCCCAGACCCTCCACTAGCAAAATGCTAATCCCTGGAATTATTGCTTTTCCATGTTGTATCCCTAGCCCTAGACTTCTCTGGATTCACTCCAGACCTGCTTCTTGAGGCTCCCCAAACAGCAGATGCTTTAGGCTTCCCCTTGCCTCTACAAAACGGCAGGCAGAGAGATTGGCTGCTGTAATTGCATTAAACAACCCTGTGCCAAGTTGAAACCAGGCCACTGCTGGAGAAGGGCAAAACACTCAAGTTATCTGCAGGGCTGCCACAACCCTGAATCAGAACAGTACAGGTCAAAAAAAAGGGGGTTCCACTAATCTGCAGTTTCCAGGCCAGAGTTCTGTATTTCAGAGAGCAACTGGAGAATTGGCTTCACTCTGATTTGGAACAAAAGTCATATATTTCCTAGTTCCCTCACAGAGAAAATCACTATCTCATCAGCAGCTTGCACGAGAGCCAGAAGCCTCAGTTGCCAGAGCTGCAGCTCAGCACAGGCCCCGAACCTGGGGAGCTGGGGCATGTTGGGATGAGATCCACTTGAGCCGGTGGGAAACCAATTCCTCCAGCAGCCCAGCCAGCTCCTGGAGGATCACCAGCACAGCAAACATGTCCTCTTCCATCAGCATTCCCATTTTCTAGCAGAATTCACAGTCTCTCCTCTCCCTCCATCTGGAAAGATGGCTTCAAACTCAGGAGACATTTGCTCCTCAGAGAAGTGTCTGCTAGCTCCCAACACTCTTATGGTATTGTCACTAAGGCCAGACTTCACTTTCTTACTTCATTCTCCTCCAATCCTGCCCTTAAATATACTGCAATCTTTCTCAGTCATGTTCCTGCAGACTATCTTCCTAAATTAACATGTCATATGCACAATTTTCAAATTAGTGTAATTTAGCATTTCTTGATCCCATTCACATCACTCCTCAGGAATTTTCTGTGACAGCAGTATTTGAGCTATACATTAAATCGGATTAATGCTTTAAAGACAGAGCAGCTCCTCTTAGGTTCCTGTGAACTACTGCTATAGGATTTGACTGACTGCATTAAAAAAAGAGTTTAGAATTAATTTCTTTTCATAATTTTGTACTAAACAAGCGAGAATAACCTCCAGGAGACAACAAACATAATTATTGTCTTTTTAAAGTTGTCAAGAGTTTTAAGCATTAATAATGGGATGCCTTAATAAAAAGGAGATAAATGTCAAATTCTTACAAATAAAAATTAACAATTAAAACCACTTTCGAGTGTAGTGACAAAAACTCATTGCTATAAATAAAAGAATAACAGGGCATTACACTGTGATTCATCAGTGCATGCAGGTCATCCAGCCTGAAGCCAGGGATTTTTACAAGCCCACTTTACTATGACTGAAATGGAGTATAAACCTATATGCTGCTGGTTAAGGTCATACACTCATAAGTCTTACCAGTCAGGTTTGTGTCACTGCCCACAGACATGCAGTGATTGTCTGAATGGATTTCCAAAATGTCTGAAAATTTGTAGCCACCCAAGGCAATAATATTCCATTTTGTTCAGTTGTTCACTGGTGATTGCAGGCTGCTCTTCCTAATACCACACACTTGCTTTAATATAGTTTTATTACAGAGTTATGTTTCTCCAAGACTGAGATTTGTTTAAAATGTTTCCTTCATTCCTCTAGTGAACATAAATCATCTAGTAGTCATTTTAACATTGATTTTAATTTCTTCTTTATATATAGGTATTTTATTGAAATTCAAAATATTGTCCTTTCATTTATACCTTTTACAAGGCATCTTTCTCTTAACTGACACTTCGCACCGTAAGATCCCTGAAAGTTTACAAATTTGTGTTTATTTAATTATTTTGTGGGTTTTCAAAATTTTAATGCAAACCTTTTAATTTTGCAAGCAATTTAAGGCCACATTATCTCAAATTTTTATTCTTTTAAATGCAATAGAAAGCTCTTCTCACATTTTTCCACTCTAGTTTGCATGTCACACCATTCAGTGAAATGTGCCGGTGGAGAGGAACATGTAGGTAAGTTTAAAGCATTTTTTCCTCCCTGAATCTTCCCCTTTAAATATCATTTCTTGACCCATTTATAAAAGAATCACAAGTTTGGAAGTCTGGAAGAGGGTTTTTGCTCCAAATATATTGCGCAGGCAACTAAGTGGAGTGTAATAACACAACTATTTGCTTGGTTTGTTTTTTTTTAATAAAGCATTGGTTGCTTTGCCACTTGCAGTAAGATATTTTGGATCTGTCTCAGCCTAGACGTTTACTTTGCATCACTTACCTTGACACTCTCATACCCAAAATGATCCTTGACAAACAGCCATAGTCTTTGGTGTTAGAAGTATCAAGACAAAACTTCAGATCAAAAGGACAAGAATTTCCAAGAATATGAAATTTATAAAACAAAGAGTAAGATCCAAGCTGACTTACACCTAATGTCTAATAGACTAAAGCTTTTTATTGAAATAGTCCTAAATTCGTACACTCTTTAAAATTCACGCACAACAAATCTCTCTGAACATCCCCAAAACCCCGTTGATTTTGGTGCATTGAAGTATATGAGTCTAGAGTCTCATTTTCCTGATTGCACATTTAAATCTTCCATTTCCAGTGGATATTCTTTAAAAACATTTAATTTACAGTCCTGAACTTAATACCATTTTTTCATAAGCTGTTTTCCCTTCAACCCTTGACACATCAAAAATATTTTCTTTGCACCTCATCATCATTCTTTTCTTTCATGCTATGAATTTCTGGAAAAAGCACTACAATAGACCATAATTTTTTTTGTTGTTTTCACAAAGTCCTGGGTTTCCTTTGATTTTTAACAGTATTTCTCTATGCTGAGATAAGAAAAGAAGGCTCAGGGGAGACGATTTCACTCTCTACTACTGCCTGACAGGAGGTTGGAACCAGGTGGGGGCTGTCCCAGGCAACAAGCAACAAGACATAGAGGAAATAGCCTCAAGTTGAGCCAGGAGATATTTAGGTTGCATATTAAAGAAAATGTTTTCAGGGCAAGGGTTGTAAAGCACTGGAACAGGCTAGCCAGGGCAGTGGTAGAGTCACCATTTCTGGAAGTGTTCAAAAAACACGTGGATGTGGCACTTGAGGAAATGGTTTAGTGGTGGCCTTTGCAGTGCTAAGGTGGGTTGATGGTTGGACTTGATGATCTTAGAGGTTTCTTCCAGTCTTATTGGTTCTGTGATTCTAAGATTAGGGCAGAGGCAGAGTGATATTTAACTCTTGTTAGAAACTCCCAGTTGGAGAAGGGGAAGCCCTGTGTTTAATCCCTAGAAAACACTTAGAGTACATACAATGAATTTTACTTAGAGGGCAGGTAATTAGCATTATTATTATGTTGGCGTTATCTTACCACTGAGCAATCTTACTGATAGTCTCATGCAGAAACTGAGAAAAAAGAGAACTTTCTTCCCCAAAAGCTTACAAGCCAAGCAAAAAGCAGCTCAAATCAAGCAAAGGAAGGTGGGAGACATGGGGTCCGTTTCTGTCAGAACACTGTCAAGTCCTCCACAGGCAAGTCAGAATTCAAAAACCCCTGGAGTTTTTCCCTTAAGAAAATAAGGTGACTTTTACCCTTAATGGTGAAGGTGCACATTTTTCTAAAAATGTGAAATAAAACAAGAAAGAACAAACTTGCCATGGAGAAATCCACCATGGCCAGATTTCCATCTGGGTTTTTCTGGGACGGAAGGACACACCACAGTACACAAGCACTGAGTGCTGGCTCATTGCTGTGGTGAGCTGAAATCCTTCATAGCGTGGGAGTCTACGAGGAGACAGGACAAGACACAGTCTTGACAGGAGGAACATACACACGTCGTACGATGAACCAAACAGCATTGAACCTTCAGCCAAAACTCAGTGGGATCACATCAATGTGACTGCAGACATTTGGCAGTATCTAGTGATTACCTTCCTGCCACACGCTTCAGTAGGTTCTGGATTTATTTTTGGACTACCCAGGATGAAAGGCAGCAGCATTATAGGATATTTTTGTTCCAGTTTTCCCATTATGCTCTCTTTCAAGCCGAATTAACTGTAGTTTAAGCTGACACCTTCCTCCTAGAGGAGGTTGTTAGACTTTCAAAATTGTATAAAATCACTGAAAGCAGGAGATTGCAATGGCACAGGTTAGAGATCTCTGGAGAGCTCCAGAGCAGGTAAAAGGTGTGGATACTAGTTATAGATTTGGCAAAGCTTGAAGCTGTAATGAGTTTATGTCAGATGAAAAAAGCCATTTGAAAGAATCTTTTCTACCGCCTTAACTGTTGTAGTGAAAATTAAATAATAAATCATCCTCTGACAGGAAGCAATTTTAAAAAACTGTTTTAGATCTGGACTCTGACAACCGTCATGCACTTTTTGCACACCTTTCACAACACAATTTACTAGAATGACACTTCATATAAAGAACAGAAAAATTAAGGAGTTTCACGTGTGCTAGTTTCAATCCAGAAGAAGAGTTCAGCATGGTTGTTAAGATTTTAAAATAGATTAACTCATCTATTTCAGCTGAGTTAACTACAAAGTCAGAAACACTTTGCATCAAAACATTACTTCTGTGCACTTGCTGGAAAATTAGACTGGATAGTTTGAAATGTACCCAGTTAAATACAGATAGCCTGACTAGTAACCAGGACACCAGAGCACTCCCTGATTTGCATTATGGGGACACTGAACAAAAGGGAACTCCATACCTTGGCATGGCCATATGTCCCATGGCAAATGACTCATAACCTATTTCCAGACAAGTTCTGAAAGAATTGAGGAAACAGCATCTATAAGCAGAGGTGAATTGCTACAGTTCATCTTTTTAGTGCTACACTGATGATGCACCTGAGCAACTTTCTAGATACTACGGTATGGAAGAAAAGACTTTGAGAATGCAGCATCCCAAACCAGCTGTGGTAGGCAGCCATGGTGGGCAAGAACACGGCTAGTCTCATTCAAGAGCCAACGGTATTTATGTTGCAATTAGATGGGCTAGATGATGGCTTCATTTAAAATTTTAACGTACACATTAAAAGCAAACGTAAAGTTCAGTGCAGAGCTCGGAGCCTGCAACCATCAAAGGGGGAAGAGAGACCTTTAAATGTCACTGGAGCAAAAAGTTGGTCTGCAACCAGTCCTGCTAAAGAAAAGGTGTTTAAATCTATATGGAGGGGAAACTACTTCTACTCTGATAAGATACAGCCTTCCTCTACTTAAAGGGACACAGATAACAGATTAAACCTGTCAAGACCCTTGAAGATTCAAAAAGTTGAGAGCAGTTATAAAGTGGGGACAATCCATCAAGAGGAAAAGAGGTGATCATAAAGGCCAATGCTTTTATCGCCTGTGTCCAGGGAATAATACTGAGCTGAACTGGGAAATGCAAACTACCTCTTCTGATGCAGGTTACCGGTAGGAAAAACAAACACATTTAGGGGTGTTTTTAAAAAATTTCTTCATGTTCTAGGTGTTAGCCCCAAATGCATGTATTTTTAGGCTGTAAGACTGGGATACTGCTTGGCCAGGATTAACATCTCAAGCCAACTCTAAAGAGCTTTTTGAACAGATCTTTATCTTAGAGCAGAGTGGGGAAATGCCTTTTTTATTGTGTCCCTTTTTTTGCACAGAAATTCTCAGCAAGAATGGAGAGAAATTCTACAGATGAGCATGGAGCCAAGTGAGGCAGGATTGCGTGGGTGCAGGAAGAAAAGCTGGCCAGGGAGTAGAATTTGCTGTGATTCCAAAAGCCAACAAGATGACTGAACTCACATCTGGAAGCAGTGACTGACCTGCAACCACACCACGGATCAGGGGAGAGTCAGGTAATAAACCTTCTTTTTATTCTTTTATCTAATCTCATGTTAAAAAAAAAACTAGTTACACTAATGAGTAACTTAATATAATTTTTTTTTTTTTTTTTTTAAGTTAAAGACACTTTCAAGTCTTGTTTGAATGCCTAGGAGAAACGTGTAAGTACATGTATCTCAAAAGTTTGGCCATAAGGGACCTGTTAAAAAAGTAGAAAAAATTATTCATTGGGCACCCATAGTCTTACATTCTTTGTCCTCAGCTACAACAGTTTCAGGACATTTCACTTAATAAGCAGTCTTAATATGCTCCACTTAAAGTCTCTAACTCATTGGTTTTATTCTGCCATGAGTATGGAAACATTTACATAAACATTATAAAACTGCCAGTAACATCACCTCTTCTTTAACCTCAAACGTTTAAAAAGTTTATGGGGTTTAGTTGTCTGCATACTAAAAGTAGAGTTAAAGATTTACTGCTATTATAGTCTGTGATATTGCCTAATAGTCCTTAGTTTGATAGAGTAGCTAATATCCATAAAATTTGAGTTACATTACAGGAAAAAAATTGCACTCTGCACATGGAGAGCCACAATTCTGAAAATAAGGCAAAAGTGCATACGGAAGAAGCAGGAGAGAAAACCAGCAAATCACTTTGTTGTGAATAGCAGGGACAAAAGGAGTGATGAGATTACCTCACACACTCTTTGCATATAGTGCCTTAGAGCACTGTAAAAAACCTGCAATTTTTAATAGTTTTAAAAAACAGCTGCAGTTGCCTGGTGAAATAACCCAAAGCAGAAAACATCCACAAAATAGGCACTCTGGGACAAACATGGAACCATGCATTTAACATGTGCTGTCACAGACTTACCCATCCATGGGAGTGTGCAACCACACACATACGTGTTTGCAGCCTTGGACACGTGGGAATTGAGCAAAGGGTTTGGGGAATACTATTAAACCACGCCCTTTCTCTCTTTGACTGGCCACACTCACACCTAAGGTCTGGTGGGTTTGCTCCACTCCAGTTACACAAAGCCATTGTAAACCTCACTCAGCTGTGCAATGAAATTGGATTTACTGCACCTCTGAATCTCCAAAGCATGGGAAAGCATCTGAAGCCTACCAGTAAGCCTGGCCTTGTGCTTCCCATAATTTTTTTGTGTGCACCAGAGACGATGTGCTTGCAGTGGATGTTGTATTCCTGTCATCACTTTTCTCTCTCAGACCACCTTCATTAAAATGCCTTTACATTCTCTGAACAATGTTTTACTCATCAGGTAAGTGAAATCCTTTGGCTTAGCTTCATCTTGAAATCTTCTGGTTTATGACAAATAATATTTTTGAACTGATAAACAAATCTATAGCTGTAAGTACTCAGTGAAATACCCTGGTGTAGTAACTGTCAGCTCTTCAAATTATTACAATTATATTACAAGTATGAGCAGAGTTATCCTGGGGGAACTTGCTTCTACAGTCAGAATCAAACAGCACCTGCTAAAGCTGAATTGTACTTGTGAATTTCAGTAATATATTTTGTTTGAATTTCTCTGTTTTAGTCCAGCTGAAACCAGAAGAAAATAAAAAAGCTTCAGTGTTTAGGAGGGAAATAGCCCAATATCCCATGCCATTTCCCCTTCCGTTGCGCAAGCCAATTCCACGTGCACGTGCCCTGAAAGGGCAGCAGAGGATTCAGGTTGGTGCTGAGCGTTGCATAATAACAGCAGCAGAGCAGTGTGCCCAGGTCCTGCAGTGTCAGCACCCAGAGGCACACAGGGCTGAGAACTTCCCTTATGGACCTGAAGTCTGAATTGCTCTGGCGGCTGACAAGGCTGAAGCATGGACCAGGATGATAGGATCGATTTTGGAGCACACCTCACCAGTAATCAAAATTTTTGTGCAGCAGCATGAACACATTTTGCTGCTGTATTATTTCAAAGCCTTTTTGATAGATTTTTCTCTTGAGGTCCTTTTGGTAGATAGGTTTATTGAATGAAAACTTTCTCCTATTCCCTATGATGATCAACCATGTTCAGTGAGAGCACTACATAAAATACAACACGCCAGGAAAAGAGAATAACTGAAGCTTTGAATGAGGGCTCACATGTACTATCAGTCTTCTCTAGATACAAACATTTCATGTTTAAGGTGCGAATTATTTTCAGTAACACCACTTCAACACCTTTTGGTTTTTGTTTTTTTTTAGAGAATTAAACCACTTCTTCTATTCATTTCTGTACTGAGTTTAGCTGCCCAGCCCTGTTCAGAATTTAGCTTCTATGAAATATTTACACAGTCAAGACCCCTCCCACTAAGAAATTAAACCACTTAAAATGTCATCAGCCTCTACTGCTTTATATTCAACAGTAAAATTAAAGGTAAGAATTGACACTGAGATATGTTTATCCACAGCAGCTTACAGGATTGGAATAATTACTCAAGAGAGACCAAGTCCTTATACTTTAATGGAGAGTTTCATGGTCAGAATAGAAGAGGATGTTCAGTGAGAGTGTCAACAACCCATTCAGCTGAAGAAATACAAAGGCAGCTGGGGAAAAGAACGAGGTGAGCCCCGTGGCAGTACAATCTCCAAATCTAAAGTAAAAGTGCTTGAAAAGGCCCAAATAACAAAGCACTCAACCTATTTTTATCTTTTCTTTACAAGCCATTCACACATCTTCCAGTAGAGAGCACATTATAAGAAGAAAGAAGGGCGTAAAGACTTAGAGAATAACAGAGACTAGGCCTATCCTAGTCATCTAAGATAAATGGAGAATACTTGGAAAAATCTTGCTTTGCATTTCAAGTCATTAGAGAAATTTTTGAGAGTATCTTGTCTTCCAAGTCAATCAGACAACTGCCTGGAAGCAATAACCCAAGGAGTTACTTTTCATGTAAAGAAATGAGCTGTGTGCACAGCCTTGCAATGACAGCCCCCTCCAGGGGAGGTTTAGATTAGCTATTAGGAAAAATGTTTTAAGAAAATTTTGTAAGAAACGGCTGTAAAGCATTGGAATAGGATACCAGGGTGGTAGCAGTGGTGGAGTCACCAGCCCTGGAAATGTTAAAAAAACACATGGATGTGGCCCATGGGAACATACTTTAGTGGTGAACACGGTGGTGCTGGTTAATGGTTGGATTTAATGACCTTAAAGGTGTTTTCCAGCCTTACTGATTCTATAATTCAATGATACTGGCACTCTGACTAAGAATACTCCCACCAGGTCAGAGGCTTATTGTTTCTCTGCCTGTTTCCTCCTCCTCTAGAGATGCAGGTTACTATTAATAATAGCACTGAAGAATCATTCAAATAATTTTGTTTATAACTTCATGATGCATTGTTTTGGCACAGTGGCAATACTGGTAGATCCTGAAGATTTGCATTGGCTTTTAGCCATCTGACATACTGTGCTTCATAATATCTATAGTGTTTACTCAGCATCTTTCCCTGTCTAGCCACCAAAAAAAACTAAATAAATCATCTTCCCAGATCTGCTGCCCCGGGGAGCCAGAGAGCACAGCTCCCTTCAGGTCAGGTCAGGTGGCTTCAAATCAGCATTTTTGAAATAATGAGCTCTCCAATTACAAAGGTGCCTTGGAGTGATGCATACTTGGTATAGCAGAAGTCAGAAGAAAAAAGAGATTTCCCACAATGAGAGCCCTTGATTTTGGCTACTTTAGAAAAATGAAAACCAGTAAAGGCAAAGTAGAAAAAGAGAGCCATGACTGTTCTGGATTTGCTTCAAGTGTGTATAACAACATATCACATTTGGTTCAGGCTTGCCCTGGATCATTTATAGAGCATCCTCAGTAACTCCCATTCCAGGCAGGATAAATATTTACACATAATATACACCAGCACATATAGCTTCTAGATATATATCAGCCATAATATTAACTTAGAAGAAGGTTTCTATTACTTTATGGATCAAAATACAGTATTTTCTGGAGGAAATAAGAGGCTCTGTGTTTGCTTTGGCACTCTGCAATTGCATTCAGTAGGAACATGATAACTGACAGAGAATGCATTTAAATATCCAGGGAGAGACATTCTTTTTGGAGACATCAGGTACCTGGATTAGTTGCAGACCAAGCTGAGCCAGGCACAGAACATAAGTCTAGACTCTCATCTATCCTCAACAGACTGAGGAATATCTTCAGGAATAAAAAGAACTTGTAATAGCATTCAAGCAGAAAGAATGTGTTTAGAATTAAATGCTATCATACACCTCTGTAATGGGCTTTGTACCCTCCTATTATCACATATACTGAAGCATAAAGTGATCAAGCTAATTATTTTTCTTGCTTTACATTGTCCTATACTTTATAGTGCTTTTTACAAGAATTGCTCAGAGATCATAATCACTACTCTGTGTACAATCACACCATCTGAAATGTTCCTGCAGTCTGTTCAGTCATCTGAAGCTTTACTGCTGTTCTGCCCAACAGCCTCAACCAAACAATCAACGCTGATTTCCTAACATCCTTGATGCAGTTCAAACATATTGATCCCATCATCCTGAAGTCTTTTCTCAGAGATAAATAACTTCAGTGTTGTAGATGTTTTATTAATATTTTTGCACCCTCGTACCGTATGCCATGTAAGTTTCCCTAGCCAACAAGCAATGTATTGTATTCATAATAAAAAAGTAAAAATGTATTTTGAGACATTTTCTTCCTGTAATTCGGGGTACATTATAAATGGCAGGTCCATTGCTACAACTCCAGTTCCAGTTCAGACCCATGGATCTATCCTTAGTCTACTCCCTATATCTGATTACACACTTCAAATTCACAGCTCATACTTCCAAAAACCTCAGCATATCCAGAACGAAAGTAGCGCAAACTATCCCCTTTCTATTAATGGCATCGTGACAATCTGACATGCGTTCTTTTCATCAGCATGAATCTTACAAACGTGAATTACAACAAACGCAAATCTCTGGAGATGCAAATTCTCACACAAGATAATATAATCTTGAAATGTATACAAAATACCAGTGTGTACATTTAGAAACCTCACCATATATAGTAAGACTCAATAAGATATGGTTAGGACATCACATCCTGTTGGCACCACAACATACTCTTACATAATTACTGAAGTACAAGCATTGCTGCATTTCCACAGGCCACTGGAATTTAGATTAGTGCCTCAGTTAAAAGACAAGGTCTTTCACTTCAAAGATTTAGTAGACTATATTTGCTCTAGACTACAGCAGTGAGTAGCTCACAGCATTCATTCTCCTGTTAATGTTCTGCAATAATTGGTGTGAGCCCAAATAATTGTCAATTTGTTATCTTAAAAGTGGAAGAGGTTTATCAATCCAATACAGCAAATGCTCCATACAGGAAAAATGATGGCACTAATTAGAGTATCTGATCCTCAAATAATATGGGGATTAAGGGGAAGAAATTTGACAGAAAATTCAGACGGGAGGAAAACAATTGTTTTGGAAGTCTGGGGAGTATTTCAGAGCTTAAAATTCAGTAATTTTATTCCAGCACTCTGTTTCTAATGACCTGTCCATATTTTCATGCTGTGAGGACATGAAGAGTTCAAAACTCCATGAAGGATAAGATAAAGTTCCTGCAGGTACCCACTGAAGTTGGGCAAGTCTGTGTTTGGTGTCTGGCCAGACCTAAGGACACATCAGCAGTCCCTGAATTTCACACTTACTGGTGCCTCTCCTCTCTGACCTACCCACAACCCTTTCTCTGCAGAACCAGTCTGAATCATGTCCTGCTCCAAACCTACCATCAAAGGGCTGTTGAGATGCTTTTCTATGATTAGCTTGCTCAGTCCTCACCCCATTCATTCCTAATTCAGGCAGCAGCACTGCTCTTTCAGGGTTTATTTATTCACAGCCACACGTGTATCAGATGCCTGAGTATCTAAAATTAGAACAGTTCAAAACAAATCCTCCATGTTGACCTTAAAGCAACAACAGAAACCTGCCCAGTGGATTTCTGCATGCATTGGACAATTACTTTTCCCAATAAGCATCACAAATTTTAGCAGATGGCCATCTCTGACACTTGACTTGCTCTCTTCATTTTGTTTTCTATGACAAAAGAAACAGATTTTTTTTTTAATTCTCATTTAATTCAAGCAGATCCCCTGTAGTCACCCAGGTCCTTCCACATCATAGCTACAGAATTGTATTATGTAGCTTTGAAAAAATGTGAGGTGGAAGGAAATTCAAGAATTGAGCAGGAACATAGATATCTATAATTTTCGGCATGCAAATGAAGTGACATGCAAAAAGCAGAAGAGTTATAGTCCATGTAATACCATATGACTTCTTCACAGTGATTTTGTAACACTTTGAATTCAGCCAAAAAGCTGAATACTTGGATTTTATGTACTTTAGCTGATGATGGCTTCCTTACTGAAATGGAGCACTTACTCCTTTCTATTCCTCTAAATCCTTTCCTGACATTTGCCATTTCCACAGCACATATACAACTGGTTTTTTCAGGATAAGTCATCAGCCCTGCTGACCTCCTTCGGCAGCTCCAGCTTCCTTCATGCAATATTTCCAACATCGCTCTGCTCCTTCCACAAACAACAAGATCTTACCAAACCCATCAAGATATCTCGAACCTTGCACTGTCCGACCAGTAGTGTCCAAACCCCATCCCAGTAATACGGCAGGGCTTCAGGACAGCACACAAAGCTCCTGTGACACCCAACATGTGCAACTGGATAGTTAGATTTGCTCAGGGAGATAAATTTAGCTTCCTTATACCCAGCTGACTTTTAGGAAAGGTTCATTGGTGATAAAGATGAAAAACTTGGGAGCCGATAGAGTCGGAATAATTTATACTGTCTCCTTTTAACCTCACTGCTGTATGGGCAGAAGCTCAGGAACACAGATTCAGCAACAGTTTTCAAAAATAAATAAATCACAGATTCACACGAGTCTTGTGAAAACTAACATGCATTTTACACTTTCCAAACAACAAATGAACAGAATTAGAGGATCCCATCTCATGCCATGTTGGAAGTCTGTCCCAGACAACTTGTTTTTGTAGTTTAGGTATCATCCACAACCAGACTTCTACATGCAAGTGTGTTTTCCAAAATGCTGGACTAGCCACACTGGTCAGTGAAATCTGAGGCAAATTCTCTTATTCCCAGACAGACAGACACAAAAAAAACCCCATCAAGGTGAATTTGTACAATCCCTGAAAAGATTTCTGCCAGCTGCCATAGCAGATAACTAAAATGAGGGTAAATTAATTTTCCTCCCAGTTTTGCCCAGGCCATTCTTTCCAGAAACTTCATTGCTTACATTGTACATAATCTGCATTTGTGTGTTCACAGGGTAGTAATTAGAAGGGAATGGACTGCTTTCTAGGCAATTAGATCACCATTTCCATCCAATTGTAACAATAAAAAAGAATTATTCAGTTGAGTTTCATTCCCTGTCTCACACTAGGGACAAACTACTCAAGAAGAAAACTTCAACTGATAATGCCTAGGATAAATACTTTTGCTTTAATTAAATTAGCATGAAATGTCATTAATTTTGGTGATGAAGGATCTGATTAATTTCTTAATTACTGAAAGGTCAAATAGGTTTCATGTTAGTGTAAATTTCCTCTTTTACCTCAAACCTCAAACCTAGATTTTGAGGAACAAAAACTCCTCTTTTCTGTTATTTTAACTTTCATTTCACCTTTATATAGAAGAGGTGATTTAGAGCCGCAAATCACTAAAATTGCATCTGCCACTGTTACATTTTTCTGCTTCTTCAAAGCTGATTTCAGCATTTTTTGATGACACAGGGTATAACATTTTATTGACCAACAAAGAAGCATCCTGAAATACATTTCCATCTCCCTCCTATTGATTTTAGTCAAGTCTGGCAATCATTTCAACTCAGACATTTTACAGTCAGCCAGAACAATCTGGAACACACAACCACAATAAAAAAAAATTGTTATATGCACAAGTGGATGCACAAAGGGCTCAAAAAAACAGAAAACAACATGCAGGAGCCTTTATTCCAAACTCAATAAATAGGGTCTCATCCCCAAAGCATCAGTCCTCCACAGTCTGTCAAAGCACACACAGACAAGGTAAAAGACTGGAAAAAATACCTTGGAGTAGAAGATCTGAGGAGATCAATCCATCTGGATTTTCAAATGAAAGGTTAAGTGGTGGTTTGATCACAGCCTCTTGCCATCTACAAAGATTTGACAATCTTTGAATCCAGAATTCTAAAGCAGACCAAACTGAGGGTAGCTCAACAAACCAGATGAGGAATAAAGGGCACTTTTTAAGTAATAGGGTAATAACCAATTGGAATTAGAGGTCACAGGCTGAATGGATTCTCTGTGACTAGGATTGCATGCTTTAAAAAAAAAAAGAAATGCACTTTGTCAGTGGCTTTCAAATTTTTCTATTTGTGGAGGTCTGGAAAACTTCAGAAGATGCAAACTTCCCAAAACCTCCCTATAAATGCTTTAAGGCTGCTGACAAATGAAAGCCTACTATCTACTCCTTTATTTGTGTTTCCTTTCTTTGGTAACTAAATGCAATATTAGAACCTAAAAAGAGTGCACAGGCCACTGGTCTTATTCACTAGCACTTGATTCAGAGAAGCAGAGGTGACATAAGAGCCCCCCCTATCAGATCACCAGTGGTCTCTTCTCATCTCCAGTTTTGTGGGAACTGCTAGAACAGGGGGAGCACACAAAACCATGTCACCAGAGATAATAAACACTTCCAAGGTCCTTTGGAGAGACCAGCAGCTGGAGAGGTACAAAGAAGACGATGCAGCAGGAAAAACCAGCAGAGGATAATGACTCCCAATGGAAGGACCCCAAATTTGCCAAGCGGCAGTTAACACCCATCAAAATGCATGTTTTCTAACTTATGTAAATGGTGGTCCCTGCTTGATTTGTACCATATATGATCTACCTTTCTCACTCCAGCTTTAACTGAATGGTAAAAAACACACTAGGGAAAAAAATCCTGCATTGAAATTTCTGTCATTCTTGTAAGTGAAGCCACAAAGAAAAACGTCTGGCATGCTAATCATTTCCAAAGCCTCGTAATTGTTTTTCAGTGGAAGCTGATGATGACGTGATGGCTCTCTGAAGACATATATTCAGCAAAACTACTTTCCTATTGTTTCATACATTAACTATAAGCCTGATGAGCAATACCATACTCTAGGAAGTATTTTCCACTCTACAAGTGAAAGTTCGTCATGCACAAAATGTGAAGTTTATACCATACAAAGCTCTAGGAATTACATAAGCACACATGAAGTTAAAGGGCAAGATCTGCTGCCTCCTTCAGCATCTCCTGTCCAGAATTGCTCAGTCCATACTAATGGCACAGAGCTTGAAACAGCTCCACAGGCATCACATGCTGCAAAGACCTGATATTGAATACATGAAGATATTCGTTACTTATATGAAGTAATTTTGCTGTAACAATAGTGTTCATGTGGAAATAATTTCTGCCTTTAGAAGTTTCACCAAAACTGTGTTAATTTCTCTGACAGACATAAGAGTCTTTGGTTCTTATACACAAAATCAAAGCAAGTATCTAAAAGTTTACTTTAGTACTGGAAGGGTTGCACAGAGTAGTAACAATAAATATCATATTACATTCTTGTTCTTTTAATTGCTGAATGACATAGCTTTAATTGTTTCTGACAACAGTGTCATAAGATCTCATTTGTGAAGTCAAAATGTGCCACCAAGTTAGTCGAAAAGCTGAGCTGCAACTCTTATTAAAACTAATACACATGTAACACTTCTCTAACATTAACCAGCAGAACAAGGCACATTAAATATAAAGCACACAACCAAGTTAGAAGGTACTAAAGGAATACATGGATCAGACAGTTTTTACTTTAAAGTTTTAAATGTGAGTGTTTTGTTCACGTAGAGGAGCAGCTCTCTCTTTTGAGGGAGTTCTGCTGTTCTCACCTTGCAGCCGTCAAGCCATAAGGATTCTCAGTGCGACATTAAACAATGAGGGATCTCTTGTTCGATGCACTGCTAACCTCAGCAGTAATGTCTGTCAAAAGTACACTCAGATGCTTCCCCCACAATAGCATGGAATATTTCCTATGATACCTCCACGGGGCTATTTAAAAGCATAGACCTGATTCAAGAACAGGTATCATTTTAACCTTGCAGCCTGCACCCAATTTTTGCGGAACAAGCATTTAAAGCTGAGACCTGCAAAGAGGCCACAGCAGTGATCGGATGGCCCCTCTGAGAGGGATGAGATGCCAGGGCTCTGGAAGGGGTCAGTGGATATCAGACCACATGCAGAAGGACCACAGGATGGTAGGACTCTTCCATGTTACTTGGGCACAGCTCCCAAAGGAGATTTTTCTCCTGGCTAGCAGCTGGATCTGAGCATAGCACAGGGAGACTGCTCAGGGCCTGCCTACACCACTCACTTGGGCATCAGGTTGTAGCAAGGCCTACAAAACACGTCTCCAAAAAGACATTACCCACAGGAGCAGCTGATGGCAATAGCCTCCTTGTCTTTGCCTCAGCTGCTCAGGCACTGATCACCCAAGGCTAAATGATTGCCAATACATACAATCATTGTTATTAATGCCTGCAGTGGCAGAGGTGCTGATTCCATGGTGCCAGATGGTGCTTTGAAAATGGTGCTGACTCACAGAAGAAAGAGGAATAATGAGATACTAAACCACTAATAATTTAGGTTGACTCTAAGTCCCAGGGTGTCATTGTCTTCCAGTAAATATCCCATAACAACTGTCAAGCAATGAACCAGCCACGATACAGCTGAGCAGTAGAAAAACGCAGCATGACTAGCTAATGGCTTGTGCTTTTATATTAAAGGGATATTTTGCATAACAGATGCAGGGAGAAAGGAAGTAACACTACCAGGGGTGAGGGAGGAATAGTCACCCTTCCTCTGGGATAGTCTACAAGTGCAGCAGGTCTCAGCTGGGTAGCATGTGGCATTTTGGTGGTATTTTGCTGCATTCATGTAATGCAGGTTTCTGGCTCTCTCCACTGCAGCCACAGAGCTACCAACACAGATGCTCCAAGTGTGTTTGATTTTAGCTTCCAAACAAATCACCATGTGCTGGTATATCCAAAAATACATGTGTCTTTTTAAAACTAGATTTCAATCCTACGGACATTTTCATGGGTTTAACTTTAAAGCACAAGGTGAGATTTGCTACTGTTTTGCAAACACACCTTCACAGTACTAAAATATGTTTCCCAAGCCTGCAGTGCCCATTTAAACATTCAAACACATTGGAAGTTTTACTCAGTTTCGGCTGGATGATCTAGATCATAACCTATGCTTATTTTCACTTTGTTGGTGTTTCTTATAGATATTTACTTTAAATTGAGAACATTTACATAATATATTGAGCATTATCAGGGCTAGGTCTTTTCCAGTCTCTACAAGTTCCCTGGCTGGCTGCAGTGTCAACTATGATCTTGTTTTCCTGAAGTCTCAGGGAACCCAGTCCCACATTGCTATGACTAGCTGTGAAATTCAGTTCAGTTTCAGCAGCACTTCTTTCCTTCCAGCAGCTTTCAAAACCCCAAGAATGACAGAGTTTTCTATCTAAAATTTGTTCAATTTAAATGAGTGATTCATGACAATTGATGCAAAAGGCTTAAAGAGTATTTAAAAGACTATTAAATGTCAACACCAAGTGAAATGTAGCAATTATTTGAAAACAATTATTCTGACATGCAAATAGAAGTTTGTGAACACATAGACCCAGGAAAATCATCTTCCGCATGCAACCAAGTACTGAATGATATTCCAAAACTGCCTTTTCAGTTTTGGAAAAATTAAGCTATTTAGAACCAAATAGATTTTTGTTTAAATCTCAATTTCATTTTCCAGTGGATTATATTATCGAAGAAATTACTCACATTAACAATAAAGGAAGTATTTAGAGCAGAGAATTACTCATAGGGCAATTAGTAATTGTAGTGATAGGCTCAGTCTTCTAGAAAGCAAAGAGGGAATTTTGTTGAAGGTTAAGACATGAGATACTTGATACAGCTGCCTCCTCTGTTGATATAGATCCAGGCAAGGCTCAGGGCCAGCTCCCTGGCTACTTCTGCATTGCAATGGCTCAAAATTGAGCTAAGGGAGGGAAGGGGAGGGGCTTCAAACTGGGCAAGAGTGGAATTTTTCAGTATCTCCACCACAATTCAAAGCAGGGAGATGAATGGGAGGCCTCAAAAATGGGGCGGCTACAGAAATAATGTTAAATGAGAAGGCAGTTTTCTCAAGACAAAGCAAAGAAGTAATGAATGGCTGAGATTACTGCAAGTGCCTTGAGAAGTAATGAACCCCCATTTGTAAAGTGCCCCACAAACACCCTAAGCCTAGAAACAAGTACTCTTACACAAGAGCAGCCTCTTCTCGAAGGAAAAGCAGGCAGCATTTGTAAGGACGTTTGAGAATCATCCTCACTACTGTTTACCTACTTCCTCAGGCAATTGGCATCAGTAACATCTGGACAGCACGGAACACTCACAAAGGTGGTAAATGGCCTTTACCTAGAAGTCTCCATGGAAAGGAAAAAAAATTCTATCTAGTTTTAACAGTGAGCATATACTGACATCGAGTGGTGGAATAAATCTTCCTTCCCTTTTCTCTGTAGGGTTTCCCTTGGTTTGGAGCACCAGTTTCCAATCCGAGCCATCTCCCTGAAGAGAATGGCCATTTACCCAGGACTTTATCCATCGCTTCTCTGCTGAAGGCTTCAGCTTGCTCTAACCAGAGGGGAAAAAAACCAAAACAAATTAAGGGGTGCATTTCTGTATTTGCCAGGATAAATGTGCTCATTTGCCTGACAGCTGTCTGTCACAACTCATAACCACAAACAGAGTAAAGGATAATGTGCATTTTACTCACTTAGATAATGATCATTAACTCTGATCATTAACAATTCAATGCATTAGTTAGACATGAGAGTGGCTAATCAATCTGACTCAAACTAGGGATATCAAGTCCAGCAGCAGATCAAAGTGAAAGCTTCCAGGAAATCACAGCTTTTACCTTTGATTTTATAGCATGGGTCCTGAATAGGGGCCATTCAAGAGGCTCTTAATTATGTGACAAAGGCATTAAATGAATCTACAAAGTAACTGCTAAAAATGCAGAGGGACAGTACTCTTTCACATATAAACCAGAGCCAATAGTTCAGACTATTTTACATTCTCTAATTGTGAAAGGAAACCAGATCCCAGATTTATATCCAAAAACACAAACTGTGTATCTCTTCCGCAGGTTTTGCGAGCCTGCGTGAATCCATGCAGACACACAGACAGAGCTCTGGATGGAGGCTTACAGCACTCAGGCTACTGGTTAGGATCCATATATCTCACAAAAACAGCCTTGTATCCCAGCATCATCAATACCTTGGACATTCATTACCAAGATCTCCATCCTGTATCAGAAAGGGATTGTTCCTCTTGGTTTTCCATTTCTTAGGCTAAATCTGCATTGCTGTGTCCCGATTTGGACTCCCAAGCATGGGAAAGACACGGATGCACTGGAATGAGTCCAGCGCAGGGTTACCAAGATGATCAAGGGCTGCCATGGCACCTGAGAGAAGACGCTGAGAGATGGATTTGTTTAACCACCTGAAGAGGAGGCTCAGGGGTGAATTTTAATGCTGTCAACCACTACATCAGAAAAAGTTCACAGAAAGGGTTATCAAACACTGGAACCCTAAGAAGTTGTGGAATATCCTGTCCTTGGACAGGACTTAGGCAATCTGATATAACTTGGAAGTTGAAGAAAACCTTGAAGCCAGCCATGTGGAAACAACCTCCCAATGAAAGTCATTCCATGATTCTGTTATCTGGAACACGAATTGGTTGTGGTGATAATTTAACACTTTCTACTACATTGCTACTTGCAGGAATTTTCCTTCGGAAAAGAAAAATAGTCTAATAATCAATAAATTAACAAGCAATCTGAAAATATGCTAGTTTAGGTATGAAAATTATTGCTTTAGATCCCCAAAATCTCCAAGATGAGGAAGAGATGGTCAACTAAACTGGAAGGAAAAGTCTCATGCGTACAGTCCTCTCAATGTGTGTTGCAGTCTCCAGAATTTAGTCTGTTTTTTGGGTGTCTTTTTATTCCCTTATTTCTCTAACTGAAAATATGCTAGTTTAGGTATGAAAATTATTGCTTTAGATCCCCAAAATCTCCAAGATGAGGAAGAGATGGTCAACTAAACTGGAAGGAAAAGTCTCATGCGTACAGTCCTCTCAATGTGTGTTGCAGTCTCCAGAATTTAGTCTGTTTTTTGGGTGTCTTTTTATTCCCTTTTTTCTCTAACTTTATACTAAAGCTGTACAAAAACATATACTAACATGCCTCAGAGCTACACCAAAAATAAACTTACACAGAATCCACAGAGAAACAAATTAATCCCTGGCACTATGTCCTTTGTGTAAAGACAAAAGGGATGAATACAACCCAAGCACATATAATCACTGCAAAGCCACATGCAGCTCCTTTTTGGAGTCCCCTATTCCCTGATTTTCTTGCCATCTTCAAGCGGTGGGACTCCTGGTCAGGTTCCAACTGTTCAATTATTGCATTTTCTCCAGAGCTCCAATTCTCTCTTATTTTATGGATTTTCAAGGTGACACCCTGCATACTGTAGGAGTTGTCCAGCTTTAATCTCAGTTTTCACAAGTTCAGCCAGCAAATCCTTGTCCGCTATTGCATCAGCTCAGCTGTTCCATGTTTCGTATTGCAAAAAAATTGACATCTGTTCTGCCAAGTGACGGGGGCGATTTAAAGAACACCAGTTGAAAGAATGGTCTTATTTTATTATGAATATTATGGCAACACAAAAGTAAAATGATACATTCAATGAAATTATGCACATGGTTTTAGCAGCAAGCAAAAATAAGCAAGGTAATGCACCTAATCATTACTACACAAGAGAAAGAATAGTGATTGAGAAAGATACATCACCAATTGTCTAAATACTTTACCAATATCTAGAGTCCGCAGCCGCTGGGGAGCCCCATTTCACAGCGAAGACCTGGAGAACGCTTCCCAGCAATTGGGAAAATCCTACACAGTGTGTCCACCTGTAGCTGAGGTCTCTTAATTCACCCCCAAAGTGGGTCCAGCTTCTATAGGCTCTAATCAGCAAGTTGAAGAACTTGATTTTATTTTTAGCACAGAAACACCTGGATCTGATTGCATACTTCCCGACCAGCCAGGGCCAAGGCTTGGCCAGAGCCCAGGCCCTGGCTGGGAGGGTTTTCCCCTTAAATACCCTACAAACAAGCCTCTAGTCATGTCAATTGGGAAAGTGTCTTTAAATGATACACATCTTGCAGATAATTACACAAGGTTATAAGGAGCTAGCATAAGCATCTTTGTCATCTATTTTTAGCTAAATAATACTGCTTCTGTTAGTCACACAGTGCCCAGGATCCATCTTGTAAGTCAATTCTGGCTGAGGCCTGGTGCTCAGGCCTCAGCACATCAACATCAAAGAGTGTTTCAGAGGAAAGGGCTGCAAAAACCAGGATTAACAACTGGTGCCATGAACACACAATGCATCACTAACAAATAGCTATGTGGTTACACCAGACACATTCCTGCTCCAGGGACAAAATGCTTTCACACTGCAGCTACTACTCTGGCCTTTGATCCGTGTGCCGACTCTTTACTGATGAGCGCTTCTACAGATGCAATTGGTAATGCAAATAATGGCTTAGTTATACGCAGAAAATCTTTTCATAATAAAAATATTCTCTCATGTTCCCAATGCAACAGATGTCCTGTTTAATTGTACTTGAAATGCAATAGTATTTAGAGCTTTGCATAATAATTAAAACAGAAAGCTGTATAATAAAAAAAGTAAATGCTATCTTCATAGAGTCCCAGAATGGTGTGAGTTCGAAGGAACTTTAAAGCTCATCCAGTCCTACCGCCTGCCATGGGCAGGGGCAACTTCCCCTGTCCCAGGCTGCTCCAAGCTCCAGTGTCCAGCCTGGCCTTGGACACTTCCAGGGATCCAGGGGCAGCCACAGCTTCTCTGGGCAACCTGAGCCAGGGCCTCCCCACCCTCACAAGGAAGAATTCCTCCCCAATATCCCATCTAACCCTGCCCTCTCACAGTGGGAAACCATTCCCCCTTGTCCTGACACTCCAGGCCCTTGTCATGAGTGCCTCTCCAGCTCTCCTGGAGCCCCTTTGGGCATTGGAAGGGCTCCAAGGTCTCCCTGGAGCCTTCTCTACTCCAGGTGAACACCGCCAGCTCTCCCAGCCTGGCTCCAGAGCAGAGGGCCTCCAGCCCTTGAAGAATCTCTGTGACCTGCTCTAAAATTGCTCCAGGAATTCCATACACTTCTCATGCTCAGAACCCCAGAACTGAATGCAGAATTCCAAGTGGGGCCTCACAAGGGCAGAGTAGAGGCGGGAAAGCACCTCCCCCAACCTGCTGGTCACACCCTTTTTGATGCAGCCCAAGACACATTTGGTTTCTTGGTCCCAGTACACAGGGCCATGTCATGTCCAGCCTCTCATCCACCAACACCTGCAAGTCTTTCTCAGCAGGGCTGCTCCTTTTGCTCATCCCCAGCCTGGTTTGACACCAGGGGTTGCTTCAACCTAATGCCTGGAGGAGGGATTCATCCTCAGTGCATTCTACTTCAACACTCCTCTTATGGATCCTTCCCACCACATTTCCGTGAAGCCAATAAGATCATAGTCCTGCAGATGTACATGAGTCTAACTCCTCCTGTTTATTCCCCATGCTGCATAGAGACCTGAAGGTCCCTGATGCTGATAGCCTTCAGGTTGGGTCCCTGATGAAACTGACTGGAGTGGTTGGGATTCCTTTGTGCTTCTCTTTGGGTGATCTCCTGCTGAATTGAGATCCTTCTCCAGGCACCTCTTGATGTCCAAGTCTTCAAAAACAGGGCAGTGGGGCGGGGGGTCATGGCAAAGACTAAAAACATCCCAACAGATACTTTATATCAGGGCAAGAAATACCTTCATTTTTATTATGATCATGAGCAATAAAATACATTATTTGCTAACATTGGAACCTTCATGTCAGCATTTGTGAAAGAATACAACATTATGCTAAAATTGCACTTACAGAGTTTGTTTCTCAATTCACCCTCACCTTAAAATGGTAATTAAAACTATTAAAATTTCTTTTCAATACTCTGAGATTGTCTGGATAAACTTTCAAGACAAGCAAATCACTTACCCTTCTTATGTAATTCTGCATTATGTACAGGCGCACAGTACCATAGACATAGAAAACATCATACAAAGGAAATCAAAGGATGCTTTGATTTTAATTTCAAAAGCATCCGTTGCTCAATTCATTTCATAAGTTACAATTCCATAAGTTACTGTATCATCCCACATCCCCCACCATAGCCCTTATTTACTCCAACTAAAGCACAACCAGAAAGCATTTCACTAAAAACTAGTAAAGAAATGCAGTCACGGCGAATTAAAAAAAGATCACTCCCGTAAAAATAATTGCCTTCCATTTCTCCTGGGTTTCACTCCCCTTCATTTTGCCTAATAATTTCCTAAAAAAATCTCAAGTTTGCTTTCTTGAAAGCTCTTGGCCTTCACCTTCACCTTCCCACCCTTCCTGCAAATCCTCAATCTAGCCACCACCTTATGGCTACTGCAGCTCAAGCTGTTGCCTAGAGCTGTATTTTTCCACCGGGTACTGTCTGTCTTCTGCTTGAGACCAGTGGGTCAAGCAGAGCATTAGCCATGCTGACCTCTTTTACACTGCATTAGATTCTCAGACACTTGTGAAGGCAGTTCAGAAGCAGACACTATGAGAAAGCTGCTTCACACACTACCTTGAAAGGGAATATGCAGCCTTTGCCCCCACCTCTGCCATCTGCAGCCCTTCAAGCCAACCTGGATCCAAAAAAGCCACTTTTAAGAGCAAAAGCTATTTCAACATGTAACAAGTCTAAAAGGCTCCAGTTTCGCTCTGTTTCAGAAGCACCAAGTACAGGCATTGAACTGGAAACCCTCTGGCCTTTCCCATGTATGACTATTGCTGTGGGAAGGGAAAACACCAGCACTAAGCCAAGTTGCAGATTCCATTTACTTCAAAAGGGATGCAGCCTGGCCCTGGAGCTTACACTGCATTTATCAGAAAACACCTCCCTGTTTCAAAACTTTCAGTTCCCTTTACTAGGGCAAGAAAATGTAAATCAGTCTGTAGCAAATGTTCTGTAGTAAATACAAAAAGAAATAGAGTTCAGACTCTGACTGAGGAATATTTAAAAATTTAGTGTTTGTTCCATTTTTTCTCCGTCTCTAAATCCAAATGGACTCCTTCTCAGAACTAACTACATGTACCAGGAAATAAGGGGACTTGGGCTGCTGAATCATACTTCTAATAGATAATACACATTAAAAAGCAGTTAAACAATTGCACACCAAAACCCAGCTTATTTTCTCATTATATACAGAAAGACGCTGGCAATGTATTTTACCAAATTGCTTTTGTATATCAGAATAGCCTCCGAAATTGGTAAAAAAATCTGTAGCTCATCCACAATTTGCATGCTGTATAGGAACTTAAACATATACTAACCACTGCTCATGTTTCAGAAGTTCAGGTTTAAGCAGAAAAAAATGACAATATTTGTAACTGCAGCAGAGGTTTAATTATGAAGGAATTAATAATTAATTAATTCCTTCATAATTATGAAGGATGATTATTCCTTTAAATCAAAGGATCACTGGAATTGGATTTCACTAAAAAAAAAAAAAATTTAAATGTTAATGGAAAATTAACTCTTCTTTACTCTAATCAAACATGACATTACAGATCATGAAGTAACAGAGACCCTGCTTAACTGGCAGTGATCTTGTATAAAGTCTTAACCCTGGTCTACAGTAATTGAGCCCAAAGTCCCTTCAAGCTAATACTAGAAACTGTGTTTTTATGGGTTCTTACAAAATATCTTGCTTTTTTTTTTTCTTTGGTGGAACTCTGCAGGGAAGTGAAACAGATTATTATAATTTTAATCCAATTAAAGATCAGTCACTCCATGTGATCAGTAACTGTATTCTACTGAGATGGCATTTCCAGAGTAAGAGTTAACATCATACACATAGCATCCATTTTAATATTTGTGAAAGCCAACACTATAATATGTGTTTATCACAAGATGTACAAATCAAGGTTGTCAAAAAGCATTTTAATGCCTCTGAGCAGCCCCAAGTTATGTAGGTTTCCAAAAAGCTACCAAAAAGACCTTTACAATTAGAAGAAGGATCACAAGTTGTTTGTCTTCTCCCTCTACAAAAAGCCAAATCTGGATCAGTTAAAAAAATTATAATTACCTTTCCCTGTACCCAAAGTACCAGAATTTTCAAAACAAAATTAGAAAAAAAAATCCTAAAAAAAATCACTGTTCCTTCCAAGCTAATTAAATACTTTAAGCTGCCTTGCTTGTTGTAGGAAAAGCACCTAACTCCCAGGCTAATTATACTGCTCCCCACGGACACCAGGGTGGCAGAATTTAGGAGGTTGAGTACCTTCCAACACTGATGTTGGAAGGTACTCAAAGGTACTCGAAGCACCAAGATTTGGCAGTCAGGTATGAACATGAAGCCTGGTCTGTGACAGTGAATACAACATCAAAAATTAGCAGAGTTAGTGCATGCAAAGAAATAAGTATTGAGGTCAGACATTAATAAATCAAAATGGAAGTAAACTGCCGGCGGTGAGGAGAAGCAAGACACGCCAACCCAATATGAGTGATAAGCAAGCTTCCCCTTTATTCGTGTTGCACACCACTTATATATCATAGTGTCAATTACCCTACATTTTCTATTGGCTAACTAACAGTGTCCACGCGCCCCTAAACTCTTCTAATTGGAGTACATTGTTTCTATCACGCGAACGGTAACAGCCTGACTGCAGACCAAGCTCTGTCACGTCTCTCACATCCCACATGTAGATGTTCTCTTGTTTCCCATCCCGGAGTATCTTATCAGACTGGTATGTTTCTTCTTCAGCCTTGGCTGCTTTCCCTCTGTCCTTGAAGCTAAGCTAACCCACCTGTGCAGGCTGAACAGTTCACATGCCCTCTTCCTTTAAACAAAGAATTCCTCTCTACCCTTCAGCTTAAATCATGTATATGTGAGGCCTACACTTTGCTTTGCTCGCACAATGCCTCCAAAGATCTAAGGCCTTGCTCTTGGAGCCGTTCTGCAACAGTAAACCAAGATTATTCATATTAAAAGCCCGTTTATCAGTTGTTTGTGGGAAGACAAGAATCTGTCTAAAAGTTATGCTAGTTAACATGAACTACAAAACAGAACTAGGATGCATATTGAAAGAAAAACAACAACAAAATCAAAGTAACAAGCATACCACAGAAATTATCCCAACTTTTTGAAAGGGCTGGAGACATTCTTCCTGCCAAATCTGATAAAGACAAAGACTCAACTCCTAAAGACCAGATAATAACATAATCTGTACCACTGGATTTAAACATTTGAAACAAGAGTGTGAGTCTCTGTAGGAACACTACAGAAGAAGCGAAAGCAAACCACAGTTCAGTTGAAGAAGTAATGTTTTATGGCACTGAGGCAGCTCTGTTAGCACCTGCATTCCAATATAGGATAAAGTGGATTTGAAACTTGTTTCTATTGAAGTCAGTACACATTTTAGCATTTGAGATAAAAAGTGTTTCAATAACTAACAGAATGAGAACAACTTTTGAGGTTTTTATTACCATGACTGTTCCTATGCATATGAGGTGCTCAAATCTCCACATGGCTAATGAGGCTCTCAAGTGCATTAACCAGGCACCAGTAGTGTCCAAGGCCCTGAAAGACAGAAATTAGAGTAGATCATCACAGAGGTCCTTTCAGCCTTAAAAGTCAAATAGTGTGTGCATGCAGGTACTTTTTTTCTCCACTAGCCTTTTCCCATATGCAAAAAACCACTTCATATAGATTGCAAGGAAGCAAAGAAACCAAGAACTTGAAACAAAGTAGGGTTAATTTCTACAGCTTGAAAGACAATTCCTACATTAGCACATTTACCCCAGCACCATGGAAGATGTGCATTGGATGAATCAATGACACTGCAGGATCAGGCAATGATGGTGCAACATAAATACTTCTTAGCATCTCTCTTGAATTCTGTTATTCGTAAGAAGACATGGAGATCTCCTACACCTCCTGGCTGAATTGTGCTAGAGATGTATCAGTTTCTCTGGATAGGAAATTTCTCACACACTTTGATATAAGAACTCCTCTGGGAGCAGGTTAAGTAGAAGTCGCACAGGATTGAATTTGCTTAGATACCCTGGGTGAGATGCCACCATCACAGTTTTGCTATCACCAGCAATAAAAATTTTACTTCCTGCAGCCTGAAATGCAGCTCAGATTTTCCACTGGAAATTTACAGACCAAACTCTCAACACAGCTTTGTGTTTAGTAATTTATTTTTTAGGACATGTTGGGGAAAAAAAATATATAACTTTCCTTTTATTACTTTCTTCAGTAGTTCACTTTTCCTCCTGGAAATGCTTTTATTTTCTATTCTCATTATACTCTACCACATTGCTGATTTTCTTCCCTTTCTTTTCTTCCTTTGGGTTAAAGCAATTAATAATAAAAGTCACATGAAAGCCAGAACTACAGAAGAAACCCTGCAGCCTAAAGACTGTGCTTGGAAAATCTGTCCTTCAACTGGACAGGTCTGGTGGCCTGGGGAGAAGACAGGAGATGAAAATGAGCAAATCTCTCCCTATCTTCAAAGCCAAAGGAGTCCTGCTGCTTTCCAGGCACTGGGAATCAGCAGGGCCATCCCCACAGGAGAGACCCACTGCAGTGATTACTTTGGGGGCTTTTCATGGTCTTTCAGAAGTACGTTTCCACAGAATTTCATAAGGCCATCTCTTCAGCAGGTTTTGCGTTTTGAGACAGACCTGGGAAGTCCAAACACCCCGCGCACTGCTGCAGCCCTGGGCAGTCATTACTTCCCTGCTGCTTTCAGAGCTCGCCTGAGCACCCCCCATGAGAGGGACAAGCAGCTCCAAAGGTCTTCACAAGCCCCAGAGAGACTCTGTAGCCATGCCATGGACCTCCTGCCACACTCTTTGGTCACCAGGATGTAGGTGCACAACACATGCATCCCCTTCAAGCACAGAAATGGTTCTCTGGATTATTTTTCTCCTGGTCATTCATAATTTAGGAGTAGCTACTCACTGCTCTCTGTACAAGCCGCACTGTTTCTGGCTTTGCATTAACAGTGACAGGGTGGGTAATCATTCACATGACTTTGCATTTTACAAATATTAAACAACCAATTAGCAGCATTAGTAAAATGGACCTTCCACTTCCCATTTCTGCTCATGAATAGGTGCATCAGCCCTGCATTAGGGACGAAGTTATGCACAAAGCACATCTGCTGTATGTCCCGCTTTAAATTATAGCTGCAGGGTTAATTGAATACCCCAATCTAATCTCCCTGCACCGGCAGTGCAGCACGCTGTACTGTATCAGCATTTTCACTTGAGCTTATTATTTTAAACAACTACAGTAAAACACTGCCTCCAAAGAGAAAAACAGCATTAGGGGGAAATATTTAACAACAATGGCTCTGTTGAGATCACCAGAAGGGCTCTATTTTAACAGGCTCAAAAATAGCATTTTTTGTATTTCAGCACATTTTTACCAAGCTACTGCTTTTTATTTCCTGAATCTCTAGTCTGTCCTATATCAAGGCTATCCTATACAGGATATCAAGAACAGAACAATGAAATCACTAAGGTCACGATGATATGGAAAAGTTATCTGAATTAGATAGCCACTTCAATCTGTGCAGAAAATCAGGCTGTGAAAACCAGTGTCCATAAAGGAGACAGAGGAGTCCTGCAACTTTATTCGAATAAAGGGAGAGCGTCCACTAGGGCACATGCCCGGGGCTTTCTCTCTTGAGGTTTCGGAGTGAGCAGTCCCCTTTTATCCTAAACTCCCGGCCACATGTTGTCCTCTTCCTTTCCCCATCGGCTGAGGTACGAGGAAGGTACAGCCTTCCTGAACCACCTACCACATATTTCCCCCTTGAATATGTAATTTTCCCCAAAAGTTCAGAAACTCAGGCTTGTGTGGACCCATTTGTCTGCTTCAGGAGTCAAACTGCCTGGGTTCTGCACCAAACGTGCAGCTTGAAGTTGGTAGAGACATCAAGACCCATTGTTTGTAAAGACATTAGTGCACATCTTTCCTATCAAATCCATTTGATTATAACTTTTGAGGACATGCAGTTTATATCACATCAATGTAGAAATACCAGATAATACTTCCTACTCATTCCTAAAATCCTAGTGGTTCACAGAATTAATATGATTTTGTTTTTCACTGAGTATATTAACTCCAATTATATTAGCAATATTCTCACAAACCCTTGGGTAATACCAGTTTTATATTTATTGCTATTTCCAATGATATCTGACTGCTTGACTATGTAGTCATCAGCAGGACTAAGTCCAGAAAAAGTCACCTTATTTTCACAAGAGTGACAAAATTTTAATAAAAGGGCCTTTATTGAAATCCAGCCAAGCCCAATCCAAACCAGCTATACGAACCTTTAAGGTCTGTCCATTGCGATATATAAATAAGCTACCTGTCACACCTTTAATCCATGTGTTGCTCGCTCTGTAGCTATTTGTTGCATGGATTGTTATCTCAGTAAGTGCTGGCAATAGCTCCAGATCTCCCCCAGGCACAGGAGAAGAGCCACCTCTCGCACTTAATAAAACCTGACAACAAGGGAGCTATCAGCTATGTCAGTGTTGCCGGTCTTTCTCAGCAAGGGTCAAAACCAGAGCACTCTTTTCACACTATAATGCTGAAAGAAAATGGCACTAAAGCAGCAACACCCACCACAAATAGTGACCCTTAGCACCAACTGCCAGCACAAACTATTCACACCTATTGCAAAAAAAAAAACAGGCAAAGAGCACAGAAGGGTATGAATGCCTACTACACAGTCTTAGGGAGTCTCTGAATAAGCATATTCTCATTTTTTAAGCTTTTTTGGTTTCCAAACAAGTTAATTCCTTAGCAAACCACTGAATTCTTTTCAATGCAAATTGTGTCTGAATTGTTAGTAAATGGAGCAAAAGAATTTATTCATGGGGAGTGGTTCAAGACATCCTAGGCCTAGATAACAAATGTAGCACTTCAAAGTAGGGGAGTGATGAGAACAAAGCACTCAAACCCTTCTATTTTCACTCCCCTCACCAAAAGGGCCAGATAGTGATATCTGACTCACCTTCCAGTGGCTCAGGAACAACACATACAGCCAGACAGAAAACATCTTCGGGCAGGAGCAGGCAGTCAGATTCCAATGGGAGGATGATGGTGCTTAAGGCAAGCAGAGAAACCTGCAACCAGGAGCCTCAGCAGTTTGCTTATGGGCACAGACTGCAGTGGTTGCTGCTGTCAGTACTGACAGCACACTGGTCTGCACTATGACAGGCTTGGAAATCTGCCATTAACAGGTGGGACTGGAATAGCAAAATTTATCAGCTTTCTTTCTAATGTCTACAGACAATAGTCAGGGGCAATATTAAAGACTCAATGATCATCACTCACTTTTAATTTGCTCCCTATTCCATTCCACTCATTTTCTTTAGTGACAACCACATGTCCAGATGGACTCATCCAGCAAACAAACACAGGCTGTAGAAGCCACCTGGCTCTAAACCTGTATCAAAGTGTTAGAAAAACATACCAGTTTAAATTTTTTTAATATAACTTTAGCCAGATTTGTTCACCTTTGCCCTGGGAGAAGGGAACTGAAGCTTCTTTCCAGGGCATTGCTTCTCCAGGTGAGGCCTGATGGGCTCAACATTTCAACAGACTGGGAGTAGCCCCAAAGAAACAAAGGCCATCACAGAACATCAGTGGCCATCTATGAACATCTACCCCAGACTCTGCCTCTGCCAGAGTTGGAGATATCTCGTCTGGAAAAGACAGATAAGAAAATCAAGGAATGAAGATCTAATTAATGTCAGAAGCGAAGAAATCCAGATCCAATAGGAGACCAAATACTAAGAACTACGCAACTTGAGACCAATGAACACTGACCCAGTTCGTTTCTATGAGTTTTGACTGTATAAAATATCTGAGAAAATCTTGTAAAAACCATGTGTCATGGAATGATTCTGTCTGCACACCCAGGCTATGTCCGGATGAGATGATTTCTGTGAAACATCCTGGCCAGAACAACATCCCGACCAGAAAATAATGTCTTCACTCTCTAACATTAAAAATGTTGTTGCAGAGTTTTTGTTTTCCCTGCAGTTTCAGGGACAGAAGGGTTGAGATTTTCTAAGTATTCACTGATACAACTAATGCTATGGATAGGCCATTGCTGACCCAAGAGGGTAAACTCTAATATGGATTAAACAGATGGAAATAGCCTGTCACACTAAGAAGGTATTCTGCATGCTACCTTGTAATTAATCTATTTTAAATGCAACAGGAGAATAATTTTAAATGTCCTTTTAAAATTCAAAGAGATGAAAGCAACAATAAGGTCAAAGTTAGAAAGGAGAAATAAGAAGAAACAGAAAGCCAGCCTTTATGGCTCCAGAATGATTTTATAGACATCCTCTATGAAATGAGGCCTTACAAAAATGAAGAGAAAAGGATTCCAACCGAACCAAACCAGCAGGTAGGATGCAAACACAAATTAACAAAAAGCAGCTGAAGAGTGGGTTTTAGGTATCAAATTAAATTTTCAATATTCAAAATTTAACGTCAGTTCTTCATAAAACATACAAAAAGCAAAAATTAAATATTAGAGTAATAAACTCACAGCAACTGCCTCACGTCAGAGATCTACTTCACAGTGTCTAAAGAAATACAAGCAAACAGCAAGAATAGTAATAGAAAGTTCAGTGAATTTACTAAATTGCTTTTTAAAACCTTTGTTTTAATCATAAAATCCTAAACTCAAAATAGGACCATACTTTGAGTGCCTCTAATATCTTCCCTCCCTATGCATAGAACTGTTAAAAGAAAAAACCCACACCATCAGCAACACCTTTTCTTTAGCATCACATTAATGTGTATGGAGGGGAGCATGGAGCTTGGCTCACAGCTCAGGTCAGGTGCCCAGCAACCTTCATCTGCAGTTCATGAATTAGATAGCTTTAAATAGAGGCTTTGCTTTCAGACAAAACACACAAACTACAAACTGAATTACAGCTGTAGGACAACTATCTGTAAAAAAGACATTGCAGGAGTTTGTACATTGTCACCCAGACCTTTCACACTTTAATTGGTGCCTTCCCTGCTCATACTGCAGCAACAACTGAGCCGTTTTTAAGCCCCTTAAAACAGAAAAAAACTAGTAAAACAAGACAAGGACATGAACAGAAATGCCAGCTTGCAGCACGTTTTTCATCGTTGCTCTTATGGGATGTTGACAGTCCAAGTTCTTGTGTGGGATGGGGTTTTTAGGTACAACTGGAGATTGATAAAGAATCCCAATCTTGCACCTGACACACAGTCTTTTTGGCTAGATTGAATTTTAAAGGTTTTCAGAAGTTGAAAAATTATTACATCTGCCAACAGCATGTTCTATTTATCAACTGTGTGTCTTCAGGAGAATTTATTTGCTATTCTGTCAGAAATTGTCTGTTTGGGGAGGTGTGATTAGACCTTAGCCATTGGTGTAGAAATGTAATTCCTTCTTGCAGTTCATTGCTTTCCAGCTCAAAGGTTTATTCATGGACTATAGATTATATAAGACCTTAAAATGAATTGTGGGTGTAGCAACTGCTTATAAAAAAATCAAACCCGATTGCATGTTTTGAATAAAAATTCACTTTTGCACAGAAGTGTGTTATGAGGACTCTTTATCTCGCTCAAGCCTTAAAAGGAGCACATGGCTGGTGAACAGCAAAGGAATTGAGCTTCCCTGCTTGCATTTTTTATGAGTAGAAGCAGCTTGCAATGTGCAGAGAAGTCCATAGACATGCCTGAGCAGCAGACTAAATACAAACATTAGCAAGAGACATCCCATGGAGAAACCAGGGTAAACACATCTCAGCCTAGGAGAGAACGGCAGGCTTCAGAGTTCAGTGATCTCCACTCATACCTGCTCACTCTGCACAAAAGTTAAGAGCTGGCACTGATTGAAAGGTCAAGGGAAATTTTTTTTCAAGAACTGTGAAAAGCAACAAATACAAGTAGGTTTGAAACCAATTAAGGTTGACCCATAATGACTGCTGCTCTTCTGTCTGGCAAAGGGCACCCCTCATTCTTGCTGAGCATCATACATTTTGGAGGACTCAGCAGAGGAGACTCAGTGTTTCTCTCCTAGTTAGAGGCCACACTTGGGAAGAGTGATATGGAACATGAAGGCTGAACACCTCTACCAATATACAAGGTGAAATTTTTGTGCCACCTCTGGCATTGCATCGTGCTCCAATCTGCCCCATTGCCATCTGCTTAGGTCTTTGCAAGTTGCTATAAGAATGTTAAGTATTACAGATCTAAAAAGAACCCTCTCTATCACTAAGCTATACCAAAAGAGCTCAGTGCTGTGCTCTGGAAAGCCAGAACCCATCTGAAAGATCCATATTCCTTTTGTTGGATGTCATTATATGATTTTACTTGAACGAAAGCAGGTACCACAAATAAAACACAGAATAAGCCACTGTAAAGCGAGGCACCAGAAATGCTTCAGAAGCAGAGGAAGCTCAGGCAAGCTCTGGCAAGAACTTGTTAAGGAAACTTCCCTGTCCAAGCATCCAGGACCACTCTGACAATCACTCTCGCACCACCTGAGCTGGACCGAGGCCCCTTCACAGCTGCACCCACACTCACACACTCACTCTGGGCTTCCTTATGCGCTCGGACTCAGGTTTCCCATGGTAGAGTCTCAGACATCCAAATCATTAAAATTATTTAATCTTGGTGCAATAATTAAATAACAACTCCAGCTGGTTCCTTCGAGGAGGGATCCTGAAAAAGGAATCCCTTGGCTTTTATCCCTCCTGGACTGAGCACAGATGTCTGGGGTCCTCTGTTCCTGCCGTGTCTCCCAGTGTCCGGTCCCCTGGCCGGGTCACAGGTCCCCGGGCCCCTTGTTATACAGAGAGGCAGCAGGTCACAGCCTCTGGCCCTGGGCTCCCCCAGAGCTCAACCTGCAGCTCCACTGCAGCTGCCCTCACCTACCTGCCCTGAATGGAATCTTTAACAAGTTGTTACAATGGGGTTTTTTTCTGCCAAGGGCAGAGAATTTTGATTTTGAGCTCACACCTTCAAGGTCTCCTACAGACATCGTCACCCACCAGGAAAGTCGTAGCAGAGACCCTACCAATGACCAGCCCCACTGCCCTCCCCTCCTATACAAATACAAGAGTCTACCTTCCAGATTCTATTGAACATCATAAGAAATAAAACATTGTCTGCATATCTTGGGAGTACAGATCCCGGTACCGGTGGCACCAATCTCAAACAGCCAGTGAGTAAAATATGAAAAGGCTGGAGTTATTAATCTGTTATACACTGCATGACAGCTCTTGAAGATACTCTACCATTACTCTTTTCCCATCACAACAGCTAATGTTTCATAAGGCCAATACTTAAACACTAACATTTTTGTTAGGCAGAAAAACAAAAAGACTGAGTCCTGTATGTATTACATAATCGCTACTGAGGGATGAAAGCAATGGGATTGTTTTCATTAACCTTCCATTCTTATAAAAGGACAAAAATCAATATCAAATTTATTCAGGCAAGTGAAAGGCAATTTCAAGTCATTTCACAAGAGATTTCGCTTCCATCTCTTTTTTCCTTCCACAAATTCTAATAAAAAATAATATTATCTGTCCAAATGTAAGACAAATAGAAAAAACAAGATACTGTCAGCTCCTCAAAGGCACAGGATGAAACTGCCTTTTTACAGCTGAATAACTGTCTTACTAAAAGTATTGTTTTCTTTGGAATCCTAAGCAAGTCTGCAAGGCACCATCTTACTGACAACCTGTGATACACTTGTTGCACCATACTAAGCTGATCTCTTTTAAATAAAGCACCTATGATACAGACTCTTTCCTATGGCAAATTAAGCAATTTCTTTTTGGTACACTTTGTCCTTTTGCGTCATAAACAGAGGTTTAAATTAAAGGGATTTTGATGCATTTTCTAACTTTGCTGGTACTGTTAAATATTCCACTGAATTTTGCCTTTTAAAGAACTGGCTTTGAATTCACAGTCAAATATCTGACAAAAGCAATGATAAAAACCACAAAGTAATTCAGCAGCAGCTCCATTTTCCACAGAGGACAAAAGATGCCAAAAAGCACAAAACACGATTAATAACTGTTCAGTTTAATCTATAACTTGACCCCTTTCCATGAATTCTCCACATGTCTTTACAGAGTCTGTCACAATGCCAAGAGGAAGTGAGGGAGCAGGAGCAGCCCCAGCATGGTGCATCAGACCCCACTGGTTCCTACAAAGCCCAGCAAACTGGGCTCTTCTGTTTTTCTTTTTTTTTTTCTTTACTTTTTTGTTTGTTTGGTTGGTTTTGTTACAGTAGCCTTGAAAATTATTTTTAAAAGTAAAATTGTAAATTACTTCTATAAGTACCATTATTCCTTAGATACATCTTTACTGCAGCTCTTTGGTTTCGAGTGGTTTTGTTCACCTCACCCAGGGTGATGCTTTCAGAGAGTTTGAGGTCAGACATAACTCATTTTTAAAAGGTCAACATCTAGGGAAATTTGTGAATTATTTGCACTGCTCAAAACAGATCTAAGATTACATTAAGTCAAGCAGAATTTGAATGTCAAACTACCACCATCAGCGAAGGTGTTTAAAGTGAGATCAGCTCCTTGTGCTGCTTATCCTTATGCAGTTGTTTAGAGGTAAACATCATCTCTCTTCCAGTGGCTGAAATTAGGGTTCCTGAGTCCACTAGACTGGGCTCCTAAAACCCTCAGCTGTCCTCTGAGCTCTGCCCACTCCCAGCACTCGCATTGCACAGGGAGACGCAGCTCCTCTTCCACTTCGCCGTGGGGGATACAAAATGGTGTGTTGGCTTTGAGGATGATGGAAAGAACCAGTTTGTTACTTCTTCCATTATGTTTTCCATGGGGCAATGGAACTTGCGATGTTGGGAAATGTGCAGGTCTCCTGGGAAATATTAATGGATGGAAAAGCAAGCCCAAAATTGCAGCACTGTGCTGACAGCTTAAATCTGCAATGCACTTGGGCACATTTCAGTAAATCTGTGCCCAAAAATGAACAAAAATTATGTTGAGATATACTCGCTGCTGTAAAAGGAAATCCAGACAAAGCCCACCCAAATTCAAGTGAGAAAGCACAGAAAAACTCCCAGAAACACCTCCAGGTCTTTGTGAATAGTGTTACAAGGCTACGGGGCAGCCCCTCTATGCAAACTGTCATCAGGACACCTTTGGGAATACTGCAGATAAGATAAGTGTGACCATAGTATGACAGTTATATTGGAGAACCACTGTGATGTCAGCAATCCTGTTTGCACGGCTCAAAAAAATTCCCAGAATCAGTATTTGGATTTATTCACTGTAAATTAATTATAACACACAAGAAGATGAAAGAAATTATAAGGGACAAAAATCTGCCTGTTAAAGGGATCTGATTCTAGTAAATGTCTTACTTAATTTAAAAAAAAATTACTGTATAAATACTACCGTGGTTTTAAGATGCTGTATAATTCACTATCACCTTAAAAAAAGGAAAAAGTAGATAGCAAGCAAATATTATGGGGGAAACTGAAGAGGTTTTTCTTTTTTCTTTTTTAATTCTGTTTAAAAAACACTAGGAAAACAGAAATAAATATTTGAAGGTGCAGAATGCATTTAAAAGCCTTCCCATTTTCTCTCATCAAAGTGTGAGTTAGCGGGTATGAAGGACCTGCCTTTGACAGGCTATCCATCTACAAGGATGAATCTACTGCTAATTAGTTAGCTAAGTTAATCATAGAAATACAATATTTATATTCTCATTTCAACTATTTATGTAGAAACTTCACAGAAACGTATAGCTATTCTCAACGACTACTGTTATATATTTATACAGTTTATGCTCATAAGGTTATGCAAGTCAACGCTGAAGCCACGCTGTGGTTTTCCCACAAGGTACAATAACCCATTTCCTACGTGAAGTCATTGACGGTCTCATCAGCAAGAAACAGATAGGAAGAACTGCAAGAAGAGCCAGGGATCAGCATGCACGTACACCTCCCTAGCAGAATTTAAATGGGGATTTCCTCAAGGGATTATGTGCCAGAAAACTTCTAAACCATTCATTTCCACTCCCAGATTTGTCACTTGCTTATCAGATGGCACTTTTGGAACCCAAGTTTGTCACAGCATCAGAAATACACCTTTTACGAATCATTAGAAACCAATTAGGTCTGTCCACTTTGAGCTTGTTTTCAGACATAAGGACTGAAGGACTCATATTTAACCCAGCACTGCACAAGCATAGGGCTGGAAAGGGCACAGATGATCACCACTGAGCCCCTAGCAATGCAGAGTAGACAGTATCTGTTGTGTGTGAAAGATGTTAATCCAGTTTATCCTCATAGAACTCCACAGAGCTCTTTGGAAGAACTTTCACAGAGAACTTTGAAAGAAGACGGAAGTGCTACATTTGGCCATGTCAGTGTATTCTACTGCCTAATTATTTCACCCATGGCTAGCCAGAACTTCCCTCACTGCAGTTTAAGCCCTATTGCTTTTCATACTACACACTTTGACTTATGAGAGCACACAGATATTTATGATCTTTTGAAACTATTCAATAGTGTCCACAGCCCAGGCAGATGCCTTCTCTCTTGTCAGATTAGTTTAAGGATATAAAAAGTACTGAACTGACTTGGTGTCCCATTTCTCACAGCAGCTGAGGTGCAAGGGAGAGGCAAGAGGCAGCCCGCATTTATTGTGGCCTTTCTGGGGTGACTCCCAGCATTTCCAAACGCCTCCCTTGTCACTCCCTGACTCAAAGGCCAGTGTTTAAAACTGCAGTTTTCAACAAGTTTTAACATAACTGTTGGTTTACAATACATATGATTTCAACACAAGGCAGAACACCAGAACAGCTGATTTATGGCCTCTCTTGATGGGCCCAGGGTACAAAGTTCTTCTGCTCTCACTGCAGTCAGTTGAAGATATCACTGGGCTCATGTTTAAATAGAGAGAGTCGTTAAACCACTTATGCACAGAGCATAAGCTGGGCTTCTTTCCCTCATGACAAAATGAGTAACAGCTGGCATCCAGAATGAATCAATTATTCCTCCTCTAGCAGTTATTACTACACTTGTTTTTCTTTTTTCACTAATCGTTTTGGGGAGAAATAGAGCTCCTTGAACATCCCTCATACTATGTCCAGAGGCAAAAGGAGTCTAATCCTGGCATTGGGTCTGAGGCAGATACAAAAGAAGGCAAAAAGAAGGAGAGCAGGGAACCACACAATCCACCTTTAGCTCCATGTCTGTGTCCATTCCTGAACCAGGAATAAGCTGAACACATACAGGACATTTAGCTATAGGAAAGCCCTATGAATGCCTCCTCTTGTTGACTTTTTGGTCTTGACAAAGCTCTCCAGTATTCAGGAAAAGGAGGTGGGTGAGCACAGGAGCAGTGCTTGGCTGCAGCACAGCCTCCTTGCCAACTTCCCTTTCACCAACAGAAATTGTCACTTGCAAACCCAGGGAGAAATTAAACTCCCTTCTGTACAGGAGGTCCATATATAATGATCCAGAGTACATGAATTATAAACACCTGCCCTTGGCAATTTACAGTAAAACTTCTGAACAACATAAAGTACACAGGCACATTAATTATGGCTAAGACCTGTATTTTATCCCCAAGAAATGCCTTTGCAGCAAAGAGAGGTAGTTAGTAGCTATTCAGAAGGAAAAAGGTTTTGGCTTACAGGTGCTCCCAGGAAAAAGGTCAGCTAAACGCACAGGAGCATATTGCACCAAATAGACTCAGAAAAGAGACTGAACACTTTCCAAACTTCCCTGCATCAAAATGCCATCACTCAGAGGTCCAGGATGGAAGCAAGGAGATGCCAGTCACTGTTTGTCAGACACTCTTGAATACTGGCTTTCTTATCCCACCAAGGAACTGGGGGCTTTGGGGGGCGGGGCAGCTTCCCAAGATGGGGATGCAGTGAGGCAGTGCTGGAATCCAGTCCTAAGGGCTCTGTGATCTCTCTTCTGCAAGTTCAACCTTGCTGCAAAAAACTAGTAGCTCGAACTTCTGCTTAGGATTTAAAACTCTGCCCTCCCCATTTCCCATCCCATGGATTAAAACTTTCTCTATCCAAAAGAGATATAAAGAGAGGGATCTTTGTGATGCATCTCATTTTAAACTGTTTAAACTGATAAACACAAATGTGTTTATCATATAAATTATAAGCATATATTATACAGTACATCTATAATGCTGATTTATGCACATCCTCTGTACACTTTTTATATGCAAAATTCTTGGAGAAATAAGAATAGAATATAAAGACTGAAATTGAGAGAATTTGTGCATTAAATCACCAAGTACAGGCAAAAATATTTTTCCACAAGTAATAAAAAAAACCTCACAGATGGGGAAAAAATCCCAAATATTCAGGAGAATAAATATATTCTGGAGATACTATTATGTGAAGCCTACTTTAAAAGGAGGGCAGTTATGAACAATGTGATCCAACAGCAAAAGAAAAATGTCAGTAAATACATCCATAAAGTGCTCCTGACAAGCGTGAGGAGGATTTCTTCCTTTCAGTGAAATAAGAACAAGGCATAGGATACCCAGAGTACAGGCCAGGCCATTCCTATTCCCAGCACAAAGGATACCAGAATCCAACCTGTTCAATAGTCTGAGAGCTAAAGAAGACCTTTGGGGTTCCCAAACATTCAGTAGCTGAAAAAAACACACTTGTTCATCTGCCAGTATTTTCCATGTCTTTTTCACTTTCTTGCATTGCAGTGTCTGCTCTCCTGGGAAATTAGGAACTTCATCTTATTAGAGGATATGCCTAAAATAGCCCTTCATTTACCTCCAAATTATTTATTTCATTACCTACAGCACTACACCTTTCTTTGGTTTTGAATAATCCCATTTTCCAATCCAAACATTCCACATTTATCACAACATAATTGCTGATATTTTGGCTATATGGTTTTAGATACAAAACATTATTTCAAAGCAATGCTATACCAAATACCCCAGTGGCAGGAGTTTATTCTGATTTGCTTTTATTACAGGGATTAATTGAACTTTCACACAGCATTTTTAAACTTACAATTACTTGGCTGCCCATCTTCCAGCTAGTGAAGCATAGCTGTCCATATATCTTACACAGTAAACTTGCTGCAGTCTGATAACATACCTGAATCACCTCCATCCTCAGCCACAGGCACATTCAACGTATTTTATATTTGTAAGCTTATTCTAAAACATACTTTGAAGTTGTCAGTGGTATAAAGCCAGAAAATTTTTAACCAAAACACCCTGACATATATACCTTTCTAGATGGTCAAACTGCTAAAAAGTGCTTTCTAATCCTGAATACTTTTAATAAAATCTTATTATAAGATGACAGAAGGCATAGAAATCTATAATAGTCCTTTTAAAAAAATTAAAAAGCAAAAGAGGTTCTGTTCTCCCCCTTGAGGATGTTTGGCTCTTTTATATCATGTAGATTTACATACTGAATATTCAGTATCAGTTACACTTCTCTCTCCAGTGCCAGAAACAGGTCATTAACTTGCTTTTTTTCTCTTAATTATGAGGTTAGAAAAATTTATTTTCCACTTGCTTTGAACAGCAGAGACAAGTTCCCAATTAGCTCAGCATTCAGGCTCCATCAGTGTCAAGCTTGAAAACTTTTTCAAGCACAATGGTAGCAGCACAACTGACAATTTGTCCTATTTATAGATCTTGTACTTGTTCAGCTGAACGCACCAAGGGCCCCTGGAATGGGCATCCACAAGTGGGGGAACTTATATGCTTTTCCTTAGGTACCCACAGCATTTTCCCAAAGGAGAGCCTCATTTCAGCTGATGTGGACCGAGTTGCTGTGCATCAAGTAGTTCTGTTTCCAGAGCAGAGCATTTGCAGCCTGTCAGGAGTGAGTTTCTGCTGGCGTATTTTTTTCATCTGGCACTCTACTAATCACATTTCAGCTTGTTCTGCTCTTCACTCATCAGTTATGTTGAATCTGAACTTCCCCTTACTGTCACTGGGGGGAAAAAAGCAATATCCTGCCGCACTAATTCCCTTTCTTTTCATTTAAATTTTCATCTCTGCATCATAAAATGCTCTGTAAAATTTGTTAAATGCGTTTCATTTAAAATTGTTAATCTATTTTGGTATCAGATCCAAACATTTATATGCCTTCGTTATATTTTCACCTGGAATACGATTAGCAAGTTTTTCTCTGAAGATGGGTGCGCAGCACTTCTCTAGAGCTATTTATTCTATATCCCCTTATCCCCAAAACGATAAGGTTATTTAGATGAAAGGAAAGGCTCATCAACACTACAGTATCCAAATTTTGACTCCTACTGACTGGTGGTTCACAAGCTCTGAAAAAAATTCTCCAAGCAGAGTCTGAGCATTTTCCTGTGGGACTCATTACAAACAGCAGCTTGGTTCCATCATCAGGCTGGCTTTTCCTCCCTCAAAAACAACTTGATATTTGCAGGAAATTTTCTTTAATTCTTTATGATATGAAACCTTAACACCAAAGATCTCGCATCAAGGTTGAGTGACACACCGCTCCTTAGGGACAAAAAGCCACAACCATTTTCGAGTTCTCACAGACCACTGGGTTTGAACACCAAAGAGTGCTCTCTTACAGGTTATCCACAGAGACATCAGGACAGGGGTTCTGCTATTTCTGACAATAGCAGCAGACTTCTAGTTCAGGGGCTGCTCTGGATCCTTCAAATGCATCAGCAAAACTAAAAGTGGAATCTCTCATACCATAACACTAAGAGAGGGGAAATCTAACATTACAAGGGATAAAAAACGTAAGACCCCTAGTAATAAAGGGGGAAAAAAAGAACCAAAACAACCCACACAGTATGCACAGTATGGTCTAGCTTTCTGCCAGCAAGCTTGTAGAGTAGGCTCTGAGGACATCCAGACTTTAAGGCTGCAAACAGGCCTTTAACCTCAACCAAAACCTTGAATACCAGCTCCTCTCCCACCCTGCTCTTGCTGCCTTTCAGCACTAGCCACCTTTAGTACAGTGGCAATAAACTACTTAGCCTTAGACCCCTTACTGCTCCTGCTTCTTCTCCTCCTCCTCCACACCACCACTACGCTGCCCTAATGGTAACAACAGGCCCAGAGACATCCAGCAGCATGTCAACATTTTCCTTCATGACGTATTTGTGCTATTGTCGAGATGCTGCTGTAAAGATCCCCTTCAGTTCTTGGAAACTGCCATCACTGCTGCTGCTGCAACAAGTCAGCAACAAGCCAAAGCCAATATGCACAAAGGCTAAAGAAAAGGGATTTAAAAGAAGCGTTTGGAAGAACCTAGATAAAGTTAGACCAGTCTCTGTTCTCCTCTGCATGGAACAAATATATTTTAGAGTTCTAAAGAACTAATCTGGAGGCCATGATACCAGATTTTCTCATCTTTCTCTACCTACTTAACACGGCTGACTGCAGAGTTGTGCCACAGGTTCACGTGTGAGATCTCGTGCATCCACCTGCTGCAGAATCCAGTAAAGGGCCAACAAGGGGATTGAAACTTTCAAAACAAACTTGTCTGTTCTCCGAAAATCATGGAGGGGTTTTCCTAATGATTTTTTTTTTTCCAAATTGACTGTGTCTGAACAGCAGCATAAGGACCAAAGTCTGCAGTGAGCTCAAGGACATGAGGCAGCCTTTCTCTCCTGCCTCAGAAATGTTAAAACATGACAAGAGAACAGCACCCAATCCAGTTGCCAAAGATGAAAAAAAAGAATCTAAAGTAATCCTGCAAAGATGCATTAAATGAGCTGTGATAGCAAACTTGAGACAGGACAATCAAGCCCATGAATAGACCATATTAATCAACCCCACTTCATGGACAAAAGTAACACAAAGCAGAACTGACAGATGCATTATAACAGCCAAGATTAACAGCATTTCCCTGCATCATTTAGAGTATTTGTTTTCCAGGTCTGTCTTGCATTCTATTAAGAGACGATAGTGAACAAGTAAAAGGTAAAGAGTTTCTCCAAAAAGGTAATGGTTTCTCCATCGCCTCTTCAAAAATTAAGGTTTCAAAATCAAAGTTTTATGTTGCCTCTAACAAAAATTTTAGAAACTGCTTTATTTAAGAAAACAAGACACCCTGTTGTAAGTTATTAACAGAGCTTGTAGTTGATACACCAAGAGAACACATCAGGTGAGCCAGCCAATGAACATTATGAAGTGGATGTGACGATTGCCACTGTCAAAACCCGCTATGAGCAAGTGCCAGGCAGCCATGCGTGGCTGAGCTGCTAAAATTTACATAATGTCGGAATCTTTGCTGTGCTCTGCTGTCCCTCGCTGTCCTCCTGGCTGCTCGTGCCCCTCCACACTGGTCCTGCTGCCACAGCCCTGCTCCCTCCCTGGGCAGGCCTCTGAGGAACTTCCCCTGGGAAAGACCCATTGCACTCGGCACAGATCTCCCCCACCACACTCATGAGCCAGCGCTGGACCCATGGTGGTGACAACCCCTTTCCTGTGCTTCTCAGTTATTCTGCATATTTTTTATATTTTGGGTATTTTTCCTGCTTTTCTATTTTCTTTCTTTTCTTCCTCTTTTATATTTTTAAAAAAAAAAAGAAAAAAAAAAAGGATAAAAAAGGTTGTATTATTGCTTTGTATCCCAACGTTTAACCTCGTTTGTGTTTAAATCTTGCTTTTGGGTAAACCCAAAAAACCCGATTCCTTTCCACAGCTGTGGATTGCGGAAAACCTACCCTCTCCTCCCCTTAAGCAGATCGAAACAGGGGCCACTCACCAAGTATTACTTGAGTTGTGTACCATCTTTCTCTGCCAGAAGAAAATACTCTGCCCTGAAGGCACACTACGAAACATTGTTTTGGTTTTAGAGTCCTATCCCGGTTAAGTCTCTTTGGTCAGTCAGAGATGCATCTTTACGTTCTGGTTGTGAAAGGAGGGGTTTCTGATGTTTTAATAACTCGATCATTAAGAAATTGGATACAAAATTGTGCCACAAAAGCTTTTGGTTTTGTTTGATTAAAATTCAGCTAATAGGTACATAAGAACCTTATGCTTTAAGCTACACTTTAAGCAAAACCAACTTTACCCTTAAATCTTTCTCAGCAATAAATCCAACTCCGAACAGACACAATGCACTGCTGGGTCAATCCAGGGAAACAGCCTCTACACCTGTGCCCCCGAGGCACATCAGCAAGCCCTTAGTTCCCCACCGCATCGCTTCAAGAGACAGAGGACTGTCCCCACAGAAAGCAGCTTGAGAGCAGATATCCCTGGAGGTAACAGCAGATCATCTTGGCTTCAGGTGCCCAAGGATAACCAAGATAGCCATCCAGGGCAGTTTGTGGAGATACCCAAGCTGCTGACATCTCAGAGGTACCTGTGATACCTGTGAGACCACTGAGTCTGTTCAATCTTAGCTTTTTGCAGAGCTTTGACTGACCTGTATGTTAACATCTGTCTTAATTACTGGAGAGGACAATTATTGTATTTTTAAACTGTGTCTTGTACAAGCCCCCAGAAAGTGAAGCTGGCAGGTATTCCCATCTGACCATCTTGCTGTGAAAATTGCCATCTAATGTCCTAGTCCTTTTACACCAGCTCATGAATACTTCTCCACAAGAATGACTGCCAAAAACATATCTTTCACTGCATATTTATAGTGCCCAAATCAAAAAGACTAATTAGTGATGACAGAGTTCAAAAGGCTAAGTGTAAGCAATGAACAATTTAATGCCATTCTTACCAAAGAAGTCATTTTTCAGCCCAAACTAATCACTGATTTTGTTCAGAAGCATCTCTGCATGCATTGCAGCAGGTATGCTAGGTGTCAGCTTTTAATATGTTTTCAGAATTTTAGCTGAGAAAACAACAGGTAGTATGTGCAGGACATAAGCCCAAGTATACCTGATGAAATACCACTTTTCCCAAATCAATAACAAAAATAAAATCCTATAACTTAACTGTCAATCGTTTTAGAGATAGATCTGTGTTCTCTTTCATTCTAAGCCATAAATTCTCCATAAATTTTATCATTTGACCTCCTTGTGGAAGATTGTGGCATTTGAACAATAAATCAATAGTGTGTTATGAAACGCTGGCTCACTGCAGAGATTCTCTGAAATGACACATTCAAGAAAAATTGGATTTGCTAGAAAGACTCTCTATTTTCCCTTTTGCGATAAATATCATCTGACATTCAGCATCACTTTCAGTTTAACCAGAGTAAGGAAGCCACCTAAACTCTTACTGACAGTCACAGGAAAGCTGTATCTGAAAGGTAGGCTACAACAGAAAAGGGAAAAGCTTAAACTTACTTGGACTCTAGAAATACAGAATTTAGTCTCTACTGCTGCTGCCCAAGACATCTTGCTGGACATTGAACAAGCCATTACCCCCTTCTGTGTTGCTGCTCTCCTTCACACAAAAGGACATACTCATTTTTAATTTTAAGACAGTAAGCTGGTAGATGAAAGGATAAAGTCTCTTCTGAAAGTCTCGTTTTAACAAGCACAGGACATTCTGTCCTCAGTGTAGCAGTTGTGTTTTTCAAATGGAAGACCTCTATTAATGAGAAAGGGGATTTTGAACTCTTTAGAATTGGAAGCAATTTTTGTATTAGCTACAGCTAAAGCTAACCCATCCTTTGTTACTACTTGTTACTTCTTTCTGTAAATACCATGCTTGATACCCAAACAAAAACACAGATAAAAAGTTTCAGTCAACTTCCCACTTAAGCTGAAAATCAATCAATAACTCATACTGGTAGTGGTGAGATATACCAAACAAGGTAAATTATCAGCAGCTGAGGAGCCAGGAGCTCGGACAATTCTCACTAACAAATATGTTTGTCAAAAGACTTCTCAAGAGAAGATAAATACCAAAAAAGTATCGGGTTTTAATAGTCCAAGGCAGCAGCTGGCCAGTTAGGAATATTCTGGAAATGACCGGAGGGTGTACCAATGGCAAAGTCAACTCCAGTTCAGTAAACTGGCTGTCAGCAACTCAGCACCTTTCCTGAGCAGTCAAGGAAAAAAAGCAAACCCAAACCCAACCAGGTTAACAATGCCACTGGAGAGCTCATTAGAGTGTCTTTGCTTCTTTGCTTTGTCTTTTTAAAAAAGGTTAAAAAAAAAAAAAGCAAACAAATTAAAAAAACCAGACAAAAACAAACAAAAAACCCCAAACACATACACAGAAACAAAAATGAAAATTCTGGTTCATTAATCAATTATTGTTGCTTTGTGGAAAAAGATCCTGCTTCAAAAAAAATCCCCTCCCCAGCCTGTTTCCTTTCCTATTATTAGCACCACTACCAGTTGTTTTCTACCACATTTTAAATGTATTCAATTCCTTGTCCTGTAAATTTGCATTAGGAGTTTTCCAGACTTGATCTCACCACACACATCTATGCACTTAACACACTGCAGGCTGTGTCTTGCCAGTACTGTCAAACAACTAAATGAGAAAAAACATTTTTCAACATTTTGTTTGGAGAAAATGGAGTTTCCAGTATGGCTTATACACAATTTGCTGCTCCCAAGGCAGCAAACTTCTCACCAAACAATATCAAGCTGTTTTTCCCTCAACCTCTCACAGAACTTATTCTCCCAGTCAAACAATACACACGTTACTCATACTCCTTTCATCTCCATCCTGGGCTTTTCTTACCTGGACTCGCACCTGTCTAATTGTCTCTCTTCTTCCAATTCACAATACTTCCCTTCTATTGTCAGTCATGGTGCAGAGGAAACTGCCACATCAACCTCCCAACTGCTCTCAGCTGGTGCTGTCAGTTAGGACTGAAAAGTCACTTCTTAACTCAATAAAATAAAAAGCATATACAATTCTTTTAGCTATGGTGACTTCATTTTATTTCCTGGAGAAACAAACCTCCAACAAGAATCCTCAGTTTATAAACAGTACAGTGCGCCATTCCATTAGGATGGTCTGTATAGACCCCTGAAGAATAAAAAAAAAAGCACATCTTGAATAGAAAAGAATGCACAACATCAACAGAAAAAAATGAGGTAATATAAATCAATGTCATGGTTTAGGAATGGTACTCTCCAATTTAATACTCTCACTTAAAAAACCCCATACTGCTCCTCCTCCACTCCCTCCAATGGGAGGCAAAAATACAGACCACAGACTAAGAACAATTTTCTGGAGACAGCAGTGAGATAAGGAAATGAACAGTGGGAACAACAAAATTAGTAATAAATGTGTACAAAAGGGAGAGTGATTCATATGCAAAAATGCCCATGACAACGAACAATAACAAAAGACTCCCCCACCACTTTTTCTCAACCAGAACCCCTTCTCTTCAGAAGAGAGTCCCTTTCCTCCACCCCCAGCAATGACATTAGGTGGTATAGAATAACTTCTGGGCCCTGGCCATGTCCCTCCCAGCACTGCAAAAATTAACCCTGACCTGGCTAAAATCAGGACAACCAACATAGAATTTAAAGATTTTTTTATGGTGGCCCATTGATTTTGTTTTAAAGAATTCATTGTTTACATTAGGCTTCTTCTCCCGACATAAGAAACTTGCATCAAAACATCTTCAGTATATGGCTCATCATTTTCCACACTTCTCCACAGTGCTGTCCAGATACAACACCTGCCCATTGCAGCAAATCCACATTTACTCACCAGAATGACCACGTGCTACAATTTGCTAGGGGCTATGTTACCATGCAGATAGCAAACGTATAACTCCACACATCAGCCCTCTGTTATTTATTCAGAAATTCCTCAGAAAAAAATCAATTTGTTTCTTTTCATATTTGGAGATTTTTTACTACAAGAAAATTCATAGGAAGTTCACAAAAATCATTGTTCTTCTTGGGAGTTGCCAACACCGGCATGAGCTAAAGACACTGGAATTGCAGAAGAAGAAGCAGGAGCCAAGAAAAGCCTGCACCACCAAGAACATTCTAGCATCCATTTCTGGCACCTGGGGGAAGCTCATGCATCACGGCTGGATTCCCATTTTCATGTACCTACCATCAGCACCACAGACTCTGGATTTTTCTTCCCCGAGCATCTCAACTTGGCACTGAGTACCAAGTCAGATTTCAGAGCCTGGGCACTTGCACCAGCTCCTGCAAATAAGGTGTAAGAGAACATGCAGCCTTAACAAGCACATTGCAGGATTGATGCTGTTAAAAGCACAGTAATATTTTGGGGCTTTCTCTTGCTAATGCAGAGAGATGTGCCATACTGCTGCACACTGGTAGAAATCCATTTTGGAAAGACATTAACTTGATCTTTCCTTTAAGTAAATAAAAACAAGAAAATGACACACAAAAGTGCTTTGGGCTTTTACCAACAGGGTCTGGTAAGTTATAGGGGGTTTTGCTGCTTTGGAATTTAGTGGGGTTTTGGGTTTTTTTTTTTTCCCCAAAATGCAATAAAACTAGAAGACGTGTTAAAATTAGTAGGAAAATAATTACAATTTTTAAAAGGATGTGTGAACTGATTTGGATTTAGCCTTACTGTAATCATATCAGCAATTTAGGCAGGCATTCAAATACATTTACCTAGAGGAATTTTCAACTAAATAAAGTATATATATATCTATATATATGTGTGTGTGTGTATATAGCATTCAATATGCAGAAATGGTATGTGAATAAATGCTTTTGCATATTTTTTGTCATCCAGACTTGCACAACAACTTAACTTGGTGACCTATCAGTTATTTGTCTGTTATTCAGATGCATTAAAAAAAAGGGACATGCAACACCTACACACAGCTTTAAACAACTTAAGTGAAGCTGCTTGGAAATTCCTTTCAACCAAGAAAGACGCCTTCATATTCTCAGCATTTTCCAAATTCATTGAAATCCAGCTTGGATGGGGTTTGAAGGAACCTAGTGGAAGGTGTGCTGGTCTATGGCAGGGAGTTGCAATGAGATGTTTTTAAGGTTTCTTCCAACCCAAACCGTTCCATGATTTCAAGAGTCATCCTGGACACAGCAAAGTACTTCACAAGTATAAAACAAAGACATTAAATGTCTTTTAAGAGACAAAACAAAGGCTTGAAAACACTCAGGAATACCAAAAGCTCCTAATACAGCTTTTTACCATTCAAAACATTCCAACCATTTCCCTGCCGGTCTAGAAGTAATAAGACCTACCAACACTCATCCAGACACTGTACCCCCCTCTATCCCATCTCAAATGCTCTTTTAGTCCCCATTAATGTCTCATTTATATTTTCAGGCTGGACATGTATCTATACAACATATACATTATGCAAATGTACTGCTCCTACATACATTTCAATGAAAATAATTGAATGCAGCCAATTCAATCAGTGAGGCAAATTAGACAAGATAACATCAATCCTGGGCCATGCGCCTGGCAAGCTCTCAGGCTTTGGAAGCAAAGCCAGGCTACTGAGCACACAAATCAAACACCAACATGTGTTTGTCACATGTGGGTCATGTGGGTCACCTGAAAATAATTTCTGGACTGGACAGCAGCTTTAAATTCACTATATCCCCCACATAAATGTGTGTTAATTTCACCTGCGTAAATTCAAGGGGCAGAAAATAAATATTTTTCTGCTACTTATTCTGGTTCACTTATCTGCAGCATACAAATATTAAAACAAGCTACAACAGTAAACAGCCAAAGGCTATTTCTTGGCAGAACATGGTTTGCATTCGCATTTGCTGCCAAGGCCAGCAGAATCCCTCATTTCCACTGCTTGAAAGATAGGAGGAACGTTTTCTCAGGTATCTTGTGTGGGAAGGGACTCAGATCACAGGCTCTCTGAAATGTGACCCCACTGATAGTAGGCAGTTTTGAGACACACATCCTCCTCTGAGGGTTGAGATCATATCACAGATGGGACTGGAGGAGATCAAAAAGCCCTCCCAGACCATCACCTTGAGATGCTCTGAATGGTAAGTCACTAACAGTTAGCCCAGGGGGATATCAGTCTTTCATGCTAACACCACCTTCAGGGAAAGCTTAATGTTATCTGTTCATTTTGCATGTTAACAGATACTTTTCTGCCTCTCAACAACTTATCTCTATAGCTTTAAAATAGAACCTTTCCAGCGGGTTTTCCCTGATCAATTTATCCAAGATACAGAGAAAGTTTTGCATAACATGAATGACCAAGAGTGTACATTTTTTAAGTGCTCTACATAACTTTTAGGCCTCAGAGCACACATATATAACTGAGCATCAGCATCCAGCCATGCTACAATGCTACACCAGCCTCATACTTTCACATCTTTTTACATCATTCCAAGATAACACTAGGGTGCAATTACTGGAGTGTGTGCTAGCATGCTACCAACTGCATACAGATCATCGTTTCTTCCCCCAGCCAATAAAAGAATCACCCAGGAGGCTGAGATTCATCCCAAATCAGTGCATCCCAAGAGCTATCTGTAAATACAAGAGGAAGAAAATACTGAGGCAGGATCCTGACTTGTTCCAGACTTTCAGATGGCTATCCTTAAACTACCTCCTTACGGATAGCTGCCCACCATGATTTCTTTCGAATGAAAAAACAGCTTTGGTTTTTTTTTTAAACAGCACAAACACAAAGCAATCAGCAAAGACAAACCAGAAACAAGGTGTATATACAACCGTTGACCCTTGCAACCCTGTAGCGGGGTCTGTGCTTACATCCTTGGGTTCAACTGGGTAAGTGAGCTGCAGAGCAGCTCAGTGTCCACTCAGTCCTTGCAGGCTCCTCATGCCATCTCGTGGCTGTGACTGCTGCTCACCACATTCTGCTGCCTCTCAAACTTCCTCAAACACAGAGGAATGGGACCCAGTTAAGAACATAAAGAAAGAAAATGGGAGGAAGAGCAAACGCTGTCAGTCACCAGGAAAATCAATGTTCCAAAACATTTGAAAGCCCTTTACTAACAAGCACCAGAGCTTGGAAATAAAACACTCCTGCACTTATTTGCTTGCCTCCCTTGGGCACTATCTGCAGTCCTGCACCCCACCAGGACTAGGGTGCCACATGCCTGGCTCATGCCTCAAACTCTGGAACACAGTCGGCAGCACACAGTGTGCCTTGGACACACCATCCAAGGTTTCTGTTGGCAGCGTGAAACTTAAGTTTTCGGCGCTGGTACGCAGCACTGGAAAACTTCTTTACATGAGCCGTACCCTTCCCAGCTCACACACTTAAACTTCTTCACAGCTAACACAGGGAGTGGCACCATTGCAAGTTCAATTTCTCCTTTTCAGCCAAGCAATGGAACAGCTCTTTTTTGGCATTCTTTAGAGGAACCTTCACTCTGCTTTAGAGGAGTTAGCCCTGAAAACAAAATCAAAAGAAGCTTTCAGTCTTCTTGTCCTCACTCCTCTCCTAAAGCCATCCCCAGAAGCTAAACCACTCTTCTTATACCTTTTACTGCTGCATCAGTTTTCCCCATAGCCTGCACAGTTATCTCTGTACCCCTTCTGTGGAGATTTGGCTCAGACAATATTTACTTACCTTACACTGAGTAAGAACTGTGCATTTCAAATAAACATACATGTATTTCATATATACATATACTCTGTATCAGCTGTATTCCAAGATACTCTAGAGTGAAGTCCTTTGGAGACTCCTTAGCTAAAGCAGCAACTGTTTGGATTTATAAATGATATCATTTTATCTATCTGGGAAAAGGGCAGATGGAGACTGACCTGACAGGACAAGTGCTGGGAGAGGGCTGTGGGGAAATAGCTCCAGTTAATTCAGTCTGGACTTACCTGATTTTCATATCTATGAAGAAATACAGACATGTAACTATGTCTTAAAATATCAGCAAGGGTAAAACAAAGCCAAAAATGAGGCTACAGGTTTGTAAGACTGTAAGACTTTCACAAGTGTTACAAAGCTTTTTTCTTGAAATATTATCTTGTCAAGTGGAAATATTTTGAGAAGACAGCTTGGTAGATGGCTTTTTCCTTGACTATAAATAATAAAAATGAGGAAATTGGGTGTGTCAAATACTTAGCCCTATCCCCAGCTCTACTTCTTTCAAAGTCGCTGGTGAAATTCCACTGCCCTCTGCCAATGCAGAGCATCTCTATACAACTTGCCTTTTAACACACAATTTTATTGGGAAGAACTCTTGGCCAAAATAGAAACTGTGTGCTGAGTTTGTTTTAGCCTTTTACCCCCTTTATTTATTTAAAATAAGATAAATAAAAAGGTGAGAAGCTATCCACTACCCTTTTCTTTCAATGACACTAGGACCGAAGAGCTTCAGGAGACAAAACCCCTGGTGACCCAAGCCCTGTTCTGGCTCCTCCAGCAGCATCAGTGCTACCCAGCACAGCTAACTTAGAGGGCAGCTTTCTCCTCATTTATGTCAGAGAAACCCCATTAAAGATGATAAATGTGCCAAGTTGCAAGGAAGAGAAAGCTCCTGCTTGCATAATCGTTATTACTATGATGAGTCACCTTAAAAATTTCTTTCAAGAGGGTAAATGAAATAGAACAAAATACAGCAGAGAAATTATTGTAGCATAAAACAAATTCTCCCTGGTGGCTGCCATTTGAGAAGAACAACATTTTTGAACAAAACTGTTTCTCTCCATGATTACAAAACATATTTTCAAGTATGACTCATATTCGGAGAGGAAAACTTGCTCTCAAAATCTAGTGCATTATGATCTGCAGCCCAATGTTCCCTCAAGGATTAAGTTTGATATTAATGCCAAAAGATACCTCTGAGGCCCATCTCTGCTAATGTTGCTGCAGTCTGAAGAAAAGCTCCTGTGGCTGGTCCCAAAGTGCTGTTTTTTCAGTCTCTGTTGTGCCATTTGGACTCAGCATGGAAAAGGCAGCTTAAACAATTCTGGTTCTCCGGTGCAGAGCCTTTTGGAAAACCTGAAATTGCAAAGAGTGGCAAGAAAGACCACTCGCAGCTCTTGTTGCTCAGACTCATCTTACTCCAAGACATGGATACGCTTTCCCAATGAGACCAGTGCTTCCAGGATAAACCATCATAGATGCACACTTAATACACACCATTTAAGCTATAAATAATCCTTGAATTACTTTGTCAATGGAAACCACTTGAAAACGCAGACTTTAGAACAAACTTATTATCATGACATTCTTAATACGCAACGACACTGCAGTCATTATATAAGTTACTCCAGAAGAGACCATTATTTACTCAACTTGACCGACAGCAACAAACAATATCTCCACTAGCATCCCTCTTCCTTCAGGTTAAGGCAACAACATATATTTAGTCAGCTCCAGCAAAACCAGAGCAAGACAAATGCTGAGAGCACTCGGCAGCCCAGCACACAAGCTGGCACTTCTCCAGGACTACCATTAGTGTTCCTCCTTGCATGTACCTGGACTGCTGCACTACCACATGCTTTTATCTAGGCATTCTCACTTTAAACACTTGCTACCATTTAAAGTCACTAAAATGTGCAATTGCTAGTATTTCTAACCAAATTCTTCTGGCCTAATAAAGTTTGTGAGGCTTAAACTTACACCTCCATGAAAATGTATTGACATCTAGAAATTACTACCTCCTTGCTCTGCTGGAAGTCGCAAATGTCTGCACAGAGCCTAAATCCCATCTTTAGCCTTAATTCAGCAAGATGCTGCATTCAATACAGTCATTTATACAATTACTAAAATAATGTGTAATATAAATTGTGGAAATGCATATGCTATGCTTTGAGTTTGGAAAATGTTCTGTAGTTTTGTAGGCAGTAGAGGGAGAACAAATAATGGGAAAGAAATAGCTTTATAACCCTCTTAAGTTTGGTTTAGTTGCAATCAGGAAAACATAAACCAGAGCATTAAGGTTTGGCTTAGGAAGAATATCAATTCAAACCCAATAGCTGTTTGCAGTGCTGAAAAGTTGCAATTCTTTTAAATTAAGTGTAACAGCAGTAATTGTTTTTCTCTGAGTGAGCTAAGAGGCAAATGGTGCATGAATCAATAACGATGTGGTTTGTACACCATTTATCTCTTTGCATGATCCACAGGAAATCCAGTTGCATAATGACATTATTCAATCCAATTGCAATTGTGCCTGTGAGAGCACAGAATAACTGGGTATCATTAGTAGGTGCATTTATCCCATCTTCAAAGGGCAGACACCCACCAGGAGGGAGCTGGTGGGCCACCGGCCTAAGCTTCCACTAACAGTGGGATCACACTCCCTGAAATTACCAGTGCTGCACAACAGGGCTTGATTTTTGCTATCAGAGAACCAATTGCTATCAGTATCTTCAACATTAAGACATCTTTTGAAAACGTCAAAGCCTTCCAGCTGCTACAGAGCTGTGACAGTGAGTGTTACCAATATGTCTGCTGACTCCAGAAATGATACATTGAATTAGGACACACACACACAGGTACTTTAAACAATTATAAATCCCCTATTCAGATGCCTGAGGAAGCTGCAGGTATAAAAGAAAGTTTGCAAACCAAGTGCTGAAACAGCATTAACCAGAGCTCACAGGAATAACCCCCAGCGGATGAAGTGTCAAGCTGCAGCTCAATTAGCCCAAGGTTTCAATGATTCCCTTCCCTCATTGCTGAAGCACACATGTGCCGTGTTGAAGGAATTCTGATGTGACATTTCAGAATTTCCATTTAGGCCACTGGGAATGGGACAACAGTGCCACCCCTGGTGACAAGCCCAGTTTGGCAATGCACATATTTAAAAGTGCTTTTTCAACCCACAGTTACCTCCCAGACAGATGGGAGCCCAGGAAAGGCTGCTGGTCCTGACCAAGCACACAGCCCTTTCCTCTGCTAGCTGGCCAGATAACCTCCCCTCTCCAATGGAGTTCTGTCAAATATTCATCTCCTCTCAGTGTAATCTGTCTTGCTCTGCAAAATTTCTATATGAAACCACAAGAACCAATCCTCCTGACCCACTTAATTTAACAAATTGTAATTTTCTAATATCTTTTATTGATTTGGAGAACACAAAACACTAGCAGACTTGTGGCTAAGGCAAGAGAAGTCTGCAGCTGCAATACAAACGTTGAGCTTCCTAAGCTCAAAAAATGGCCGTATTTCAGCTGTCTGCATTTAAAAGGAAAAAAAAAAAAAAAAAAAAGAGAGAGAAAAAAATGCACCTAAATATAAATTATTTAAGAATAAAAATTATTCTGTGGTGCAGTTTTACAGTTTGTTTTCTGTACAAATTGCCTGCTTCTTTACAATCTAACATAAATGGAGCAGTGACTGACAACAGTATCTGAAACTCAGAGTTTTAGCCAGGACGGACACTGAGCATTCCACCAGGCTGCCCTCCCTCTCCTGCAAAGAACTCTTCTAATCCTGCAGAGAGATTCTCAGAGGGCATCTGCAGTTCAAGCCTTTTTGCTGTGCTGTGCTGCCTGCTCTTCCCTCCCTATGTCAAAATTAAAAAGTAAGCCTGAAAAATTCATCGTAAATTATTTCCTTTAGTCATGGGAGTGTTCCCAAAGAAGCTGTTGTACAACAGATGAGTAAATGTCTTCCCGAGGCACAAACAGGTGAGTTACAGGTATCCATGTTTATGAAACGAGGAGAAATTTATTGCCTCATACATCTAGTTCTGCCATAGGGCTATCACTTCCTTAGCTGACCTGCTTAAAAGCAGTGCCACAGTGTGCTGTGGCTAAAGGAAGTTACTTTTATCAACAGGATGGATTACAGTTACATGATATGAAACCAGGATAAGAACTCAACCTTATACTGTGACAGTAACTTAGTTTTATTACTAGCCCTGAAGGAAAAAATAGGAAATGGAAAAATTCAAAGAAACACTAAAAATACCCAGCAAGTCTTAATGGACAGATGAAGACTTGAAAAATTCAAAAGCTGAAAACAGCAAATACTTTTAAAATATATCATATTAATTAATATGTATTTTTAATATAGTCCTAGTTTTACCACAATCACCACTTGCAAGAGAAAAGCTGAACTGCTTTACTATTCAGCATCTTGTAAGTCAAAACAGACCTCAGAGTTTGGCATCATGCATATGAGATCATGGAAGAAACCAGGAATTTTTCCTTGAGGTCGTATCAAAAACCAAAAGATCATTTCCCATACAAAGACTCACTTCAAGACAAACTATTCTTTAAAAGAATGCGAATTTGGTGAGCATTTATCTATTGATAATGATGTATAGTCCCTACTACTCCAGGCTCTTTGGGATACAACCCAAGATAACTTCTGTTCCAAGGATACACAGGGAACTAGGGGGCATGGATAAGAAAAATGTTTCTTTTTTTGACAGATAAGGGTAGGAGACACTAAGATGAGGGAAGGAATGCATAACAGAATCTTACAACAGGCAAACATTTTCATTACAGACCACTGAGGTGACAAAATAAAGCAGGAGACAAAAATATCAAATAGAGATGCTTTGCACTACTGATACTGAAACCTTTTATTTAAAAAACAGACATACCAAAAAAAAAAAAGGCACACCAAAACCAGCAGCCTTTTTGCCACAGATTCTACTACCAAGCCTTTCATGCAGCTTTGTCCTTACACCAGATTCCACTTTCATTACTAGCACAATATGGTGTTCAGCCAAAGCAATCCACACCAAGAAGATTGAAAGTTGATATGGGAGGTGAAATGCTCATTCAGTTTGTCATAAAAAGAGTAGCTTACAGAATTATTCAGCTTTTGTATGTAGAAGTACACTCACACTGTATCCCACCACCCAAGAATATAGACTGCAGCACAATAGTCTGCACAAAGGGATTTTATGAGCTCCAAAAAGAAGCGATACATAATACAATATTTGTCTGTGGGCACAGTCATCACTCCCAGTACAATATGAAATGCTGTTTTTCCAAAGCAATGAACTGAAATGAAACCACACAATTCCTCTCATCTGGCCCCAGAGTGCATTTGCTGTTTAGATCAACTTTGCAAAACTGCAGCTTCCAAAGAGTCCTCCCACATTCCCTGAGGGGAGAAGAGTGCTCAGGGCTCTTGAATTTCCCAAACAAAAGACACTGTCCCACAGCCAGGTCTTCAACAATAAAAGCAACAAAAAATTCTGAAGAAGTGGATAGCAAGAGATAATTGTCACTTCAAAGAGACCAGAAAGGCCAAACTGCCGGAGACTGAGAAAACACACATCACTGGGTGGCTAAATTCTGGCTGAGCTGTTTGTAATACACTCCGGTTTACCATAACAAGCACAAGGATGATCATTATTGTTACACTTGCAGTAGGATGTAAAATAATATTTTGATAGACGGCCATCACAAAAGCTGCAGTTTAATCACAGGCTTCTAAAATACTCCAGGATCAAAGGTTTGGTAGATTTATTCACGTCAGCACAGTTCCGCTAGTGACTTTCAACCATAGACTCAACTTTGGCCCAAGGATACTAATTTGTAACACCTATAATGCTTACACAAGTTTAAAACTTTAAACAAAATTAATCCATATACACAGAGCACCTACCATGTATCAGGTGCACTGATGGGTGTAACATTCAACAGTAGCACATCAACTTGGCACAAAGCCACCTCAAATCAAGGAAATTAGATCCCCTCTAAATTGAGGGGTGTGAAGTGACTATAAACAGACTGCTTTGCTTCTCATTCTTTAGGATGAAACAATGGGTGCTGAGAGATATGGGTGTGAAAGCACTCAGGACCACTCCTCGAAGAAGTAAACCAGCAACCTACAGAGCAAGTGGACAAGAGGGCTCTTTCCCCTGTCTAGTTTGCGAGAAGGATCATTCCGCTGAGAAAGGCATGGGATTGGCAGGGGGAAAAACATTCTTTAATTTTATCTCATGGGGCATAGAAGACTGTTATAGTTTTTAGTCTTATGTATATCCAGTAATTTACTTCTTTTAACAATTGGAAGCCCAAGATACCTAACTGTCATACATGTGTGCAAAGACAAGATTCTTGGATTAATGGAAACTCTCTCATTAAAAAGCTGAAATGGATTTTGTAGGCAAGAGCAACCCTCCTGGTCTCATAATTTTGTATATTCTCAACTCCTTTTAGACTCAAAAGTAAATACAGAGAATAACTCAGTTCCCTTAAAAGTGAAATATTCTCCTTCCACCAAAGAACTACAGCACCTGGCCAGCAGGAACTCAACAATTCCTGTAATCCTGAAAGTCCACAAGCTCCCAGTTATTCCTGATCACCATCAGAGGCAGGACATGAGGTTAGGCAGACTTTTGTCTGAGCCAGCACAGTCACCCTTAAGTTATTTTTGTATTCAAAGCAGACTGACATATATAGGACTTGACAACACGTACACAAAACACAGGATTGCTCAGGGCAAAAAACTAATGCTGAATATAACTCTTTTGAGCACGTATGCATGTTGCAGACCCTGTACTGTGCCAATCCCCTTGTGCTGTGAATTGTTACAGCCCATGGCTACGGAGTGTAGACTCTGCAGTGCAAGCTCCAAGAGCAGCATGTCATTCTTTCAGCTTATCAAACACCCAGCTCAGCTAACAGGTCATTTATATGTGGGTCTTAACACACCAAGGCTCAGTTGCTCAGGGCTAGAGACCTGTGAGAAAGATAACATTTTAAATTATTTAAAGCAATGTGGAGGAAGGTTTGGAAGCGCCTGACCGGAGGAGTTACAAACTGCACGTGTCCAGCTTGATTTCAGACGTGCTACATAAGGCTAGTATGAAACAGAATAAATGGAACACAGCAGAAGTGTGAGCTGCAAACATGAGCAGCTCCAGAGAAGCACAAAGGAGCACTTTTACCAGCTGAGTTTAACAAAAACAAGACATACTTCTCTAATAGAGATGTAAAGATAAAACTGTTCTGACGTAGGACTCCCCTTTACACTGACCTGATTTTCACACTCAAGCTGTCACTGACAGATCATCCAAAACTTCCTTTGAAGGGAGGAGCCAAATCTTAGCCAGAGACAGAGAACAGTACTTCCTTACAGACTGTTCTTTGCTTACCTGTATCATGTTGCTCCTTATCTGCTCATTGCGCCATGCCTAAATTTTTAATTAAATTCTTTCTAAGCCCCCACAGTGGGAGTCTGGTATCTTGGGGACAAATAGTTCCCTAAGTTTTTGGGTTCCCAGTTCACATTTTCTTTAGCAGGAGCAGCATGCAGCCTAGGGATTTGAGTGTTTAAAGGACCCTTCCTAGTTATCAAAGTACAAGAACATCAAGATAGTCACATCTGAAACTGTGAAGTCCTTTCAGTCTAAAATCTTCCATAATCCTCAGTTCAATTTGCTTGGGTATTATTATCATCCAAGCAACACTCAGTTCATATAAAAAAACCAAACTGTGCTGGGGGTGGTGGTGGTAAGGGGGAAGTGGACACAACATATGACTTTGCCTTAATATCAGAAGATCCCCAAGCACACGTTAACATCAAATTTTACTTTATTAAGGAATTCCACAGCATAATTCCTCCCATTGCTGGGAACTCTGGCTCAACTGCAATAGGATAAATGATATAGCAAGGCACTTGGGTTATTAGCAGGTCCACTTTTTAAACAGCTTCTGCAAATCCACATGTACAGCGGGACACAGATCAGACTCCAGCCTACATCTGCACTGACACAATGGACTATTGCTCGTTTGGATTGTCACAAAATTTCTCTAAATGCAGATAAAACCTGAGAAAAATCTATTTTGTCTGTAGTTATGTTCAACAAACTTTAGAAAGAATTGTACTTTATATAAAATGCTCAGTTACTAAAGTACAGAGTTGGTTAACCAAGCAAATAAAGGAAAAATATTGTGGTAAAAGAGAAAACAGAGGAAGGGGAAAATAAACATGACATCTTGCCTTTTTCAAACCTGTGCACACATTTCATCTATTATGAATTTAACTCACCTGAGCTGGATTTACCCCTTCCATGTGGCTAATGGAAAGGATTTTGTCACATATAGTCATTGGGAAACCTGGCAAAGGGCTCCTGATTACCCACATCAGTGAAGTGAGGGAAAACAGAGGCAGACCCTGAAGTCAATTACTTAACAGAATGTAACAAAGTGCAAAAACACTCCTCAGTGGAAAAAATTCCAACATAATATCACATAATGGCATTTTGTGCTGAAGATGGTATTGCATTCTGTTTTCATGATGGGACATTTGATAGGTATTTAAGGGGTTTGAAAAAACTCAAAAGAGCTCCTTGAAAAATAGGATAGTATTGTGGCCTTCAGTGTTATGACCAAATGCTGAAATTCAAGCTGCAAAAAAAGAAGCATATTGTCAGAGGTATCAGATCAAATTATTAATCTGCCTGCCTGTATTGTAACAAAACTAGAAGTTATGTTTCATCTGCTTAGTCTGTACCAAAGTGAAGAAGGTGGCGTGGATATTTTGTTTTATAAAGATCTGGCCAGTTAATGCTAAAAAGAAGTGCTTTTAACTTCTTTTTAACCAGAGGACAATTTGCCCAGAATACAGACAAAAGCTCAACACACAGCAGACTTTTATCTATTTGGAGAGATAATCGGTGCTTATTGCATTTTAATTCTTCTCTTCATCACTACATCTTCCTTTTTCTTTTGTTCCCCCTGCAGAAAATTTGTGTGCTGAGCACAGCTGTTCAAGCTACACAGACGCAGGTATTACTGGTGCCAGGAAATGTACAAATCTACAAGTGTAATAAAATAATTTTTCCCAAGCAGGTGTTTGAATGTTACTTTGGCTGCAATCCCAAGCTGCCAAGGCCTCTCAAACTGGCCTTTGGCATATCTACATTTGGATTCAGCTTCAGTCCATCCCTCTGAGTTGAGACTCAAGTTGAATTCCTATCTTTACACCTTCAAGTCATCCACGAGCTCTCATCCTAAAGCCTGGCAGCATTCATAGGTTTTGCAGCTTATTTAGGACTAACTTTGTGTTGCAGTAATTGGACATTGCACCAAATAGGGGTTAAAAATCCTCTGACATTCTGACTTATCCCTCAGTAATTGCACTAGTTATATGCACTGATGTCAACACATCTGTATTGATATTCGATTGTACACCTCTTAAGCTGTATCCAATCTCAGTTAATACTTACAATAATTATGTTTAAAGAAAAAGCAGCCCAAGTGAACTGCATAAGGAGCTTGGCTTCATTATTTTTATTCTCTTAAAGCCAAATAATATCTGAGATTAGACAACTAAATTCATTTCCATTATCACCTTAAAGGAGAAGTTCTGACATAATTCTATTCTACTTTTAGTAAATTATCTTCCAGGAATCCACTGTCACACTGCTTTAACTTCTGTCACTTGAAAGCACTGTTTGCTCTAGGATGTTCTGTTGTTACACCTCAGTGACTTAATCAATTGGTTAAATCGCGATTCCTTTGCTCTGTGTAGGTGCAAAGGATAAGATCCCAACCAGATATTCTCAAGAGGTAAAAAACACACAAAAGCATACTGGCAAACTATAGAAAATTAAGGAACATTGGCAAAAGAGTAAATACAATGCATCACTTTTCACAGCCTAGACTTAGCTGACTGAACATAGAAAACCTTTAAACCCGTTCAACGTTACATTCTGTTTGAAAAGAGAAGAAGAAAGGGAAAAAACAGAAAGACAGGAAAGACAGAAAAAAACAGACATAGCTACCAACTGCTGGGTTCCAGCGATGTAAAACTCCAAGATGAAGGTATGGTTAAAGGACACTGTGCTTGCCTCGTGGTGACTTTAAACCTTTTTGGCCCATCCTGGGCCTTCCTCCCAGGAGGGACTTCTGGTCCATCGGCCACTCAGGGACTGCGTTAGGCCAACCTGGGGCTGCCTCCAGTGTGCCATGATTGACCTACACTGCAGGGCTGGGAGCATGGGGGGCAGAGCACCTCACAAGAGCAAGGCCTGACCCACCCCCTACTACACATTCCAAGGCCCCAAGATGTCTCAAAACAGATTACTTTGTCCAGTCTCTGACAGCTACTTACAGGGACGTGAGATGAAGCAGCCAAGTTCTGTAGAAAAGAAATCCATGAGGGTTACAAAACACAGAGAAGCTTCTTCATATTTGGAAGACCTTTACTCAAAGGTCAGAAAAACAAAAATGGTTGGAAGCCGGGGAAGAGGAGAAGACAGGAGAGAGGAGGGAGAGCACTGTTAGGATTTTTCTTATGATCTTCCTGAGGTGTCCACTTTTGATCACTATTAAATGCTCTTAGTCTGGACTTGGTCTGGTCCTGCTCAGTTGTCCCATATTGTGTTATCTATCATAGAGGCACCACATTGGGAAAGTGAGGTGGCATACATTTCCCATAATATTAGGCAATTATTAAGTAAGACCCAGCTCCAGCTGTTACTTAGAATTGTACACAGGAGAGGAAAAAAAAGAGCCACAAACTAGGAAATTAAAGTATAATTAAAATTTCTTATTAAATACATCTTTTATATATGCCCAAAGACAGCATTAGGTAAAATGCATGTTGGTTTTCACATAGAGACGCTTCAGATTATCAGATTTAACTATTATTTAGTTTTTTCCTACCTGTAGCAAATGGAAGAAAATTAACTTCCATTTCCTGTGACCAAGCATTTACTTACACATGCAAAAGAATAGCAGACCGCAATTACTGTGAACTAATCCTGCACGTATGAATATATTTATGTCCTGCCTGCTGCTGCAGGGAGGGTCACTGGACACGGTGTGACCTTTCAGCTAGAGTCCTGGTGGCTCTAGAACAAATGAGTTTCGGTGAATGCAATAAAATCTTTCACCTTCCACAAACGGCTAGAATTATGTTAGTGAGTGTTTTAGCTGGAGAGCAGCTGAGCCTGAGGATTGACAAGCAAGTGTGAAACTAAAATCAATGGCAAAAGTTCCCAATATATCTAGGGGGTGTCGGAAGAAAATCCACTAAAGGAGAAAAACATTTCTATTAAACTATGAGGCCCTTGAAGTTGGACAAAAGAATATTGTTTAGCAGCAATATGCTCCATGGGGCTGCTCACTGAATATGATTGCCCTGCTTCTGTAAGCAGGAGAATCATGGCCTGCACTGCTCCTTTGCAGCATGCAGAGAATAATTATGTTTTTTAAAAGTGCTAAAAAGACACACCATTTTCCTCAGATACGCATCTTGACGTTTGCCAAGATTTAGATAACAATTCAGTTGAATAACCAAAGATTGACAGGTGAGTAAATTACAAACAGAATACTTCAAAAGAATCTGAAATATTACACCATATCCAAAATGCATAGCTGGTGACTCCAGAAAGACTTGAGAATGAGGATCAGTAAGAGTATTTGTAAGCTGGCAGGAAAATAAAACCAGAGATACAGAAAAAAAAAAAAAACAAGCAATTACATTGCATGTCATATATCAGTGTCTGTTTTTAATAGAATTATATATGCCTATTCCTGTAATGACAGGAAGTACATATTCTGAATTGAAATTAAGAAGCACCTAGACCTCTTTGATTTGCCATATCACTGTTTTTTCAAAGACAAGCTTCCTGGAAATAGCAACCTTGTCATGAATAGTAGCCAGCATTTCCAAAGCCAGCTCCTTTTTTCTGGGTCCTCTGTCTTTATGAGCTGTTGCCAAGAAGAGGCAATAATTACAAACTCAAAACGTGAACCGATACTCATCTTCAAACTCGTGCTTTTTCTTCTTTCTTCAGATTTCAAGGTGAATAAAAAATAACAGGATTTAACTACACAAGGTCCTTCATTAATGGCTTCTCCAAGGATAACACTGAGGTTTTCTTCAGTGCAGAAAGTCAGCGATAAACTTCCAATGCTGTGATGGCTTTAACTGCTGCTTTATGCACTTTATGCCACGTCCTTATCATACACAACCAGAAGCAATGAGGCCAAACAAAATAAAATTACACTATTTAAAAGGTTTAATATTCTTTGCCAGGGAGCTTCTAAGAAGCCATGGGCTTTGGAGGAGCTCAATTCACGTTACTGGCATATTTATTGCACAAAGGTGGGATGGTTCCAAGAGACTCATCTGTGTAGGAATCATTTCAAAACCTACTAGTTCCAGATTAGGCTCAAATGGGATTTTTAGTAAGCAACTTGACTGTTTAATAACCAGAAAAACAACGACATTCAAACCTACCATTGTCTGTTTATTTTGTGTTCCTTTGATTTCTCAGTGGCATTTGGTCACCATGAAAAGAAGAATTAAGCAAGCTTTAAATCTTAGGCCACTGCCTACTTCTCAAAATCCACAGCAGCTCCAGCTAGATCAGCGACACACATAAACAAGATTAATACTGAATGTTTTCAGATAGATTTAACACTGTGCTGGGTGGGTAGAGCGTTTCATTTGCATAATATTTTCTTTTTACCCTAGAGCAACAAACGCAAGTACCAATAATGTGGCGACTGGAATGAAAATGAATTTGAACCTTTTGCCCATTTAATCAAAGTTAGTAAAAGGCATAATTATAATTTCATAGGTTTTATGACAATCAAAATACGTCACATTTTAGCTACAGCACTTGCAAAGAAGAGTCATTAAAATGCACTAGAAGTCACACATGTCTTCCTTCTGTTCAGGAGTCTGAAAACAACAAATCAAGGATGCCATAATGAGGAAAATTTTTATCATGTTTTATTAAACCTAGGAGGCATTTGAAATTATATTTGGCTTTAGTGTGTGCATGCAACTCTATTATTTATTCACAGTCACTTGGTTGTTTCTGATTCCGATTCATATTTCTTAGCTTCATTTTGGGGGGTGGGGGGCTTATTAATTTATTTATTTTTGAAACTTGTGTCTTATGTAACACGTTTTAACGGTCTCCACCCTCAACAGATTCGGAAACTTGTTCCTTTGCTCTAGGCAGCCCACTCCACAGCAGTTCCATGATCTACCTAAAATTACATTGAAATGCATTTTTTCCCCTGGCTGAAGTTAATGAAACCAGGTTATACTCTTTTTTATTTCATCCAAGTTTCAAGTTTATTCTAATAGCTTTTCTGACAGCAAAGAATAATACAGAAAAACCCAAAAGAGAGAAAGTTGTCAGCACACTACACAATATCCCATTCCGCAAGTGTCTTTATTCTGTGTCCATCTGAACTAAATCCATCAGCCCTGAGCTGTTTCACATAGCCTGGAACATATTTATTCCTACATGGTGCATATGGATATTAATCTGTACACTCTGTGACTCCTATTTATGCTAGAGGGAAACCACAGCGTCCAAGCATGACAAGTTATTTTAGCTAGCATTTTAATTATTTTGCACATTGCAACAATACCTTTCGAATTTTATTAAAATCTGTGGTGGCCATACCCACAGAAGAATCAGCTGGTTTATGTGGTATCAGCGTAAGTTTAAGACAAAAAATGCTACTTTCCTAGAAGTAGAACAATGTAAGAAAGACACCAAAAGACAAAACTGAAGCACACTAATCCTCTATCATCTTAACCTTCTTGCTTCTCTTTAGATGGCCCTACCTTCTCCAACTCCTTTCCCAGAAACTAAAGGGGAAGGAAGTCATGAAAACTAGCAGTTGTGTGTTCTCTTCCTCCTGTTTCTGAATTGCTCCAAGGTCCCAGCCTTGCCTGGCCACCACTTCCAACACCAGTAACTCTTTACTCCTCATTATCCACCAGACATAGACAGAATCTCTGTCCCTCTTCCCACTAGCCACCTTTCCACTGTTACTATCAGACTCAGGGCCCCCCCAGCTCTTACAACTTCAGAAGTATTGTACAAAGCACTACTGGGAGTTAAATGTGCAGCCCTCCCAGAAAACTCAGAGGGATAAACCACCCCAAGCACTGAAAATGGGGAAGGGGCAACTTTTCCTCTGGCTGGGAGAGGCTGCTGGTTTTAGACTCTTTCTGAGGAACCTTCACCAATCTCCCCACCAAGCTGGGTCAAAAGTTCTCCAGGACAGTCACCAACATATCCAGGCCTTTCTTTTCCTACAGCTCCCAGACCAGACTGGCAATGAGGTGCCCTCCTGGCAGTATGGAGCTGGGCACTTCTACCCTAAAAGCTTATCATCTCCAACTCATTCTGAAAACATTGCAGCTCTTCTCCACTGCAAAATCTCACACCTGCTCATTGTGAATAGAGGCCAACTCAAAAGCCCCATTCTTACATGCTTGTCTAGAACAGGGCAATCACCCATTCCAGTTTCATCCCAGCAGCTGATAGAGCTTCTCTTACAGCTGAGCACCTACAGGAGAGATTGAGAGGCTTATGCCCCAAAAAAGCAGTAGATTACTGACAGGGACAACACAGTCACGGTTTGCATCCCTTCACTGAATACCTAGCTGGCACAAACCAAGTTACAAAGGCTACAACTTCTCCAAACGGGCCCCTTATGAACTCTTACTCACATGAGGGCAGAAAGGACTCACTACACAAACTGACCACATCTTTACCAGGCATGGGTTTTCTTTTTGTTGGTTTTAATTGTCTGCTTTTCTGCGTAAAGAGTAGTTTATTTAGACAAATACTTAGTAGTGTGCTGTCAGGTAATTTATTTGTGTGCTTTGGGTCAGGATATGAGAGCTGCATTATCCTTATGCAGTCAGGATCTCCCAGTCTTCACAACAGCAAACCAGCCTGTGTCTGGTAATTACAGGATCAGTAATTTCATATTAATGGAAGTCAACATACAATTAAAATAAAATAGGCCTGGGATTTCAGTGAACCAGTTGACATTTTAGTGAACCAGTTAACATCAGAGATTAAAGTCTTCCACACATGAAGAAGTACCACTTACTCATATCTCCACAATTTAATATTGAGCACCCCTCTCCTAACATCCTAGACAAAATTGTTTCAACATTACATACTGGAAAGCCTAGAAAATAAAGACATATGTTGTGTTTTCATCTTCCAAAAATTAATGGATTCTTTATCAACATACCTGTTTATTGATGTTAAAACAAGCTCAATCACTAATACACAGGGATTTGAACCTCAGATTAATCCACTCAATTAGATTCATTGACTCAGGCTCTTGATTCTTCCCCCTAACTGAGCAAGAACATCAACTTCTGAACTTCAAGTCCTAATAAATCTAATTTTAACAATGCATATTGTGTCAGCTTTCTTTTTTGTTCACTTTTAAACTTATAATTGCCAGATTTATAACATTCCTGAAATTCTGCCAGTTGTAGCAGGACTCATACATGCAAGTCTGTGAGGTTTAGTCTGCCGCCTCCCAGCACCTTTATCCCACGCATCCTTTTGGCTTCCTCTCTTAGATTACTTCCCAGTCCCACCTGCCCAGAAAGCATCTGCCCTTGGGGTAAGAAACAATTCAAGTCTCCCAGTGAAGTTAAACTCTTTGTTTCCTGCAAATGCCACCAGTAGCCAAGTCAACAGTCAGGGCTGCAACCTAGGCTTAAAAATGCTTCTCTGCCTCATTAGAACAATCTGATTGCTGAAAAACCCTGCTTACAATAAGAATTTGAAGTTTTGAAATGTAATGATTAGCAACAGTAAAAACAACCAAAAAACAAACAAAAGAGATGTAAGCACCTCTTGCATTTTCAATTATCTTAAGGCTGAGGTTAAGGAATCGCCAGCATTTTCTACTTAGCGTGTGATCCAGAATGCCATTCACATTTTCCCTCTCCCAGACACTGGAAACAATGATCCCACTCTGACTAGGCATAAAGTAAAAAATAGCTGAGAAGAAACGGGATTTTCTGACAAGTCAGAAGATTAAGTTATGAAAAGTTCCCCAGGTCTGGAATCTCCGTACAAGGAGCAAGGCACGTGCCAGGGGACCTGCCTAAGGTGGGCAAGGAGGCTGAAAAGAGGGTGAAAATAAATCTCTGCCTGCAATCACTCATTTTTGCAGGATAGCAAAATTACAAGTTTAAAACTGACGCTTCCTACTTGTATTACTGCAAACTCAGTCACATTATTAGGCCACTGAAACGAAAGAGGAACTGGTGGCTTAAATAGAGGAAAAACAGTCAAATGATACAGTAAAGGCCAAGCCTGCAGAAGAGGTGAATTTATTTACATCTTAAGCTGGCTGAGTAAAACTTATTGGAGTTGCCCCAAGTAATCAATTCCTCAGAAAAGTATGTTTGAACAAACCATGCTTGGTGTCTAATTTGAAGGTGCAAGTTTATGGTGCAAGAAAAGGACCAAACTAGCTGCTTTTGCAGGTACAATCCATCCCTGGAGTCCCCCAATGCTTTGGGGGACCCAGAGGTGACCTCCAGCCTGGGGCAAATGGGCTGCCAAGAGAGGTAGGGGCACACCAGTATCAATAACACATGGATTACATACATGCAAATGTGACGATCATGACTTGAAAAATCACTGAAGACTCAATTCTGCATATATTCTGGATTCTCCATATGCAAACACCAAGACAAAAAGTTGAAAAGTTTAGTAATAACAGAGGCACGTTCTGTAAAGTTATTTTATTGAAACAACAGTAAAATAATGAAACTACCTGAAAAGCTAAGCATATTTAAAGACAAAAAAGCAACACCAAAAGCAAGCTCACCTGTATATAGCCACAAAGTAACAGAATCAACAAGAAATAGCATAGACTCAAATAATTACTCCTGCCAGAGAACATTTTATTTAATAGTATTATAAAATTTAAGGCTGAGGGGGAAAGAAGCAACTATCACTCATAGCTACACTGAGTAGTCTCAAGAAGTCATGCTTGAAAATTGATTCAAGTTGATGGGAACGAAAAGGCACTTTAGGCTAAAAGCTACATGGAAAACTACAAATAAAGGGTATAACACATGAAAAGTGCAGGAAAAAGCAAATGTTAAAGCTATTTTTTTTACAATCCTAATTAATCAGCTAAAAGAGAAGTAAAGTAATGGAACTTAATGCAAAACATGCACTGCAAGGTTAGCCAGAGAACAGTGAGAGACATAACAATAGAAACATTGCCTGAAATCAAATAAAGCCGTCACTGGAAAAAATGCAGAAATGCTGCTTCTCTGAAATAAACATGAACTTCACCAGAATCAAGATTATGCCAGTACAGAGCAGACAACAATTACTTGTGACTTTGCAGTGTTGCTTACTTTAAAGATGAAAATAAGCTAATCAAATGCAGGCTGTGTCTGCGCAGGCACTGAAGAACACTGAAAAGAGACAATAGACTGTCACACTGCTCCAGTCCAGCCAAAGTAAGCCTTGCTTGGAATTCTCGGTGCTGTTTTCAGGATCGCAACAGCAGTGTACAAGGAGGTCCAGAATAAGAGCTCAGGTGAACTGGTAGGAAATATTGCCGAGACCTCACTTCAGTTTGATGCTGCGCTGCAAGGCAACCATCACTCTTGACCACTTGCTAATGCTTCAAAGATTTTGTAGCTTCTTAGTGCAGTAATATCATTTTGGGGGCTGTCAAATAAAGGAAACACAGGAAACACTTGGGACTCCAGGGAAAGAGTCATGATTATATCAGCCATCAGGCACCAGGAAAGTTTCAAGAGAAAAAAAGTTGAAGTCCCAACACTTACATTTTCTGTCCCAATTGTTTCAAATGCTGCAAGAAAGGACAATACATTCTCATTTTTCTAAGAGGCTTGTTGGCCTACGTACACTCCAGTGTCCTTTTATGTCTTTAATTTGCACAGTTCTTCCAAAAGAGGTGGAGTGAGACATGGGGAGAAGACAGCTGGGAGACACCACAGGAAGGAAGGGCATGGGGGAGTAAGAACAAGAAAGAACCAATTCAAAGAAAAAAAAGAAATTGAAGGACTTGTTTAAAGTCAGACTCCATCTATCAAACACCACTGAACTGCTATTCGTGGCACAACTGAGTTATGTGTTACTTAAGATTTACAGACCTTTTCTGCACGAACAACCAAGGTTTTCAAGCATTTTTGAGTTGCCTTGAGACTTTATGATGCACTCAGTAGTTTGAATCTGCAAGATCAAAGGTAGGGGACCGAAGGAGGACTAAACTCAATGTTGCAAGGCAGATCTGCTTTTCTGAGGGATAAATAGTTTTTAGTTTACAGTGCCATGTCATACCATGTTCAGACTTGCAGATAAGTCCTTTCAGAAACAACGAAAGTGTAAGCTGCCACATTTTTCACTGCAGCAATGTCAAGAGTGATTCTTTTCCTCGCTGTTGTGAGCACCTAGGAATGAAAAAGCTTGCATAGAAATGTGAAAACAAATTTCACAAAAATTTATAACACCTAATTTGAACAGAAAGCTACACTGCGTAAGAGTAGAAAGAGATTTAAATGTTCTTTACCACTGTTGTTTCACTGCTAGAGTGCCATTAGGTTGTACAACTGGAAACCACTTAGGTCAGGCACACAAGTCTGCAGCAGAGTATCTAGACTCCAGTGCTAGAGAATGCACCAAATGAATGAATGCACCCCACCATCCATACATGTCTCCCCTAAGCAAAGTTCTGAGCTCCTGCCTAACTTAAAAATACATGTCTTGACTGAGACATCTATCCAGGTGAGCTTCCCAGTCTAATACCTTCAAATTATGATGCTGAAAGGAAACAGCATGGTATTTCCATCTGATATGCTGCACATGGGGTTTCCAGAATTAGATCCTGTTCGTAGTAAAATAACATCTTGCAGAAAAACAGGCCACTTAGTTTGTCAGAAAATCCTCCATAGTGAAAAGCAAGTTGCTCCAAATCTTAATTATTCCTCCAGAAGGAAAAAAGCCAAATCTCATCTGCTGAACTGGTAAATACCTGGTCCATTAGATAAAGATACAGACTATCACCAAATCACTCTTCAAATCCTCCTTTATTAAAGCAAGCCTGAGCTGCTTGAGCCTTTTAAGGAAACCCTTTCCAGGTCTCCAGACAGCTCTCCTGACTCTGCTCAGCTCTCTCTGGTTTCTGGCTTTCCCTTGAACCAGCAGGGCACAGGGCAGGCTCAAGGGCACTGGGATGGGTGACTCACAGGGCAGCAAAGCCTACCCATGCCTGTCCTGGATGCTGTACATGCAGCCAGGAACCACACCGGCTCATCATTCCCTATTTCACATTTAGTCCTATTACAAGATACATTAAATGATATTTACCAAGCAGCTGAGATTACACCGAACCAACGATCCCATTTGCCCCTTACTTTTCATTACAACCTCCCTCCCCCAGGTTAGAAGTTAAGAGTGGCTATTTGTGCCATCTGAAAATTTCTGTTGTAAGTATCTACTAACAGTTAGGATGTGATTTCTTCCTCAAACTACTGATCTAACATCAAAATAGCATGGAAAACAAAGCACAAGTTCTGTGAAACATGCATGGAAAACTGCTCTAAATTTACAGGCGAATGATGATTGCATTTAACACAACCTCTGCAGTCCCACTGCTTAGCTGGCTTTTACTGCATTTGGTATTGGATGGTTCTATTCTTACCCCGTGACAGCCAAGGTTGCATTGCACAGAAAAGCGTACTGTATTGACATAATTAGATTTATCTGTGATCTCATCAGTTTTACAAGATGTATTTTCTGCACCTATACAAGATCAAATACTTCCTGATCTTGTAATCATCATTCAAAACCTGTATCAGTATTTCACACTATAACCAAGATCAGGGTAAATCAATTCAACAGCCACTTAAGGCTCTTTCTCTCTGTTCAGCTGTATTCAAGACAAGAACTTTTAGCCTTTTGCATTTCTTCCACATTTCAACATACACTAAACAGATTAAATCAAGTCAATTCAATCCAAAAGTACCTTGTCCCCCTCTTATATAATGCAAACCACCAGTTTAAAAATGACTATGTTACCTGGTATCCTCTTACATGGTCATACTATGAAAGTCAGAGGTAAGCACTGCGTGAAATTCAGGTGATCCAATACCTCAGCAGCTCTTGATGTATGTGTGAGGTGATTTACCCAGGAAAAAAAAAAAAAAAACAAAAAAAACCACACACTACTCAAAGGCAGAAAATCAGCACTGAGGGGCTCATAGTAGCTCATCCATGGGCCCACAATACTGGTACGGCCACACTGGAAAGGAATTGATCACCACCTTCATGTGACATGACCACATCACCTGGCTGTTTCCCAGATATAGTTCAGCATTAATTAAACACACGTTTCTGCACACAAGTGCCAAACCCCATCATTGCTATCAATAATACAAATAGTTTTCTTGGTGGCTCTTTTCTCTAAATTTAAATTCTTTATTATAATCAGTGTTGATAACTTACAGTTACTTTTTGTATCCTGTTTCTTTCTTCACCAGTTTCTGCTCCTAATAAAACATCTAATAAACACCCTCACTATCCATTTTCCCATGCTTTTTGGATATTTGTGTGCTTCACATTAGATAATGCGTTTATTTTGCACATAGATTTATTCTTGACTGTGGGCTTGAGGACATATGGCAAGATACTCCTGGCAGTTTCAAAATGCCATTTATTTTTTTCCATTTAGACATCATCTTCCTACCTGCTTGGCTAATAATTTTGTCAGCTTTTCGAATGGGCCTTCAAAGCACTAGAAACATAATTGGTTGCATTGTATTCTATGCACATTACACACACAATCAAGTTATGGTCATTGTATTTAACTTAGCCTCAATTTTCAATTCCATGTTTCATTTTTAACATGCCAGGGCAAAATCTAATGCAGGTTTCACCCTTGTAAGGCTTAGGAAAAAAAATTGGGGCTCAAAACATGCTGTAAGTTTTTTTTAAGAAGGTGCCTGCCGTGCACAAGGAAATCTATCACTGGGGCTTTGGGGAAGCTTGGCAAAGCAGCCCCTGCCTCTCACACAAGGATCAGTCCTCCAAAGCAGCCAATTCCACAAGGAACCATCTCCTGGCTTCTTGGGGTTTCCACCACAAGGGGAAAGCAAATAGCCTCAAGCATGCCACTGAAAGAGTATTAGCCTCTCTGGAGTGGTTCAAACCAATGACTTATTTCTGATCAGAGTCTCTGAAGTGGTGATGCTTTTCCTGACAGTGGCACTCACGCTCCTCTCTCACGTTCAAACTCTGAAGAAAAGGTCAGACACAGGGGTTTTAATATTCCAGCCATGCCAATTTTGCCTCCAGGTTTTAGTAATGCAGCTACTCTCAGAAATGAGCTAGTCTAGGTCCTCTTGCCTATTTTTCCAGGTTCTTAGCACTGACATGGAGATAATTACAAATGTTCTTGTCTCCAGATCTTTTTGTCTTAACTAATTTTGTTCATATCTTAATTTTGTACTAAACGAACACTGATTTGTTCCCTGTTTCACCCTGTCTTCCTGTGCAAGTTTAACACTCTCCAGTTTATTTCTTTCCTAAGCCACAAAAACTTGCTTTCTGATAAGAATCAGAGGCCAAAGTCACCATCCTCTTCCCTGCGGTAACTTGTGACCACAGCATAAAATTCCCTCTGAAGACTAACATGGTTTTTTGTAATAAGCAATTGCCAGATGTTTCAGCAATTTAGGTAAGAAACATCTCAAACTTTTAGAGATCTTCCTCAAAATCCAGAACAGCTCTTCAGTAGCTATCCTCAAGAACAAAAGGGAAATCGCTAGCCTCATGAATTTATGTAGCTTCGAGCTGCATAAAGGACTTCTCACATTTTTACACCTGCAAGAGCTCAGACACAAATTTACCAGGACTAGACTCAATATCCCTGAAAACATTCAACATCAGGTTGGACTGGGCTCTGAGCAACCTGGTCTGGTTGAAGATGCCCCTGCTCATCTCAGGGGATTGGATTAGATGGTCTTGGAAGGTCCACTCCAACCCAAACTATTCTATGACTCTTATTTCATTTTTATTCTAGGTTAACTAAGGAAAAATGGAGTGTTCGCCCTTCCCTTAGAAGGACATTTTCCAGACTCCATGAAAGTAACTCCCATATTGGGCACCCTGAATCATTATCTGTTTGAGACCAGATGATTTCTTTTGACGTTATGTCTGATCTTTCATAAAAGTAAGATTTCTGTTAAATGCCAATCCAAGTTTCAAAACAGATCTGACCTTTTCCAAATATATAAAATATTTAGGTCTAGAAAACTGAAAACTGTTCTGTAAGTAATTTACCACAAAGAAATCTAACACAGGTGTCCTGGGTGATGCTGCCTCCTCATTAGCATTTGGCTTCAGATCTCCACCTTGAAGCCACCCTACAGCTGTGCAAAGGTCACTGAAGTGGGTCTGCAAAGCACACTTTCAAAGCACCTTTATGTAAATGAGTCTTGTTCTTGACCTGCAAAAAAAGCAAAAGCAAAAATGTAGCTCTGATAATGAATGCTGAAGTAGAAGACAATAGGTTATAGGGTGGCTGGCATTTTGCCATGGGATCTGCCCCAGTCAGAGACACAGAGTGGCCCACATTCTTATTTCAGCACTAACTGTGCTGAGATCAAAGCAGTGATCCTTAATGAGCATATTGGGGAGTTTTCACGTCTGTGATTCCGTGAAATTTGACAAGAAAAATGCAGATTTTGATACAAACAAGTGACAGACAAATGTCTCAAGGTGCTATGGGATAACCTGGCAGGTTTCGCCAACCCCAGAGAGAGAATACAGACCCCCAGACATCTCTCCTTGTATCAGACAAAGGCTATATGTCCTCAAAGCTGCTACAAGCCTTGTAGCTCTGTCTAAAAAGATTTATTGTCCAATAGAGCCTTATGCAAGCTGAAAAACTGGAAAATGCTTCTTCCTTGAAGTTTGATTTAGCTCATTTGCAGAAAGAGACCAAGGTTTTGTCCAAGGCAATCACGTCTTAATACAGAAATAAAAGGTAGCTCCAGTATCACATTGACAAGGAAAAAAATACAGCTAATACCCTGGCTAAGTGTATACTGTACACTCTGACAGTGGCCCTTCAACGTCTAAATTTGCCCACATTCACATTCTGAATTTATAAATAAAACCTACTAGTGTATTCAGGTGACCTTGCTTCTCTTCAACACAGATTTCAGAGTGTGAAAGCTGATGAAGCCTAGAAAGAGAGAGAAATTACAAGTAGAAGCAATGCGGAAATACAACAGCATCTTCTCTCAGAACTGAAGATGTGTAGGCCGAAAATATGGTAAAGAGCTCTGGTAAAAGTGGCATTCTATAGATGAGAAAGGAAAACCAAGCAAGGAGAGAGAAAAGGGAATACAGTGTATAAAAAACTATATTGTCATTTCTTTACTGCAATATACCAGAGGACCGAAGGAAGAAGATGAACTATGTATGAAGGGATGAAGGCACATTTCTGATGTCACCAAGACTACTAAAAAAACCAATAATTTCAGCAAAGAGGACAGAGACGGAAAAAAAAAAAAAGGTCAAAATTGGTAATGTGCAGGGTGTTGCATTTTGGGGCCATTTTAAAGGGGGAATAATTAAAAAAAAAAAACCTGTCTTCAGGCACTGAGAGCAGATTCCACTGAATATGGCATATAGGGACATGCAAACGGAAAATTTAACGCAAGTGCTCAAGTTCAGATCCTCTCCTTCTACACTCTGATATGCCCTGAGCCACCACAGACCAACGGCCTCCCCCGCCTCTGGGAATTCAATGCAGATTTGATGAAAAGCATGAGCATTGTTAGTAGCTGCCACAGAGACATTAAATCTTGGGTTGCTGAACTGCAAACAGGAGCAGCTGGAGATGCTGGGCCTGCTGAGCTGCCTGGCACAAGCTGCTGTGCTGTAAGAGAGCGGGGGACACCGCCAGGCTGGCTTACCGAGGCATCCCACTATGCTAATTAGAAAGCACAATAAAAATTAAATTGCTTGTACATTACACTGCTATGTGAGTCTGGGGAGGAAGATACCTTTCATTTAAGAAAAGCAGGAGGGAAGAGGGAAAATTAAGTTATTTCATTTCTCCACCTTATTTGTGTTAAAACATTCTCCCAGTATGAATTAATAATGCATATGTGAATCTGGCCTCGTGATTTCTTATTGCATTAAGCTGCTGGAATGTTGCAGTAATAGATTCAGAGCATCCATTAATTTTGCACCAAACCTCAATATTGGCCCTGGAAGGGGATATCCATTTTTACCAGGAAGAAAGCTAGCAGATTGTTCAGCAGAAGAGTAAAATTTATTTTAGTCTCTCTGCATAAACCATATTGGAACAGTCTGAACTTGTATCCTCAGAGCATATACAAATCACATATGGATTTCAGATCCTGGCTACAGTGGTACCGACCTAGGGCCTGATTTTCACAAAGCTTTCCTCCACATGGGCTCTTCTTAATACCAACTACAAGATGAAGACACTGTAACGCTCAAACACTTACAGAACAAAAGACTTCTTTAGGGAATGAAAAAAAAAAAAGAATTAACATAGAGGTCATATTTCAGGTGACTGTTAACCCCTGCACCACTTTTATTGTCTAGAACAACACTGCAAACCTCTTAAGCCTAAGAGCCATCTAATGCTTCCGACAGAGCATTAAAGTACTTTACTGAAGTTTCATGCTTTGCCCTATGCTGTTGATGCTGCATCACTCATCAAGCTGAAAAACAATTTTGACCACTGCATAAAGCTGGGCATCCTTCACCATTTCAATTAAGATTTACTGAACAGACCTCACTTTCGCTGAGCAAGCCTTCAGAAATTCACATTACCTAGAGATGACAGAATGAAACTTAAAACCATTTTGCATCCTCAACTCTAAAGAAAGTTTCGAGTTCTTAAAAAAAAAAATTAATCCACAAGACAGAAAAAACAAAGTAGACAGAAACTTCTCAAGACACTCCTGGTCCCAGGGAAAGCCAAGCTGGCAAAGGCCAATTAACCAGAGACATCCCAAAATCCTATGAAAGGGCCATTTGGGACAATTCCCTGCTCACAGAGGCTGAATGAAGTGCAGCTCACATTACCATTTATATGATTTCTGGAGAGGCAACAGTTCAAACAAGGCCCCAAAGTGCCACAGACCTATAGATGTGCTCAACTTTACTGTCATGGGTAAAACGTGAAATTAATAGAACAGTATTTAGAAATAAAGTTAAGTACTCACTTCAAAATCAACGGTCTTTACTGAAGTCAGCCCAAAATTAGGATGCCGGTACTTCCTACTCCCAGGTAAGGACTGCCGATTTCCTTAGGCTTCCTTGATGTCTGAGTGAATGCACTACACACATTTCTGAAGCATTCTTGAGACACTCATTATTTTGCTACCATGACATGCAATTCTTTAAGTATGTCATTTCATATACTTGGCTTTTTTTTCCTCAGAAAAAAGAAAAAAGGGTGATGTACTAAATAGATTGTTTTTGAAGTCTTATTTGCATTCTTAAACAGGCTACTGGATAGTAATCCCTGCAGTATATATAAACCCATCTCTATCCACCTTGCTTGGAGAGCAAATGGATCGGACGTAAAAAACTCAAGTCATGGAAAAACTTTTTATCAGTTTCACAGCAATTAAAACCAATGATTGGACTAAGCTCCTCTTTTCTACTTCATTTAACACATCACTGCCTCAAGTGACCTACCTGTGTACCCCAATCAATACTTGTGGGAGTTCATCACAACAAATCCCTTTGAAGCATTTACACTGTTATGTCTTTTTTGCACAAGACCAATTTATTTTTTTGTAAACCACTATTCTTCTTTCCACCTTTCTTGGAATAAATTAAACATTTGGCTGAAGAAGCAGAGGAGGTAGTAGAGCAGCAGCAGAACACAATGAAAGAGGCAGGCTCTTGATGACAAAGGAATAAGATACTCTGACAGTTTGGGGTTTTTTTGGTTGATTGCTGACTTGATTGCAGTGTTTAAGTTACCGAGGCTGTTCTTCAGGGTCCAAGCACTAGGAAAAGGCAGAGGCTCTTTATCTGACCATATGGCAGAAGCTTTGCTTTTAATCACTGGCAGATGACAGACAACTACGAAGCCTTATCACAAGCCCAGCCTCAGCTAAAAGCTTTAAAAGTCTGAGGAGCTGACCAACAAACACAAGATGGGGAGACTATGCTGGAGCCTTTAAAAGACTGTTTTAGGGATTAACTTTTGTGACAAAACAGGAGATGGACTTTAAAGACACAGCAGAGGCGGCTTAAAGAAGGATAGATATAAGAAACATCAACTCATGTTTTCCAGCAGAAATCAAAGTTTTATTACTTCCTAATGAATATTTCTTGTTAATACTTGAAAAGAAGAGAACAAGAGAAGCAGAAAAGAGAGTGGGTGCCCTGTCGTGCCTGGAAAGTCAGGAGAGTCATGCAATTCCTAAAGTTATTAAATACACAGGGAGAACAAGGGTGGCTGTCCTCATTACAGCTTCTCTACAACCTCCACCATGTGATACAAATTTGTCATCCATGCTCAGCAAAAGACAGCTGGGCAAGCAGCAGCACTCAGCTGGCTGCATGCCAACAGGCAGGTTCCCAACCCCTACAGAGAACAAATGCCCCAGAGAATAAGGGGTGTAAACATGTAGAGACTACCTGACACCTTAATAACAGGGTATGCTGCAAAGCTTCAAGAAACATGGCAGCAACAGCATAAAGAAAACAGAGCTGATCCTGTTCAAAGCCTTTTGAAAAAGAGCTGGTGAAAGACACTGCAGTGCTGAGGGTTAGTGTGGATCACCAGCACTGAGGCAAAGAAAGACAGAGACTGGGGGGTGGAGCATGGCATCCCAAAGATAGCCAATGGAACAAAAGGCGATTTCCCAGCCTGGCTATTTCCAGAGAAAAACCTGGAGTTTTTCTGCCAAGGTATCATTTGACAATGAAACCATGTATGTTAAAGTTGGCATTATAACGCACAAGAAACATTTTTCTGAATCAAATAGAAGGATCTTGCTCCTATTATGTATCTTTTGTATGTAATTAAGCCGGTCTTCCAATGACACAATATAGAAATCTGTTTTTTCAAGACTGCATGTGGGAGGGGAAAAAGCCCGAAACACCCAGAGTCCTACACTCTTTACAGATATTTCCAGTCACTGGCCAAGCCTCCACTGACAATTTAGATATATGCAGATTTCCCTATCACTTTTGTCATGTACAAGCATCAACTACAAGGCTCACATTTTTTAACTAGCAAAGAGCTCTATGCTACAGCTCCACTTGCAGTGAAGAGCATATATTTTGTGTGTTACAGCATACCACTTTGCATAGCAAGATCAATGACTGCCAATACGTAAGAAACACAGTTCCACATCATTTCAAACAGCAGCAAGAATCCCCATTTTACTGTCTGACACCATGTACAGCACTTGGAGAACATCAATATTTCCAAGCAGTGGTTAGCTACCATGAGGCAAAGTGAAAATGTAAAATAAATTTGAATGATATTCAAAGATGGCAAGTACTACTTTTTTTCAGAAGACTGCTTGCTGTTTTAATAAGCAGTGTATCACAGAATCCCTGAATGGCTCAGGTTGGAAGAGCCCACAGTGCCACCTCCCTGCTCCAGCAGGGCCATCCCAGAGCACAGGGCACAGGATTGTGCCCACACAGCTCTGGAATGTCCCCAGGGAGGAGCCTCCAGAGCCTCTGTGCACAATGTGCTCAGGGCTGGGCACTGCCCAGGGAAGAAGTTGTGCCTCCTGTGCAGGGGGAGCTCCCTGGGCTCAGTCCCTGCCCGTTGCTCTGGAGCCATTGCTGGGCCCCCGCAGCAGAGCCCGGGCCCTGCTCGGAGCCCTCCCTGCAGCCAGGGCCAGCCAGGGCTGAGGGCCCCTCTCAGCTGGGGCTCTTCTGGAGCCTGAGCAGCCCCAGCTCCCTCAGCCTTTCCTGGGCACCGAGATGCTCCAGGCCCTTCCTCACCTGCGCAGCCTCCGCTGGCCCCGCTCCAGGAGCTCCCTGTCCCTGCAGGGCTGAGGATCCAGAGCTGGACACAGCACTCCAGAGGTGCCTCCCAGGGCTGGGCACAGGGGCAGGATCCCTCCCTGACCTGCTGGGAATGCTCTTCCTGCGGCTCCCAGGATCCCATTGGCCTCCTTGTCCCCAGGACACTCCGCTGGCCCAGGAACAGCTCGGTGTCCCCAGGTCCTACCCCTCAGAGCTGCTTCAGCAGTGCCCCCCAGCCTGTGCTGGTGCTGGGGTTGCTCCTGCCCAGGTGCAGGTCCTGCATTCCCCATGTTGAGTTTCACACAGTTCTGTGCCCATCTCTCCAAGCTGCCAAGGCCCTTCCGAAGGGCTGCACAGCCTTTGGGGGATCACACTCAAACGCTTTGCTGAAGTGGACAATATCCATTGCTCTCTCCTTATTCATTCAAGAAATATGCAGAGTTTCTGTGCCCTGGGTCAAATTACTTCCTGCAACTTCATTGCAACTTGGACACCATTATTAAAATATGCAATTGAAAGGTAGAATTTTTTCACCTAATTTAAATTCAGGTTAACATTTCCAACCACTGCAGATATGAGCAATCTGTGTCTCTCTTCCATGCAATGCTTAGGCACATTCCCAAGCCACTTTATTTTGGACATACAGAGCTGGGAACTGATTTCCATTAACTTCTGGGAAAGCTTCACAAATCCAAGGATTATGCCAGATTTTCCCAAGGATAGTAAGGGCCACAAGAACAATCACATTGTTGTAGACAGCAAGTGTTTATATACTCAGACATTTATTGAGAATATGCATGCTCTCTCAGATCTGTGGGAACATCCCTCTAAACCAGAAATACCACTTTTTTGCAAACATCAGTGACCATGGCCTACCATTATAAGAGGTTGCAGTTTTTGTGAGGACTAGGGTAACAGGGTTTTTCTAGTTGCACACCAGGAGAGAGCTGAGAAGTGATGTTCTTTCACCAGTGGTTTAGCCCTTCTCCAACAGTTCACTGTGCCCTTGCTCATAGCTCAAAATCGTGAGCTATAACAAACCAAAGCAAGAAAAGCAACAAACTCACTAACGTCTCTTTCCGTCCCTCCCACGTTTTATTTCTGGAAAAATAAATTATTATGGAAAGACTATTTGATATAATAATTTCTTAAACAGAACCATGGTGAGGCATTATTAAAAAGATAGTTATTTTCCACAGGATTCCTACAGAATTCTTATAGACCTTACAGAAATGTTAAATTAATGCAGGAAGAAAAGACACAGCAGCACTCAAATAGGACTATCAGGAAAACAGATTTTAAAGAGTCGAGATTTTTTTTTTTCATTTATAATTTCTTGTACTTTTTGGCAGCTGTTCATGAATATTATGGGTTCAGGGTTGGGGTTTTTTGTTTTTTTTTTTTTTTTTAAAGAATCATTTTTTATCCAGTTACCTTTTTTATTTTTAGCACTTAAAGGCTGCAGTCAGATAACATACAGAAATATTTCCCAGCTCAGAAGGGAGACAGCTATGAGCATAATGCATTCCAGGCTCTGGGAAACACAGAAAATTTTAAAGCAACTGCTGTAGTCCTTAGACGCACAAACCCTGGTTAAGAATGTATCACTAGCATGAAGGTGACATGGACAGCTCAAGGTAACACACCTTTTCTAGAAAGCAGGGATAGGATAGAGGGGACCACAGAAATCCTGTCACAGCCCTTTTCACAGAATACAGTAACATACAATAGAGTAAGGCTTCTTTTAAGCTGAAGAAAAGACTATTTTGAACTGATTTTTATACTACATTCAGAAACTTGCTAGTTTTTTGTTTGCTGATAAACTTGTCAAGTAAGAAATACTAGCACCCAGCTCAAATATTTGACCTAAACCTGTAAATCAGCCTTCTGGATTTCAGTGGATTTCAAGGAAACTGCATTGTGTACCTCTATATCTACACATTGCCACAAGGAGCAATTAGTAACTTCTCTTAACATTGGCTCTCCATAATGCAGCGCAGACTTCTTTTATAGAGAACATTAAAATCCACTTTAATGCAGGAAATTTCATTAGCAAGAAGCCAAAGACTGGTACATGCTTCTTAACATGGTGCTCAGTGGTACCCAGACTCTACTAACTCTCTCCAGATAGCTGCTACCTTGTACAAGATTTTCCTTCATTTACCCTTGCTATCATAATTAAAGGCACCAAAAATGGCCTAATGTTCTGAAATTCCTTTCCAATGCACTATAGATATTGCAGAAACTTTATCATAAATATAGAAAGAAAATTGCTGTCAGGACAGAACTCAAATTTTAAGAAATATCTATGAAAAGTAGTACAGAAACTCAATGCAGTTTAATAAATCACATATAAACACCTGCTTATAGCTGGCTGGTTGGCCAGACTGTTCTCCTGATAGCCTCCAGGCACAAGTCAATACAGAGCTGGCAGGTTGCAACCAAGTATTTTGCATTTATTTAAAAAAAAAGTTAAAAAAAAAAAAAATCAGCATACTCATCTCAATGAGTGCTGTGGACTACATTAACTCCCCAAGGGACCCCTAAACCACATCAACCAGCGACACCTCTTAGACACCTCCAGGAGTAGTGACTCCACCACTTCCCGGGGCAGCCCCTTCCGGTGCCTGAAAATCCAAACAGTGAAAATTTTGAATATCTAATCTGAATCACCCGTCTCAGCTTGAGGCCATCTCCTCTGCTCCTGTCACTGCAGGCACAGCAGAGGAGACAGTCCCCACCTCACTCCACCCTTCTGTCAGGGAGTTTGGAGAGTGGTGAGGTCTCCCTTAGCCTCCTCTTCTCCAGCCTAAACAGCTCTCTCAGCCATCCATCAGACTTGCTTTCTACACCCTTCGTGAGCCTCGTTGCCCTGCACTGGACACGCTCCAGAACCTCACTGTCCTTTTGAAAGTGAGGGGCCCAGAACTGAACACAGCATTCGAGGTGTGGCCTCAGCAGGGCCCAGTGCAGAGGGACGGTCACTGCCCTGGTCCTGCTGGCCGCACTTCCTGATACAGCTCAAGGTGCTCTTGGCCTTTTTGGCCCCCTGGGCACGCTGTTGGCTCATGTGCAGCAGCTGTTGACCAGCACCCCCAAGCCCTTTCTGTCCAACAGCTCCTGAGCCACTCCTCCCCCAGCCTGGTGTTGCAGGACCCAGCACCTGGCCTTGCTGACCCTCACACCATCGTCCTCAGCCTTGAGTCCTCTGATTGAGCCTGCCCTGGTCTCTCTGCAGAGCCCTCCTGCCCTCCAGCAGATCCGCACTCTCACCCAGCTTGGTGTTGTCTGTAAATGCACTGAGGGTGCACTCGATCCCCACACCCGGATCATCAGTAATGGTGTCAAAGAGGATCCACACCAAAACTGAGCCCTGGAGAACCCCACTGGTGACCAGGTCTAACTCCACTTTGTTCTATGATGTGTGGGAGTATAACAGCACAATATTTCCTTTAACTAGGAAAATACCAGGATGAACTCCGACCAAAATATAGAACATTTGTAATCTACAATGTAATCTAACAAATGGATATTACTTCTGCCAATCAAAAATTACAGCATAAATCTCTAGAATTGTTTGTTTTCTCATTAGTTCTTCATCTGACAAGGTAATCAGCTAACAAAAAAAGGCTTTGAAACAACTGGTTTCCCAAACTGCAAGGACCTCTTCTGTATACTGCTAAAAACTACTAAATCTAGTTTGACTTATCTCAGCATCTTTAACCTTGAACTGCAAAGGCCCTCAAAACATTCTAAAGAATGTTTTATTGCGGCAGGAGCCATTATTACTACACAGTCTCCTGGTCACAGCTATAAATGAAGAAAATCTCATTATTTCTGAACATTACCCTTTCCAAACACATTTATAATCAGCATTGGAAAAGTCTGAAAATTAAGATATTGATAATAAAAGGTTTGAGAAATGAGGTAGGAAAAAAAAAAAAAAAAAAACACAATTTCTGGGCTTCCACTTAATGTAAGTTATTTGAATAATGCTCTATAATGGAACGGCAAGAGACAATTCCATTCAGGAAGGCAAAATGTAGTATTTCATTCTCAAAAAAAAAAAAAATCAAAGCAAGCATTACCTTATTAGGGATTACTTATGGAAGCAGCACTGGCAAAGATTTAGAGATGTGGCCCCAGTCACAACAGCAGGAGGGGTGGGAGCTCCTCTTTGACACCCAGTTGGAGGACCAAAGGCAGTGGAGGCTAACAGCTATATGAGCATCTCTTCAACATTTTCCCTGCCTGTATTTAAGTTATTTTTCTAACACAAATTTTTTTTTTCCCCTCTCCAAACCCTTAATCTAAACTGCTCTGAACTTCATGGCAAGTTCCTGCTCCTGCAGCACAACAAGGCAAAAATATTTTTAGGAAGATCACTAGCCCTGCAACACTTGGAAGTTTTATGGGTTGTTTTAATAAGCCAGCTTTTAAAAAAGTAATTTGAAATGCAGGATAAAGCAAGCACTGCAGAAGTGGCTGATGACTGTCCCAGTTCTTTGGACTACCTGGTGGATAAGTAGATTTAATGAGACCACCTGAGTTATAAGTTTCTATAATGGATTTTCAAAGTGTATCCTGCCCATGAAGCTTCAAATCATTTTCCAATTTGATGCTAAATAAAAAACACATACAAAAATACTGCAGATAAATCTTCACTGCAAGTATAATTGACAAAATGCCACTATGGAAAGATAAGGTTATACAGAACTATTTTTTTTAATAAGGTACACACAAAATACTATTTGAAATATTTCAACCAAAATGTACTTTTTCCCTTTGGAGGTATTTAAAAGATCACATAGGAGTAGAGATTGAATAATTTGGCATTGCTTAGCCCCAAGAAAAGGAGATGAAAGAGGAACAAAAGGACAGACTACAAAAAAGGTTGCTGCACAAAGGCAAGGAATAATCTGTTCAGTGTCCTTGTGGATAGGGACAGAGATAACCCACTTCAATTGGTGCAAAGAAAATCTAAGTCAAGTAAGAAGTAAAACTTTTAAAAATTAAGGCCAGGGCAGTACTGGGGGGTCAGGCTTCCTGAGGAAGCCTTGAAATCCCTGCCATGGGAGATGCTGAAGAAGCAGGGCAGGGCAAACATTTATCACAGAGGGACTCAGGAGCAGCCAATTCTGGAAAGGAGACAGAAGTTGGCATCTGTTTTTCCACTGTGGATGTCTACAGTTGTCTCCAAAGCAAGTCACACAAGTATCACCAAGCAGCTGGGCCTTAAGAAAATTCCAGCACACAATACAAATGAAACCATGACTGGGACAAAGCTAGCCATTAAAACCTCTCTTGAAAAGTAGCAGCTACTGAAGGGGCTTATGGAAAGGGTTTTATGCCTTATCCAGTCTGCAAGAGTACTGCAGGAGGGGTTTGGCACTGCAGTTCAGATGCGTGATTAACAGGATCAGCAGATCTACACAGATTTGCTTGAGTCTGAGACAGACAAACACGAACTTCAGCACACGCACACACTGAAAACCCGAGTGTTGCCTGGTATGGCAGCAGCAGACCCACTAAGAAGCTTTGCTAGGCTGGACAGGGGAGCATCAGGTCAGCACTCTCCCTTTTAACAGCTGTAACACACCCAGCACTCACAGAATATTCTGAGTTGGAAGGGACCCACAAGGATCATGAAGCACAGCTCCTGGCCCTGCGCAGCACCATCCCCAAGAGTCACACCATGTGACTGAGAGCATTGGCCAAATGCTTCTTGATCTCTGTCGGGCTTGGTGCCATGACCACTGCCCTGGGGAGCCTGTTCCAGTGCCCAACTACCCTCTGGAAAAAGAACCTTTGTCTAATATCCAGCCTAAACCTCCCCTGACACAACTTCAGGCCATTCCCTCAAGTCCTTTCAGTGGTCACCACAGAGCAGAGTTAGATGTCTGTCTCTCCTCTCCCTCATGATGAAGTTGTAACTATGATGAGTCTCCCCTCAGTCTCCTCCAGCTGAACAGATCAAGTGCCTTCAGCCACGCCTCCACACAGCTTCCTCTCAAGGCCCTTCACCATCTTCCTTGCCCTCCTTTGGGCTCCTTAGTACTCTCTAGTAGCTTAATATCTTTCTTATATGGCAGTGACCAAAAGTGCCTCCACCAGTTGAGGTGGGGCTGCACCAGTGCTGAGGAGTGGGACAGACCCTACTGCCATGGATGTGAGCCAAAAGTAACACAGACACTCTGTTTTCAGATTGATCACTACATGGGCTGAAGGATGCCTTCTTCACACTGAATTTGCTTTAAAAAAAAAAAAAAAAATCACCTTAATCACCTCATTGAGCTAGTTAGACGTAAACAAAAGGCCCTTAAACAACATGCAAACCAGATGATGTCATTATATGCACTGGCAGAAAATACACCTGTTAAGTAAGAGAGATTAGCCATAATTAGGGTCGAATCAGACACGTCTCTCTCTCTCATTGCCTCTGTCCCTCCTCCCCAGCCTGTCCCCCCATCCCCACCCCACCCTTTCTCCCTCTTTCTCAGACCTTTTTTCTGCAAATGCTTTCTCAGGGCATATTCAAGTCTCACATCTCTTTTTATACCTTGAGCTGCAGGCCTATGCTTTTAACCCTTTTTATTTCGGCTACACACGCTAAGTTTTGGAGCCAAACTCCCCCAGAGCTAGGGAGTCAGGACAGATTGTATCCCTTCTACTGACATGCATTTTATTTCCTCATATGCAGAAGAGCACACAGCGTTGGCTAGAGTCATCATGCGTCATCGTTAAACCACGTGCTACCCCCCTCAAGCCAAAGCCTCTTTGCTATAATGACACGTTCTGTGTCAGCTTGTGCATTAGCAAACACCCTGCACACGGGTAGGTGCACAGGATTCATGTCTTTGACACATTACTGACTTCAGCATAGAGGTCAGACACAGTGGTGCTTAACCACTTGCTGGTGGCAATGCTTTTAGAGGCAGTTGAGCTCCTTTTCTTTCTCACTTCTAAATACCAGGTAATAAAATCCTAACTGTAAGCCACTGGAGTGCTTCAAATGATCTCAAAGTTTGCTGTGTATAACACAAACACCTCCAATCATTTGAAGAAAAACAAGACTTGGGCTCCAACTTTAGCCCTTTTTTGTTTTATTTTCATATTAGGTCGAGTTTAATAGGTGCAATGAAGATTATATTAGACACATTTCATAGCCCTGCTGAAAGACACTGCTACTATCCTTAAAATAGAAGGATAGTAATTTTTATTCTATTTCAATTCATTATGTAAAGCAAAGAAGCAGCACCTGGAAAGTTACCACAAGTTAAAGACTTGTATCTTACACAGATTGATACTCTTCCGTTATAGGATTTTGCAGTTTCACATACTCACACAATGTATCTATATGCCTGGCTCCAGAGGCCAAACTTCTTCCAAATAAAATCCTTCTCCTTCTAACCGCAACAGGTGAGACACTGAGTCCCTTTATCAGCTGCTCACCGTGTAAATGAGATGCAATGTTAAGTAGCTTGTTGAATTGAAACTCTAGGGATCATCCAGTTTACTTGCTCATTAATGGGAAGTTAAGCCCTTAGTTCATACTTTCCCCCCTCAGTTAAATAAAAGGCTTTGATGACAGCAAGGATTAAATAAATATCAAGTTTGTTTCCTTGTGAAGAACTGTACATGCCATGTCACGTACTGCTCACCTGTAAATTTGCTGTTATGGACCTACATCATTAGGCTGGACACTATAGATTAACTACAGTAGTAGCAAGAAGCTTTACAGTTAAGTAGTTCCTGTCCTTGCTCAGCAGTTTCTTTCTAAATTGTATACGAACTATTTAATCTGAAGACCAACAGCAAGCACCAAAGAGGTGGGCACATCTATTAATTACATCAGTCATCTGGTTTAAACAGCTTCTTGCTTCTCGGGTTCTCAGCAAGCACACCGCACTTCTGTAACCCGTAGAGCTGAGCAGCAACATACAAGACCCTAAGTGAACTACCTGCTCTGCAAAGTTTTACTGATCCAGAAAAAGACCCCAACAAGAACCTTATATTTTCATGAGCAAACCTGGAAGTGCAGTGATCATTTCACTGGAGGTTATACTCGCACTGCAACTCACCTGAAGCGATAATGCATTTTTAGCAAGGCAGTTTAAATCTAGTATTTATTGATTTAATTAAAATGCTAGCTCAAAGATGAAAGCTAAATGTAACAACTTTGCATAACACTTTTAGTCTAAAGGCTGTATTGAGTAGCCTGTTGCATTTGTAATACATTTGTATAATAGTTGTTTTCTAGTAAGTTTGTTCCAGTCATTAAAACATCGTTATAACAGCAATTTACACCATTAATTCTTGTCTTAAATGTAGAATTCATTTTACTACAAGCCAATTGGAACAAGTATCCCTGGTATTGTTATTTAAGCTGTTAATTATTCATTAACATAATCACTTCAGAAATTATTTTCTAGCAATTTCTTCTCTTTTTTCCACTATCTATGTGAAAAATAAGAAAGGCTTTGCACTGTCCAGTGGCAGTAGAACTAATTGTCACTGGTGCACTAATTTATCCACTCAAAATAATGAGGACAACTCCTTCCCTGGGGTTGGGAGAAGCTGAGTCACACACCGTATCAACACAACAAACATTTATAGGATTTCATCAATAACTGTGTGGCAAAACACAATCCTAAGTCTGTATTTAGGCACAGTAAGATATTTGACTTGATCTGATTCACTGAGACAGATGAGCAAAACATTTCGATCAAATCCTTACTGAAGGAATCACATCAACTGAAATTATTCACAGAACAATTGTATTTTTCTGTATTTCACTGAATTGAGATTCCATTGTGAGTTTTAAAATTTGAGAACTAAAAATAAAATGTTTCATTCCTAAAAATTATCAGTAACTATGTTTGCCTAAATGGAATATTTTCTTTTTCATAAGTTGATTCTCACCTCAAAATTGAAAATGCCAGCACTTTGAAAGTAGAAATACTTTTCACTCCTTTTCATTTAATTCTTAGCTTTGTCTATGAATTGCCTCCTCCTGTTTTGCCAAACTCAATATACCAGTTTATTCACAGCATCCTGCTTACACTTATCACTTGTAAGTGTAATCCCTGCCTGTAGGGATCTCTCTCTTTGCCCTGCAGTCACTTCCACCCTTTCCTGGAACCCTGATGGAGGCACCAACCTCTATCAGCCATCTTCAGAGGGTGTGATCTTATCCCAGCTCATTTTAACAACAAAATTTCCACTTCAGCATTAAGATATTTGGTATTCTGCCTACTCTCTCACCTTTTTGATTTTAACCATTTTAACCACTAACCATGTTGGCATCTTCCTGACCTTTCCCTTGGCATGTCTTAGTTTTCTTCAACTACCAATACACTTTTTTTTTTTGTATTTGCCCTAAGACAGGCATCAGAGGCAGCTAGTGTATGAAACAGGCTGAGAGAAACTCTGAAGTTTCAAACAAGAAACTAGATTATTCATTAAGCATTAAATCAGAAATTTGATCTCTGCTCTGAAGACATGGCATCAAAGTCTCCAATGAGAATAGTTTCTTATTAGCTTCCAAGTAAAGTTTTTATCCTGCATTATCACAGCAAGTGGCTGAAACCAAAGGAGTTTAATAAGCACCTCCAAACTGCAGGTCAGGTTCCTCACTGAGCCTTTAATTGGAATATAGTAGATCCTTCAGGTGAACAGGGTCTCTGCCAAGGACGTGCATTTTGCCACTTTATCGGAGGTGAAACACGTCAAACTACCTTCATTAGGTTTCATGTGTATTTGTTCTTGAGTATCTGGAAGACTTTTTCAGAAAACCACCACCTCATCTCCATTGCAAATAATTTAAACCATCTCTCCCCTTTTTTAGGCAAGCCTAGTACATCTTACACAAGTGAAAGCAAGTACACAACAATGCAGTAATTACTTATTTTGGAATTTCTACTGTGAATTGTTGCCTATTGGCAATTGCAAATTGCAGCATAATTTGCTTTCTGAAATAAAACTTGAGACCAGCCCAGGTCCAAAACCAGCTTTCTGAGAAGCGGCCAGTGATAGATCAGGCAATGTCCGACTTTCTACCATCGATGTGCTCCCTTTCAGCAGAGGAAAGAGCTTTTCTGCCTGCTGCAAACCAGGAGAAGGCTCCAGATACATCCGTTCCTGACACGGTCCAAGGAGGAAAAAGCTTCTGAGATTGCAGAGAGTTTTTTCCTCATCTGAGTTATCACTTAGAGCCTAAACCAGATTTTTAATAAAATGAGATACTAAAAGGGAGGAAAAAAAAAAAGCATTTCTGTTATCCCACTTGAGAAACAACAGTGTTTAGAAAAACTGGAAAGTCTTGGGGATGTAAAATATATTTCTGCCAAAACAACTCAACTCTGGCAATCAACTACCCAACTCAAAATTCTGTTAAAGAAAACAAACAAACCACACCAAAAAAAGAAAGTCCCACAACAACAAAACCCAAACACATGAACAAAAAAAAAAATCCAAGAAAACAGGAAAATATTGCATTCTCCTCCTTTCAAAAAATTTCATAGGTAAAACATAGGCAAACCTATGATCCCAGAAACAGATTCTCCTTCAGGGAAATTTTACAGGAGCTCAAGGAGGCAAGAGTCTGTGCATTTTCTGTGTACAGCCTACACAAAAAAAAAAAATAACTTACAATAGTCAATCTTTAGCAAACAATCTTTCATGTGAATAAGCAGGATCACAAAACCTCCCTAGTCACAGAAGTAATCAGTCATAAGTGTTTTTCTTCTCACTATCTCTCTTTAAAAAGAAGTGTAGATTATTATTATTATCATTATCATTGTGTCCAGCCATACTTGTTTAACTTCTCAAAACATTATTTTCCTGAAAAACAGAGCAGAAATAGTTTTTTCATAGATAGAACTGTAAGGTATAGTAGTACATTTGTCAGATACAAGTCCATGAAAGCCTATGAACTTCTCCCCTACCTGTATTTCTGTTATAATGTTCCCCATTATAACAGAAATACAGTAAGAATTCAATCTAATACAGTAAGAATTCAAACTAATACGCAGCTCTGAGAAGAAAGAGGAGTTCAGAGGATGCACTGACTGACCACATGACTGCTCATGCTGGGGGCTTGTGGCATCACAGTTACAGGGGAAAACATGTTATCCCTGCAGGGACAGAAGCAAAGCCATCCCAGCTCCACGCCAGGGCCTCCAAGCCAGCCAACTGCAGCAATATCCATGTCCACATTTCCCTCTTTGGCCTCTTGCAATCCCAGCGGTTACTTGAACACCTTGCGAGTAAGAACCAGGAGGGTCCCACCACAGCCCCTCTGGTGCAGAAGATGGTTTGTACACCAGCAGCATACACAGCAAATTTTGAGACTAAACGTAAAGCATCCTTTAACTGAAATACATCCCTAAGGAGACCATATGGCATCCTCTTTGCCAATATTCCCTCAGTACTTCTCGGGAAAAAGTGCCTATCGCTCATGATTGGAAAGAAAACATTGACAAAGTGTCTTTGCACAGAATTAATA